>JADRCH010000067.1:2089323-2490801 GCA_019843965.1 Rhynchomys soricoides | reverse complement strand
AGAGAGAGAGAGAGAGAGAGAGAGAGAGAGAGAGAGAGAGAGAGAGAATATCCAGTAGTCAGTATTTCAAATAGGAGAATGATAACAAGATTGCAATGGAAATGGTTATAGGCTGGTATGTATTCAGAAAGTGATACTTAGGGAGTTGAATAACATTAGGACTGAAAACTCAATGATGAGAAAGAGCCAGTGTTGCCAAAAATCAATTCAAGCGAACAGTACACTTTTACCTTTTCCACATACGTGTGGGAACAGTATGATCTCTGCATGTACTTGCAGTTTAATCCCTATTTCTAGGTTGATCATAGGATCCAGTCTGCCCAGGAAAATTGAAGTTGATACTTGTTGTACTTGTGTAATTATTAGTAGCCCTCTCTTTGAATCCAATTATGTCCTGGTTTGGATGATATATGGTAAAGTTTTGTTGACACTAACAAAATTATTGAGTCTAATATATTTGGAAAAAAATAAAGAATTGCTTTACTTCTCCTTTTCTCAATTTTCTTTTTTTGTTCACAGAACATTTTATGAAACTCATTCCTATATTACCTTTCTTTTACCCTCCAGAACTTCATAGACGAGAAGCTTAATCAGCACATGACATGTCTCTCAGGTTCCAAATTTATGCAATTTATTAAAAACATAATATACAAAATAAACTCCACTATTTCCACTTTAGGAAGTTGTAAGAGTTACAATCAAGAGAACTAAAAATCAATTTATGTCAACCTTAAGATACTAGCAATGTGTGCCAATATTCATACCACTTGCTTAGTGGCTATTAGGAAAGAAACATCTGAATAACTGTACACAAATGTGTTCCTGTCACTTTATAGCTAGTTCTCACTTTAGTAAACTATCTCATTCTGTTTATCAAAATGTTGACAAAACATAGGTATATCTTTAACTTAAGCACTTATTCTTTGTAGCAATATCTGAATATACTTTTAAATATAATTAAAATTAACTAGAGGATATTTTATCATAGGCTTCCATTTTTAATCTTATGGTATTCTAAAATCATTCGTAGAAGGCTTCTGTTAGCTCAGTACCTAAAAGCCCCATTCTCTGGAAAGAAAGGATTTATCTAGTGCATGATTTCTATTGGATGTATATTATTGCACAGCTGACTCATAGTATTTGTATCTGAAACATTTCTGTTTTGTTTCCTTTTTTTTTTTTTTTACTATGAAGAGAGTATAGTTTGATTGTAGAATATGCAATCTGAGTTCCATTTCACAACTTATTCTTGAATTATATATCAATGTAGTGTGAAGCATATTTTCTAACAGTCAGTCTATGATTTCAGTGTACAGACCTGTTTAGATTACAAACATAGATCTCATGTATTTAGTACAAAGAGTTTAATTTTAAAAGACATTAAAATTTTGGATGACCAATGGGCTTAATTTTCAAACCATCACCATTACTTCTTGACTTTTCTACTGTTACTGAACTACACACCTTCATGTACTACTTTACTTTTTAAAATGTACTTTTCTCATGCAATATATCCCTCCCTCTACTCCTTATAGCCTCCACCCCCACCTCCTCTCTCCCTCAGACACATTCCTCCCTATTTCCCTTCAGAAACAGCAGGCCTCCAAGCAATATCAACTGAACAATGCATAACAAGACACAATAAGACTAAGCATAAACCCTTGATATCAGGGCTGGGTAAATCTTCCCAGTAAGAAGAAAAGAATCCCATGAGCAGGTAAAAGTATCAGAAATATCTCCATTCCCAAAGTTAGGAGACCGGCAAAAATACCAAGCAGATAATCATAGCATATATGCAGAAGATCTAGTATAAACCCATCCAGGCTTAGTGATTTCAGCCTTAGGCTCTGTTAGTCTCTCTCATCCCTGCTTAGATGATTCTGTGGGCAGTGTCCTCCTGATGTCCTTTATTTCTCTCTTACTCCTACAATTTTTCCTCCCTGTCTTCCATGGGGTTGCCCAAGATGCAAAGGGAAGAACCCAAATCAGTAATTTATGACTCATTTCCTAAAAGACTGTGATTTGATCCATCAAAAGATATTGCTTGTAAATTATGTTTATTGTGCTTTTTTATTGATGAAATGTTTCAACAACATGAAGCCTCTACTTAATAATTCTTCTTTCTCAAGACCTGATTGGAAGAATCTTCAAGAGCAACTTGTTCCATATTAACCATTTTAAAAAACTGTGGTAAGTAAAGCATGAAAAGTACCCTTTTACATATTTTCTTATAATAAATATTTTGATATATGTTCTCTTGGTTCACCTAAAAAATATTTCATAGAAGGAAGTATTACCAGACTAGAGCCATATGAATCCTTGGGTACGTATTGCTTTCTGTTCCTGAGGTTAACACAGAATTATTTTTATTTAAGAAATTAAACTTAGAAGGCTAAATAAATTACAGGGCTAGAAATATTTCTCTATAATTAAGAGAGTTCACTAAACATGCAAAAGACCTGGGTTTGGTTCCTGGCATGAATATCAGGGGCTCACAACTGCCTACATCATAATTAGAGGTCTTTTTCATTTGTTTTTCTGTTGTTTTTATATGGCATTATGATGAAGGTTAAGTTAAAAAATAAAGTGTTTAATTTGGGTTTACACTTTCAAAGTGTTAGTGTCCATGATGGCAGATATATGTTAACAAGAATAGCTAGGAGCACTTACTTCTCAGTCTACAAGTACTCAGAGATAGAGTGGGAGAGGGAAAGAATGCATCTGTGAGTCTTTTGTAACCTCAAAGACCAAACGCTAGTGACATGACTCTTCCAACAAGTGTATACTCCTAATCCTTCCTAAGCAGTTTCACAAATTGGGGACAGAGCATTCAAATATGTGTTCCTAAGGGGACTATTCTCATTTAAGCCATCATGTTCCACTCACTGGTTCTCATAGGTTTGTGGTCATATTATAGTGCAAAATTCATTTAATCCAACTTCAAAGGTCCCTTTAATCTTTCACATTCTCAACGTGGGTTTAAAAGTTCAAATTCCAAAGTCTCTTCTGCAACTCAAGTCAATCTCTCAGTTTTAATTCACTGCATAAATCGAAAACCAAATTAAAGATATCAACATACAATGGCACAGAATACACCATTCTAAAAAGAATGGGTTAGAACACAATAAAACACAAGAAAACCTATGCATGGAAAACCCTAAATCTTATAGTTCCATCTGTGATATGAAAGGATCTGATGGCTAGACCCTTCTAAGTTTGTTGCCTACAACACAGTTCTCTCTCTTGGGCTGGTTCCACTTCTTGTTTACAGCTTACCTTGGAAGATGTTCATGGATTTGACATCTCAGAGAGTGGTCTCTCAGGGACTCCATTCATGGACTCCCCTCCTACACACCTGGTCTCAATGGCTTTCTTTCATCATGTAGATTCAAGAATATATTTATTCATGTATCCTCCATGACTCTGAAGCCACAATGATGTAGGTGATATGTTCAAGTTTGACTACCAACTTGAGATTAACCCTGGCAATGTTGAATCACATTCATATCAGAATCAATTACTTGTTACCTTTTAGGCCAGCCAGTTCTTTGTGCCCTTCTCTCTTAAGATTTGGAAACTTTGCTGGATGTGTACTGCTCAGAGAACACCCCTTCATTTATTCTACTTAATACCAGGCTTTTCTTTTCATCGCAGCTTAATCCTTGGCTTAAACATTAAATTTTCTGGTGATATTTTTCTCCTTGAACTGTACAGTTTGTATTCTTTTTTGGTCTATGTGTTCATTGTAGACCTTTTCAAAAATGATTACTAATAACCAGATAGAAGAGTCAATACCAGGCTGTCTAGTAATCTCCTTTACTATGTAAATGCACTCATTTCTTTTCAATTTAGCCTCAAATAGATTCTAAGAACATTGGCAAAGAGAGTTGCATTCTTTGCCAAAGCATTACAAGAAAATCTTGAGTCTACTTGCTAATATTGATTCCCTCCCATTGTCTACCCTGTTCTCAGCCATACTGTCTTCCAAACTCCTACAAGCATGGTTCTCAACTGCTTTCCTAGTACAAAGATTCATAACCTTCCACACTATCCCAACAAGTAATTTGTCACAAGTATATGGTACTTGCTGGAACTAACTTCTGCTATGAACCAGTCCAGCCTAGAACATTTTGAGGCAGAATACGACATCAAAGAGGTAGCTTTTAAAGACTGATTGTTTCTGGCCTTCTAGTTCTCTAACTACACTGAACACTTGCTGATAACTTCTAAAAATATCCTAAAAACTTTGTCACTTATTCTATGGTTAAAAATCACTTGCTTGTGCAACTAAAACGTGTTGCTGAGCAGTGGTGAACAAAGTAAAATGTTTATTGCTATCACTTTCTTCTCTGCCCAGGCAGAAAAAAGCCTCTGTGGCTAGGATAGTTAATTCTTTATGATCCAAAGAGGAAGGAAAGGAAAAGAATTAAGATGCTTTATACAGGGAAATATGCACAGACACATATATATTCATACATACATATAAATTTTCATTCACATTATTATTGACACATTAATACATCCATTTGGGTTGGGCCTACCTGGTTGCTTCATAGATTCCACAAGTATTTATGTATGCTTACATATACACATATACCTACATATACATATAGACAAAGACACATATACATTTGGATGGATAGATAAATGGAGGAGAACTCACAAGCCAAACCATCCAAACAACTTTATTTCTTTTTCTCTGGCCTTTTTATACCTTATTTATTATAGAAGGACGTTGATATTAAGTTCAAGCAGCATTTCATTCTATATGCTCATTATAAGTTCAAAGCAACAGTTTTCACATGTCTTGCCTTATAGCACAAACCTGTGATTTATATCCATGCACATAAATACTTTTCCTTGAACATAGATTCCTTCCAAGTCTATTTCTCTTTTTAGTGTAATTATGAAAGCTTATTGTATTTTTTATTATGCAACCTTTACTTACTATTTTGAGGAGTGGGCACATTCTATTCTTGATTTTAACTTTATTATTTCTTTCTAACAAAGCAACTACGATCATCACTTTAAACTTTGTAAAACTTTTTTAATCAAATCAGGAATTCTCTAGAATCATTATTAATTAATCTAAACAGCATTAATTAATAAAAATTTATCTTTATATTCATCTGCAGGAAATTTGATCAATAGGATGGGTTAATGCCCGGAGATTATTATATTAATTTAATAATGACAGGAAAGGTATATTAGCTGCAAGAACTAATTCTGAGATGAAGTCTGTTTGGAACCTTGCCATTGAGCTCAACTATTGTAGACCATGTAAAAATAGTGGGCCACCTCCAGGAAGACCACCTGCTTGCTTAAGCCTATCCTAGATGGCATTTGACAAACTTCACTCTTAGTTACTTTTATATTGCTGTGATAAGAAACTGTGACCAAGATAATTCATAAAAGGAAGTATTTGATTTGAATTTATGGATTCAAAGGTTTAGAGTCCATGATTGTGGAGAACAAATATGTTAGTTGGAACATTTTAATTTTTAAATAGGGAGCAGAGAGGGAAAGTCTAGTAATGGAATGACTCTTTTGAAATCTCATCACTAACCCCTATTGACACACCTATTTTTTGTTATCTTTTTTCATTATTATTAATCATTTTATTTGTTTACATTTCAAATGATATCCCCTTTCCCAATTACCCCTTCACAATCCCCCATCGCATCCCCACTCTCCCCTTCCTCTTTTCTTCTATGAGGATGCTCCTCCACCCACTTATCCACTCCCACTTCACCACTCTAGTATCCTCCTATGCTGGAGCATCAAACCTCCCCTGGACCAAGAACCTCCCCTCTCACTTATGATAGATAAGGCAATCCTCTTCTTCATATGTATCTGTAGCTATGGATCCCTCCATGTATACTCTTTCAAACAAGGCCACAGTCCCTAATTCATGCCAAACAGCTTTTCAATAAGGACACCGTTATTTGAACATATGAGCCCACCAGAGTGACTCGCATCTAAACCACCACATGATCCCACATCTTTTGTATATAACAGGCACCTGAACTGCTTCGATTTTATGTGATGGACATATAACCAAATAAAACAAACAAAAATACACCAAATTTCTTGAATCTCTAATCTTGTAGTTTCATCTAAGGCTGTTTTCAGTAAATATTACTGTTATTATCATTATTATTGTGCACACTGATATTGTTTTACCTGTGAACTTTGTCTTGTTGTTTTCTCTATCTCTCTGTCTCTGTTTCTCTGTCTCTCTGTGTGTATCTCTTCTGTCTCTCTATCTTTGTCTCTGTCTCTTTGTCTTTGCCTGTCTCTGTCTCTATGTCTCTGCTCTCTCCCTCTGAGAAGAACTTGTTTCAACATCATGGTCCTGCTCTATCCTCCTTGATGCTGGGGACAAAGGTATGCACCAACACATCAGGTTCAAGTTACATTCATCCTTTCCTGTATCATCAATTCTTTGTCCTTTGTTCCTATCTCCTTTTTTTTTTCCTGGTACAGTGATCAATGTGAGGATCTTGGCAAAGTAGCAAAGCACTCTTCCACTAAACTACTTCTTCAGCCAAGTTCCTTGAAATCATAATTGTGTTCAAACATGTAAGGTATGTAGAATCAATGGATGACATAGAAAATGTATGATAGGATTAACTGTATTCCAATTTGAATTACTTAGATAGAAGTTGAAAATTTTTTGAATCTTTGGCCCAAGTAAAATACTTCATTTTACACTTGAAAAAACTTGTTCCCAGATAGGATGATAAATGCATTGTTTTAATTGAACATGAGGTGCAATATTTTACTTTATGGAGAACCTTCTGGTTAAATTATTCAACAGTGCAGACAACAGCAATTCATTAACATGTTTTCAATGTCTGCATGCGATAGTTATAATCCTTCTGAATGTTTATACAGGGAGGCTTACTGTGTGTTTTGCTGTGATTTGCAGAGCTGGTAAGTGAAACCTAAGCAGCAAACATGGTCATGATTGTGTGGTGTTTCGAACAAAATTAGAAATACAAAGAAAAAGAGAAGAAACCTGGAAGAATAGAGGGGCTTTAGATAGTGCAAAGGGAATTATGTAACTGGGATGGAGGGGGAAAAATCACAGCTAAGTTAAAATTCCCCTAGATATTTAAAAGCATTCATAAAATATGTTGAATAACAATAAAATTTCCCCTAAATCACCTCAGACACAAAGGTTAAGAGACATATGCTCTAATAAAATTATAACTTAATGAAATATTTCCTCTTGTTCAAAACAATACAGAACAAGCCATGCAAAATGCAGTTGAATATTCTATTTTATTTCATTTTTTATATGCAATTACTTTTCTGTTTACAATTCTAGGATAGTTTGTGTGTGTTTTGCTTTGCTTTGCTTTGTTTTGCTAGATATGCTGGTGACGGACTTGAAATCCAAGCACTCAGGAGACAGTGGAAGAAAGACAACAAGTTCTAGGTCCATCTGGTCTTCATAGCTAGATCTAAGCCAACTTGTATAGTCATTTGTTTTCTCACATATATACTGGAGCTAGATATATATCTCACCACTTCTTTTTTCTGTTTCCTAGAATTCATTTTACATTTAGGGATTTTTAAAAATTATTTATTTATTTAATTCACTTTTCAGCCAAATATCAGCCCTCCCTCTCCTTCCAATTCCCACTCCTGTAGATCCTCCATGCATTTTTCCTTCACCTCCTCTCTGGAAACTGTGGGTCTCTGCATTTGTTTCCATTGGCTGCTGACTGGAGATTCTCAGAGACAGTTATGCTAGGCACCTGTTTGCAAAAATAACACAGTATCATTAATTGTCAGAGACTGGTTCTTGCACATGGAATGGGTCTCAATTTGGACCAGTCAGTGGTTGGCTATTCCCCCAGTCTCTACTCTATGTTTATCCCTGCATATATTATAGGCAGGACATATTTTGGGTAGAAGGTTTTGTGCATGGGCTATTGTCATTATACCTCCACAGGGAGTCCTGCCTGCCTATAGGACATGGCTAGCTACTGCAGAATCCATATTCCCTACTACTACTAGTCTCAGCTAGAGTCACCTCCATAGACACCCTGTGCCTCCCACCATCCCAGGTCTCTGGCAAATCCTAGAGACAGCCCCTTCTCACAGCCCATTTCCATTCTATCACCCCTAGTTACCCTACACCTGATCTGACCCCTGGGGCCAAGCCCACTCTGCCTTGCCACTAAGATCCTTCCCTCCATCCATTTCATATATTTATTTCCCCTCCTAAGAACCAACCAGCCTCCCTTGGGCCCTTCATGTTATTTATTTTTTTTGCGGGGGGGGTGTTTCTATGGATTATAGTGTGTTTACCTTGTACTTTATGGATAATATTCACTTGTAAATGAGTACTGACCATGCATGTTCTTTGGGGTCTGGGTTACGTCACTTGGGACATTTTCTAGTATCATCCATTTGCCTGCAAAATTCACAATGTCCTTGTTTTAATAGCTGAGTAGTATACCTTTGTATAAATGAACCACATTTTCTTTATCCATTCTTGAGTTGAGGGACATCTAGGTTGTTTTCAGTTTCTGACTATTATGAATAAAGGTGCTATGAAAATAGTTGAGCAAGTGTCCTTGTGGGATGGTAACATCTTTTAGGTATGTGCCTAGTAGTCTTGAGGTAGAATTGTTCCCAGTTTTCTAAAGTCACCAAATTGATTTTCAGAATGGTTGGACAAGTTTGCCCTCCCCCCAGTTATGGAGAAATGTTCCCCTTCCTGCACTTTCTCCAGCCACCAGCATGTGCTATCATTTGAAATTTTCATCTTTGCCATTCTGAATGGTCTGTGGTGGAATCTCAGAGTAATTTTGATTTGTATTTCCCTGATGACTCAAGTTGTTGAACTTTTCTTTAAGTGCTTCTTGGACACTCAAGGTTCCTCTGTTGAGAATTCTTTGTTTCATTCTGTACCTCATTTTTAATTGGGTTTATAATGTCTAACTTCTTGAGTTCTTTATATATTTTGGATATTAGCCCCTGTGAGATGTAGGGTTAGTTAAAATTTTTTCCCAATTTGTGGGCTATCATTTTGTCTTATTGATGGTATCCTTTGACTTCCAGAAGCTTTTTAATTTCATGAGGTCCCATTTATTAATTATTGATCTTAGTACCTGAGCTACTGGTACTCTGTTCAGGAAGTTGTCTCCTATACTGATGAGTTCAAGGCTATTCCCCACTTTCTTTCTATCAGACTTAGTGTATCTGGTTTTACCTTGAGGTGTTTGATCCACTTGGACTTGAGTTTTATAAAGTGAGATAAATAAGGATATAGTTAAATTCTCTACATGCAGACATCCAGTTAGACCAGTACCATTTGTTGATGATGCTTTCTTTTAATTTCTGTTGTATGATTTTAGCTTTTATATTTTCAAAAGTCAAGTTTCCATGGTTGAGTGAGTTCATTTCTGGGTCTTCCATTTGATTTAACTGATCAACCTGTCTATACCAATACCACGGATATTTTATTACAATTTCTCTGTAGTATAGCTTGACATCAGGAATGGTGATATCCGAAAAGTTTCTTTTTTGTTTTAATTATTTTTTTTAAATTATTTATTTAAGATGCAGTCTTAATTGTCTGAAATATCATGTTTTACTGTTATCATCTGAACTTTTTTGGTTGAACAGTGTTTTATTTACCTATGGAGCTATGGGACACAGTCATGATTCAGTTTCATTGTGATTTTTTTCAGCCAGGAATTCAGTTTTAAATGTATCAGAATTTGCAATACTTTCAAGAAACGAGTCCTGATTCCACAATTTGTAATTTAGAGGTTTTGACTTCTGAGACCCCTTCTACCATCTTTATCCCCATTCTCAGATAAGCTTCTATACTATGAGTTCATAAGTATAAAGTTTACTTGCTAATAAGAGTACAGGTTTCTGGAGGTACACAGGATCATCGATTCTTAGTTCCAGTTTGATGAAGGTTCAATCTGAATATTACTCCTCAGGGGTGTGATGACCCAAATATCCTAATTGGGATATATTCAATTCTAGTTTATCTGAACCCAAATAAACACACACACACATACACACACACACAAACACAAACATACACACACACACATACACATTACACACAGGGAAACATTATTTTGCTTTTGGTACAAAAAACATTCTAAATAAAAATAAATGAATACATGTAAACATGTATGGATATATACATATTTATATGTAAAACACACACACACACACACATATATATATATGAAACAAATATATATATATATATACTCATATATATTCATATATATATATATGAATGTTTTCTATGCAGTTTTCTATATAAGGATTGCAAAAACATTCTGTGCTCTTTACAATGCATTGTTTCTTCATTCCCTTCTCAGACACAAGATTTTCAACCCTTCTGAGTAATTACAGTTACATGAATGTATAATCTGCAGATATCCACTATTTTATTCTCTTTCAATATTTCACTCTCTCTTCCTCAATGATCCAGGAACATCAGAGGCAGAAGGGATAATATAGATGCCATGTTTAAGGCTGAGTATTGTACAATCTATTCTCTGTGTGATAACTAGTTGGAATTTCATATGTATTATCATCTGATGAAGAGGGAAGACACTACTCCAATGAGGGCAGAGAAAAAACACTATCTGAGGGTCATAAAGATAAGAACTTAGTTGCTACATTTAAGCAGCAGATATAATAATAACATTGGAACAATCTGCAAGGATAACATACAAATATAAACTTATTTATAAATATATGTACAATATGTTAGTTTCCATCTGCTTTTGTCTTTTTACCTCTGTATCTGTTCATCATTTTATCTGTATCTTTTTCTCTCGGTCTCTGTTTCTGTCCCTTTTTCTCTAATTCTTTCTCTCTTTCTATCTTTTTATTTCTCTCTCTCTCTCTCTCTCTTTCTCTCTCTCTGTGTGTGTGTGTGTGTGTGTGTATTTGTAGCTTAAAGAAACTTGTCCTACAGAGGGAGATAATATGTCCCCTAAAAGCCATATACCACCTAACAAAATGTCAACGGGAACCTTCCCTTTGAATTGTTGGTCAGGAAAATCCAAGAGACTCCCCTAACATAACCTATTGCCAATGCCTGTAATTGTCTTCCAGAACACATACTTTAGTTACCAGATTTGGAAAAGTTTCTTAAAAGCCTGCTTTTTGAAGACTAGATTTATATAAAGGTACCATACAAGCTTCCAAGGGCAGAAAGCAATCAAGAGTACTTCACATCAATCACATTTAAAACCCATAAACAGTAATAGTAAGTACTCTATTAAGTTCCCTAATTATGCATTGGTGGCACTGGTATCTTTTGAGTAACTAGTATCTATCTAATTGGACTTAAGTGCCACTTAATAGGAGATTATTCATACTGGGTATTTTAAACTTCGTCAGTTACTCGTGGCTGAAGGGTCATAAACCCTACAGAAGAACCTGCTATTTCTCCAAACCAGTCTAATTTCTAACTGTATTCTAAGTTCTTATCCTTAAGTCCACAGATATGTGTAGCTCCTACCCTTTATGAAAAAACCTTCTCTTCTTGCAACAGATGGAGAATATTATAAAGATCTACAACTGGTCAAAATGGAAAGAATAAATGACAAGCATGCCCAGCTCCAACTGTTATACCTTCATTAAAATCCTTAAAACTAAAGCTGTGTCAATATCACAAGAGAAGGAATAAACAGATTGTAAATGCCAAAGAACCAAAATGCCTTCTGTTAGATGATGTCTTCCACACACTACAGGGATGCTTGCACCTATTAAATCTCAACTGTATGGTCAAATAAACAATACCCATGTAGTGAAAACCCTCATTAATATACCAACTTGGAAATTTTACAAGATTGCACTCCCAGATGAAGAGCAACAGACCATCAATGGCTATTGAGAGAGAAAAATCAGTTTTCTCCAGGAATTAGCTCCCCAATGAATTATCCAATGCAAACTACCCAGCTTGAAACAAATGATGTTTGCTGGGGAGAACAATTCTTGTTTTTCCAGTTGTTTGACTAAAGTACATTGTGCATGCTCTAGTTGATGCTCTCACACCTTGCAGAAGTACATGGACTCAGTGATGACAAAAGAGAGAGAGAAAGAGAGAGAGAGAGAAACAGAGACAGAGAGAGACAGAGACAGATACAGAGGCATGGAGTTGGGAGGGCTATGTGTTAGAAATGTCTGAGTAATGTTGAAGGAGAAAATGGGTTTGTTGGTGGGATTTCACCCAACTCTCTTTTCACTCTACATATTTATAGGGTAAAATTATATGACAATTCTGATATTTGTATCATTTATATTTTTGTAT
This sequence comes from Rhynchomys soricoides, assembly GCA_019843965.1. Classification (NCBI taxonomy): domain Eukaryota; kingdom Metazoa; phylum Chordata; class Mammalia; order Rodentia; family Muridae; genus Rhynchomys; species Rhynchomys soricoides. The sequence goes on along the minus strand of JADRCH010000067.1, from coordinate 2,478,488 downwards.
TATATAAATTTCCATATGTTGATTAAGTTTCTCTTCAATCTTCAGTTTTCCTGTAAAATAGGAATGCATGTAAAATGTTAGTCACTTTGCATTCTATATGACTCACAAAATGGATGCTCAATCATAAATAGATTTAATGAGAAAAGACTGGATAAGTAAAAGATTGATCAAAAAGGGAAAAACAATGTGCAAAAAATTGCTGTGCATATTAATGCTACCTTTTAGGGAAAAGATACACATTTTGGACAATAAGAAAAAGACAAATATTTTGAACAATGCACTGTTAGTACTAAAGAGGCTTTCAATGGTTGGACTTCGTTAAATTCCATTCAGTTGTTAGCTAGGTACACACAGTGGAAATCTCTAAATAAAAAACCCTGGCTGATGCTAACACAGTACGCCACTTTCTGAAAACTGACAGTGGGCTTCATTTCCACAGACAACTTCCACATAGCTCATTTAATACAGAGACATCAAGCTTGTGTGGGCTTGGACTCTTCTTCCATATATTTCTAGTGTCTTTTTACAGGACAAGATACTCTGTAGTCTATAGAAAGAGAAACCTGAACACCGACCCTGCCATGAAACCTTCAAACTACAATCTGTCCTGCCTATAAGATGTGATAGGATAGGACAGTGGTGGCACAGAACTGTTGGAATGGTCAGCCAATGTTTGGTTTAACTTGAGGCCCAGGCTACAATAGGGACCCCATGCCCTGTACTGCCTAGATGGACAGGAACTTGAGGTAACTAAGTTACCCAGAGAACTAAGGTAGAACTAAATACCACTGGCAAAAGAAAAAAAGAAATTTCTAATGAATTCTAATGATATTCTGCAGTATTAATATACAGGTGGCTTATCTACTCATCATCACAGACGTTTTCTTTGGCAAGAGATGGGAGTAGGTGCAGAGTCTTACATCCAGAAATTATTCGGAGAGATCAGAGAACCCCATGCAATAGAGTGGGGGAGGATTATAGGAATGAGCAGGAATGGAGGACTGTAGGAGAATATGACCCACTGGATCAACCAGGCAGGGCTCACATAGGCTCACAGAAAAGGAAACAGGATCTGCACGTATCTATCTGCTCCAAGTCATTTGACTAGGTGGTTTTGCTGGCTGTTTTCTTGGGACCCCTAATAGCAAGAGCAGCCTTCACTCTTTAATTCTGTCTGTTACCTGGAGTCTTTCCCCACTATTGAGTTAGCTTGTTCAGCCTCAGCATGAAGACTTCCTTCTTGTCTTATCTTGTCTTGTCCTGTCATGCTGTTGTATCTTGTAAACCTGTTCTTTTCTGATGAGGAAACGGATGGGGAGTGGGAGAGGTGAGGGAAGCTTGCAGGAGTAGAGAGAGAGGAAATTGCAGTTGGGATGTATTGTATAAAAGGAGAACCTATTTTCAATAAAACAAAGAGTAATCAATGAACTATAATTGAATTTCTTTTATTGAACTTTATGTATAGCTTGCATCTTTCTAAGAGAAAACGAAAAACCTAAGTTCAGAGTTTAATATTGGAGGTGTTAGAGGTTACTGAAACTAATATTTTTCCAGTTATCAAGTATGACAAAAAAGGAAGCTTCATTTTTATATGATTTCCCTTATTTAAAAAAGAAAATGATAGTTTCTTTTAAATCACATAAGACTTTACCCATCAGGGTCTCCTCCCCCGTTCCTTATAATCAAGTTCTCTGCTGGAACCTTTCCCTAAGGAAAATCTTATTTGAAAGTTCTTTTTCCCCTCACTACATTAATCATATGAAACTAGTTAAAAGAAATGCAGTAAAAGTGGACTGTATAAAAGCAAAGATTAAATATTGAAATTACGGTATTGGGATTCTTTGTGAATCAAGAAAATAATTTTTTCTCAGCTGTGTGTTTCAGATGAATAAATCTTCTTCATCTTTGATCCAAAATGAAATTTCTAAGTGAAATAGCATTGACACATAAGCTATAAATGATATAACTTTTTACATTTGAAATATTAAAATGTAATAAATAAAATTAACTAGTAAAACTACTATATATTGTGGTTTTGCTTGTACCTTCCATGTATGTGCATGTATAGATTTACATTTATGCACCTGTGCATGCAGGTGCATGTGAGCATGAATGTGGAGACCAGGGTGGACAATGGATATCTTCACAATACCAACCACCTTATTTCTTTTAAAAGTTATGTTTACTCTTATTTTACATGTATGCATTTTTTCTGCATGTATGTTTGTGTACCATGTACTTGGAGGTTGTTGGAGGCTCAGAAAATACATGTGATCTGACTGAACCATCTCTCCATCACCAGAAAAATCATGTTACATGAACACTGGGGACCTAATTTCATGTCGTATACTTGCATGATAATCAACCCTCTGTCGCAGTTTCTGACCTAGAATTGTTCCTGTCTAAAAGAACTGCAAGGATTTAATTGAAGAAGAGATTGAAGAAAGGCTATCCTATGACCAGCTCAACTTGAGATCTATCTCATGGTGGGGTACCAGCTGATGCTATGATGTGCTTCTGAGAGACTCTACCAACTCGATGAGACAGATGCAGATACTTATAGCCAAGTATTGGATTGAAATCAGGGACCCCTATGGTTGAATGAGAGGAAGTATTGAAGGAGCTGCAGGGGAGGGACCCCCATAGGAAGACTTGGAATCTTAATGAACCTGGACTCCTGGGACCTTCTAGAGACTGAGCTATCAACCAGGCAGCATACAGGGGCAGGTCCAAGACCCCAGCACATATATAGCAGAAAACTGACTGGTCTGGCCTCAGTGTGAAAAGATGCACCTAGTCCTTGAGAGATGTGAGGCTTCAGGGAAAGGGAGTACTTGGTATGAGAGTAAAGGTGTATGTCCTCTCTGAGACAAGGGGGACAGGGAAATGGAATGAGGAATTTGGGAGTGGGGACTAGGAGGTGGGAGCAGTGGATAGAATATAAAAAAACAAAATAATTAAATGAATAAAGATAAAAATAAAAAATAGTTGGTAATGTCATTAATGAAAGAAATAATTAATGAATGAATTAGTGAATTAATAAAAAACGAAAGAAAGAACACAGAAAGAAAGAAAGAAAGATTGATTATCATTGATGGTGATCATTTTGTTTCAAAGACATCTTATTTCATAGTAAATGTAGGACAGTTTTAGGAATAAATAAGAGAGTAACATAAAGAAAAATTGAAACTGTAAAGTTGATAATTTCTACCCTGGTGATTAGACGTGACACCAAGGCTTATAGCGTGAGAGAATACACATTTCTGGCCAACCCACTTTTAGTCTTCCAATCTCTTTAGAGAGTCAGCACAGGGTGTTTGTTTGTTTGTTTATTTGTTTGTTTTTCATACTTCTTTTTTTCTATATTTTCTGCCATACATTTCATGAAAATGTAACAAACCATTATCATTTATTATTATAAATATAACTTTGTGCTGTTCATGTGCATAGAGGGCAGTGCAAAGTCTTCACTGGACTTTTTTTTATTTTAATCCACAAAAACATTCAATAAAATAAATACAACTATTACTTGCATGATGAGAGTAAATAAGTGACATTCCTTCCTCTCAGGCAGACAAGTTAAGTAGAGAAGCCCTTAATCAAGATAACAAATATACGCTACAAGGGAAGAAAAGCAAGCTAAAAGTAAATATATACATTTTTAAATAAAATTATAATATAAAGTCACAGGTATAGGCAGTAAGCAAAATGCATATTAAAATACATAATATACATACAATAACAAATGTGCAGAAATTTGAAGAAATTGAGTCAAATGTGTTAAAGAATGACAGGAAATCTTGGCAGAGATAGTGAGGTTAGAATAAAAAATATGGAGCCAGGAACAGAAGTTCTCTGGGGAAAAAAAATTCCATCAAATTAGCAGAATTCTTAAAAATTTAATGTCTTGAAATAAGGGGTTTGGAAGGGTTGGATCAGTGGCTAAAAGCACAATTTCTCTTGCAGAGGGCCAGAGTCCTAGTCCCATCACTCACTAGAACCCATTATTCACAGAAACAATTAGGAATGACATAATCCATTATTGTTTCATGATTCACAATTATTTGTACCTCCTGTCTTAGGGACCTGATTTTCTGATCTTCGTGGGCAACAGATATATACATGGTACTGTATATGGATGCACACATGTAACATAATGATATCAATGTAAAAATGTAAAAAAAAAAAAAAAAAAGAAAAGAAAAGAAATAAGATGTGGTGTTTTAAATAAATTTCCCCCCCATAGATTCGTGTGTTTGAGTGCTTGTCCCATGGGGAGCCTCACTATTAAGAATTGTGGCCTTGCTTAAGTAGGTGTGGCCTTGTTGGAGGAAGTGCGTCACTATATGGGTAGCCTTTGAGGTCTCCTAGTGCTCAGCCTCTGCTCAGTGTAGAATCAGAGCCTCTTCCTGGCTACCTGCAAAACACAATCTCCTCCTGGTTGCCTTTGGAGCAAGATATAGAACTCTCAGCTTTTTCTCCAGTATCATGTCTGCCTGTAGGCTTCCATGCTTCTTGCCATGATGATAATGGACTGAACCTCTGAAACTCTAAGTCAGCCCCAATTAAATGTTTTCTTTTATAATAATTGCTGTGGTCATGGTGTCTTGTCACAGCAATTAAACCCCAATGAAAACAGAAGGACATATAGTTATATGTGAATTTGAATGGTCCTATTTAGTCAGCAAGATATAAACATTTTGTGAATAAAAGAAATGCAAATATATTCAGTGATGAACTTCATGTAATAAACACAATATAACAACACATCAGGGAGCTATTTGTGGTCTTAGTAAAAAGTAGTTGGGTTTTAGAGACTTGAGTGTACCTGATTGCCAGATATTTTTTTCTGCACAAATGAGTATAATTGACTTTATAGTTTTACAGTATAACTTCTGTGACAAATAATTAATATTGTTCAGGACTCCTAATCATCTGTATTTCTAGTCCTAAATTATCTTATGCCTTTTCTGACCTTCTCAAGTAACAGGCATGCCCATGGTGCATATATTTCTTTGCAGGCAAAAATAAACGTAGTAAAATAAAATGAAAAACAAACAAACAAACAAAAATTTAGGAATAACATAGTATTTAGGTAGGTATCATTGAAAAGATCTAAAAGTGTCAGTGAAAATAATCACATATGTCTTATAAATCTAGTGCACCAATGAAAATATCTAAGTAATAACTGCCATGTAACAGTTGACCATAAAAAGTTAGAAAACCAAGAATAAAAACCTTACAATGATGTTTATCAAGGAAAATCAATTATGTTAACTCCTCAAATAAAAGTAATAGGTGTTTAAAGGAAGTGATATCTGTAAAAACAGTCAGAGTCTTGATTGAACTTACTATCAGTTTTTCTGTAGAGACCAGAAAACTTCCTGAGTGAGTGAGGCATTGAGCAAATGTGTGTTTTGACATAGGTGTAGCCAGTTGAGGATTCTGAAACTACTTGCCCATGGTACATTGGCCAAGCAATTAATATGGACCAAGCTCAAGAGGCATGGCAGACTACCCTCAGGACTGTGTGTCAATAGGAGTGTTAATGGATGATTTATGAGTGTGTACAACTGTGACTTCCACCTCCTGATATTTACAGCTTGAAATTGTTTACCTTTTGAGACCTCTTACAATTGCTAGCTAGAGTCCCATGACCCAAGCCACAACTAGGCCAATTTTCATATGCCATGCTGCTCACAGATAGTCAGAAATTATAGGATCAACTAGATTTTATTTTTTATTCTACAGAAGAGTTCAAAAAAGACTCAACGTCTCATTTATGTTGGTGAATAAGAATTAGACGGAGATGATATGACTCTGAGAATAAACTTTATTTATTTGTTTTGTTTACCTACACCGTCCACAGAAAAGTACATTAACTAATCACAGGTGTATGGCCCCAATTTTTATAAGAAAACAGTTGGAAAAATAAGATTATGTTTCCTTCTAAAGGAGAAACAATTATTCATCAAAATTATGTGTGTTATGATTTATGAATTGCAGAGCATGTGAATATCAATTTGAAGACAATAAACTTGTTAACAGTTGTCATAGACCATCATTTAAGTTATAGTTATTTTTAGGATTCCTAGGATATAAATGTTAAGGAACATCTGAGTACAGTAATAGCCCATATTAGAATTGAAAATAAAGCACTTGATTAATACAATGATTATGATATATTAGAAAGAAACTTTTGTTTTTAGTATATTTAGCAACTGGTAGCATTTTCATATATACAAACTATCTTTGTGTATAAAACACACACATACACACACACATAAAAACTTTTCATAATATGAAACTTAGAATCTATATTTGTATAATAAAATATGTGTACTATCTTAAACTTTTCTCTTGTGCCACATTTTTCTTCTCCTTAGTAGCAAATACACTTTAATTAGGAGTCAAAAGATATCTTGGGCTAAGCTTAGACCTTGTCAATGGACAATTAACCACATATCCCTTTATTTGGCTTACCATTCTTTTTATTACTATTCTCTCATATATTAAATTCAGACTGCTGCTTTCCCTCTCACCCTTCCCCCATGTTTCTTCGCCATCTCCCCTCTTCCCCAGAGCCACAATCTCTCAGCCTCTCAATCTCTCAGCAGGCCTCTCAGTAACAGCAACCAGACACTGTAAAACAAGCTAAAATAAAGCCAGGGTCATACCATCACTTCAAGACATGACATGGCAACCCAGTATAAGGGAAAGGATTCCATAAGTAGGCAAAAGAGGCAGGGAAAACCCCTGCTTCCACTGTTAGGATTCCCACAAGAGCATATGCTACTCATCCATAACATCTATATAGAGGACCTAGCTCAGACCCATACAGATTCGGCGATTTCTGCAAACACATAAGAATGAGTCTTGATCAGTTGATTCAATAGGCCATGTCCTTATGGTATCTCTGGCTCCTCTGGTAACTCAGATCCTTTCTTCCTATCCTCTGCAGGACTTCCCAAGCTTTGCCTAATGTTTGGACGTACGACTCTGCATTTGATCTGATAAGTTGCTGGATGAAGTCTATCTGGTCTCTCGAATGATGACCATACTATGCTTCACCTGAACACTATGTAGGCAGAACAAACTGTAAGGAGAAGGTTTTGTAGCTGGTTTGGTGTCCCAGTTCTTCTTCTTGAGGCCTTCCCTGGTCACAGAATGCTGCCAGAATAGTCGCTGTGCCACCATTGCTAGAAATCTTTGCTAGATTCATTAGAAGATTCAATGGAGTTTACACTGCACTGGGTTTCTACCTCCCTTCAAAATGTCCCCAAATCTAGTAATTTCTCCAAATATTTACCCCACTTGATCCCTCCTGTTCCTAAAGTCACCTATCCTGAGTCCACTGGTAAAATCTATTTTACTTTTTGTTACCCGAGAGATCCTTGCATTCTTCCTAAGCTTTTTTTCTTACTTAGCCTCTCTGGGTATATTGATTGCAGCATGAATATCCATTATAGATAATATCCACTTACAAGTGAACATATACCATGTTTGTCTTTCTGGATCTAAATTATCTCAGAGTGATTTATTTTTAGTTCCATAGAATTGTTTATTATTGTTCATAAGAGCTGAGTAATACTCCATAAAGAATCTAGAAATTTGAAATGGAAAAAGAAATCATCTTTAATTAATGGTGCTACTCTACCTGGATGTTAGTACACAGAAGAATGTAAGTAGTTACATATCTATCACCTTGAATAAAACCTAAGTCTAAGCGTATCAAAGATCTCACATAAATCTAGATACACTATTTGATAGAATATGAAGAGGGGAAAGGTCTTGAATGCATGGGCACAGAGGACATCTTTCTGAACAGCATATTAATAGCAGAGGCACTAAGATCCACAATTAGTAAGTGGATCCCCAAAAAACTGAAAAACTTCAGTAAAACAAAGGACACTGTCAATAGGACACAAAGGTGGCTAACAGAATGGGAAATTTTTTCATCAACTCCATATCTAACAGAAGACTAATATCCAAAATATATAAAGAATACAAAAAACTAGACATCACCAAACCAAAATATCACATTAATAAATGGAACCCATATCTAAACAGAATTCTTAACAGGGGAATCTCAAATTGCTAAGAAGCACATAAAGAAGTGTTAAAAATCCTTAGCTATCTGGGAAATAGAAATTAAAATAAATCTGAGATTCCACCTTACACCACTCAGAATGGCTAAGACCAAAACACAAGAGACAGTTCATGCTTGCAAGGTTGTGGAGCCACAGGAATACACCTCCACTGCAGGTGAGAGCACAAAGTTCTACAACAACTATATAGTCAATATGGAGATTTCAGAAAATTGGGAATTGGTCTATCTTAAGATCCAGTTATACCACTCCTGGACATGTAGTCAAAGGATGCTTTGCCATACCACAAGGATTCTTGTTCAGCTTTGTTCTTAGCAGCTTTATTAGTAATAGCTAGAAAATGGAAACAATCTAGATGTCCCTCAACCAAAGAATGGATGAAGAAATTGTGGTACATTTATCTTTCCTTTGGCTTACCATGTTCTTCAAACATATACTAAGCTTCACAAATTTCTAGACTCCACCAAAACTAGGGCAAACAGTTTATAAAAGATAACATCTAATTATTCTGTAAGAAACTTCCATAGTTCCCTATAGTCTACAAACTTTTGGAGTATATGTATTTTCCTATAGTTTGCAGCTATAAAATCTCATATAACTTCTATAATACACAAATTATTCACTAGGATGTGTTGTTCAGGGTAAAAAATTAATAATCCTAAGCAATATACTCTTATATCTAGCTCAGAACAAAAACTTTTCTTGAAATTTTAAAGCAACATTGCTGTTTTAAGATGATAGCTTCATTCTTGTTTTGGCTCCATCTTTCTTTTCCACATTCTGATTCCTTCCCTTTGGAATAATAATAGGACATAAACTGTACTTCTTCCTTTCCGATCTATGACATTTTGATTTCCTTCAGTTCTCTTATGCTCTAGCTAAGACTTCAAGTACAAGAGTGGACAACATTTTCTTTTTCCTGAGTTTAGTGTAATTGTTTGACTTTCTCTCAGTTTAAGTGGATGTTGGCCAAGGACTTGCTGCCTACTGCCTTTATTTGAAGTATGTGTCTTGGGTTCATAATCTCTCCAGAATTTGTCTTTATCATGAAGTGGTGTAAGATGTTGGCAAAGATTTTTTTCTGCATTTAGTGAGATGATTTTTTTTGACTCTCAGTTTGTTTATATGGTGGATTATATTTATCAATTTACCTATGTTCAACAATCCCTGCCTCTCTGGTATAAAGCCTATTTGATCATGGATGATCTTTTGATATGCTCTAAGATTCAGCTTGCAAGTATTTTATGGTGAATTTATTTATATTTATTTTCCATGCTTATAATGAAAATTGGATTGTAATTCTTTATTAGGTCTTTATGTGCTTTAGATATCAGGGTAACTTTTCTCTGTAAAATGAATTGGGCAATGACACTCCTGCCATGTTTCTAGTTCATGGAATAATTCTAAGAATATTAGCATAAACTCTTCTTTGAATGTCTGCTAGAATTCTATACTAAAACCAGCTAGACCTGGGCATTTTTTAAATTATCATTTCTTTGGTTGGGAGACTTGTAATCACTGCACTTTGGGTTATATATCTATTTAATTTGCTTATCTAATGTTGCTTTAATGTTACTAAGTAGAATGTATTGAGAAAATTATACATTTGTTTTAGATTCTCCAATTGGGTAGAATACAGGTTTATAATGTATACGTATAATACAGTATAAGCCTATAATACAGGTTTATATGATTCTCTGGACTTCCTTTGTGACTGTTTTATGTACGCTTTTCATTTTCAATTTTGTTAATTTAGATATTTTGTTAATTTGAGTCTCTCTGCCTTTTGGTTGATTTTAATAATTCAATCTTATTGATATTCCCAAAGAATCAAATTTTCTATTCTTTTCGGTTTGCTTATTTGTTTCAATATTATTGATTTTAGCTGAGAGTTTGAATATTTTTTGCAGTCTACTCCTTTTGGTTGTGATTTCTTCCTTTTGTTATAGAACTTTCAGGTATGCTGTTAAATTGCTTGTAAGAGATGCACCCCCCCTTTTTGTATATGCACTTAGTGTTATGAATAGACTTCAGTGGGTCCCATACTTGTGAGTATGTTGTGTGTTCATATCCATTCAATTCTATAAAGTCTTTAATTTTTTTTCTTAGTTTCTGTTGACCGAATTTTTTTTTTTTGTTTGGTACATTGTGGTTGAATTTCCATGAATTTTTAAGTATTCTCTTGTTTCTGTTGTTAATATCCAGTTTTAATCCACACTAGTCAGATAGAATGCAGGGTGTTATTTTGATTTTCTTGTATCTATTGATATTAGCTTTGTGCGTGATAATGGTGTCAGTTCTGGAGATAGTTCCATGATGCTCTAAGAAAAAAATACCTTTTTTGCATCTGGGTGAAATGTCTTGTAATATCCGTTTAGTTTATAACATCAGTTCATTCCAGAACTTACCCATTTAGTTTTTTTTCACCTGTCTTTTTCAACTGAGAATGGGATATTGAGGTCTACCATTAGGAATGTGTGAGCATCATTGCATTATTTAAACTGAGAAGTGAAAGTTTTTGTTTTTTGCTTTTTTCAAACTTGGGTGCCTTTGTGTTTAGGGCATAGATAATAATTGCCACGTACTTTGGTAGATTTTTTTTTTTCTGTGAAGAGTAGTCTCTTCTAAATAGTTTTACTTCAAAGTCTATTTTCTCACATGCTAAACTATAGCAAATAACTTGTTTCTTTTGTATGCATCTTTTTCCTCCATGGACAAGCAAGCACTGTCTCTTTCATTAAGAACCACAGTGGGGGAAGCCTTCATCATATTGAGCTGTACCTAAGTCTCCTGCAGAGGCCACTCCATCCTCCTGACATTCACACTGAGCTAAGCCCCCAACCCCACCCCACCCTCGCTCCACCTCTTCTCCTATCCTTCCCTGCTTGCACTGGCGCATCTTAGGCCTGAAGTTCCCTGTTCCCAACTCTTATTAGTTCCCAGCATTGTCTGGATGTCCAGGAGTTTGCCCTCGACGTTTCTCTCCCAGAGAAACATGGGCTGGGATCCCTATCTTAGGCTGCATTTTATCTTCCCTGAGTGGGCAAGTGGGCATCACATGAGCCCTGAACCTCACTAGGGAAAACAGAACTTAGCCTAGCACCTCTGTTTTTTGTCCCCAGTGGCTTTCTGACACCCCAATGGTGAGGTGGAAACATAGAACCACATGAGATTCATTTTTCTATCTCTTGTGAAGCTTGCCTCTGTAGTTCCTATTCAAGTACCAACATTTTTCATTGCAAGATTTCTCTGAGTTTAGATTTTCTTTTTTCTTTCTTTTTCTTTTTTTCTTTTGTTTTTGTTTTTCTTTTCTTTCTTTCTTTCTTTTTTTGGATCACTTTTAATTCTTGAATGGGTTTTATTCATTTCCTTCCTCTGTTTTTTTGTTCGTTTGTTGTTAGTTGTTTGGTTTGGTTTGTGTGTATTCATAGATTTGTTTAACAGATCTATTAGATTCCTCTTTTAAGGACCATTATCATACTTACGAAGGCAATTTTAAGGCCATTGTCTCATACTTCAGTTGTGTTGCAATACTGAGACACTGCTAGGGTAGGGTTGCTGGGATTTGGTGGAGACATATTATCCTGGATATTACTGTGTTTTTACACTGTTGTTTAGAATTCTAGTATTGGGAGAATTGTAATACTAGGTTGTAAAAATGACTTTCATTCCCAGACATAATTGTCATCTTGGAAGCTTACTGTAAACTGAATAGTCTTGCCCATTCTAATTCTTTCTGTACTCTGACTAGTTAGTTCAACTCAGCTGTTCTGGCTCCAAGTCCTCATCAAGATGACTGATTCAATCTGGGTTTTCTTAGCTTCTCATTGAGTTGTTCTAATTGGCCTCAAACTAACTCTGGCAAGTTCTTCTAATCTTCTGATTTCTTCTTATTCTCTGACTTCAACAGCCTCTGCTGAGCTGCACTGAATTGCATGAATTCAGGAATGAACTCATGTCCACTGCCCTGAATTTACTGCACTGATTCCCAGCTGACTGAATTCAACTGCTTGAGCTGATCTCAAATAGCTTGTATTCTGAGTGTTGGGCAAATCCTATCTATAACTCATTTTGTCAAATCTTTCTCTGTTTCATCACTTGACCTGACTCCCCCCCCCAATTCAATGTCATTGTTTGCTATTAAAGATCTATACTAAAATATTCTAGCCAGAGGGCTTAAAAATGTGTAATATGGGCATGTCTACTTTCCTGCCTGATCACAAAAACCTAGCAGATCTTTACATTGATGAGAGCAGTTATGTTGATGGATTAAAATTCCATCTGGTCTTGCCTTTTTGGGGTGGATGTTTTGTTGGTTGGCTTTTATTTCCTTCCTGGTTCTTGGGAAATTGTGCCAGGTATCAGTTGATTCTCAGAAAATCTTTGATTCTGATAGGTGTGAGCACTGGATTTCCCAAGTTAAATGTGTGCCTGAGGATTGGAATCTGAGATTTAGAAAGTCAGATGGGCTGAGGGTAGTAGATAGACTTCACAAGAAAGAAGAACACAGGGTTTTCTACAGAATGTGCTTAGTTAGTTCTCCATAAATAAAGGCATAATGTGGGGAGTTGCTACAGCAGAAGATCAGCTACAGAGCTAGGGATGAAACTCAGGAATTGGAAATGGAAAAATGGAGAGAGAGGTGAGTATTTGTAGTTGTACTATTTGTTTTTCTGGACAAAGTGACCCATGAATTACCATGAACACCTGATAGAGTGAGAAGTGGGACAGAGCAAGGTGCTGGGATAAGGAGGTTAGGAAGGAAAGATCTATGGAATCTACCAGAGATGAGGTGGGGGAAGGATGGCATAATTGTTCAGCTGCAGATCTGGGCATAACACTAAGGGGTTAGACTGGTAGGATCTGAGAGAGAGAAAGATATGAAAACCTGCATAAAGTTAGCCTACCTGCTTCCCTGGCTGAAGTCGGCATTCACATTTGTAATCATAACAATATTACTAATAGCATTAGAAAAACAATGTTATAATTCAATATTGATTCAGAAGATTCTATATCTGATTATAGTTTAGAAGTATTTGGTTATGAGTTTCAAAACTATCTCATATCATCTGTATGTAAATTAGATGTTAGAAGCAAATAAATGATACGAAAGACCAAACATTCTAGCATCAGCACATTACGCAGAGAATGGCTTTTAACACAGAATTAGAACATGGGAAGCTTACAGATGAGTGATTTATTAGAAAGTAAAAATGGAAAGTTGTTTCAAAGTATTACTACACACATTTCAGACTGTCACTTTCCTATGCACATTAATTAAATCAAGTCTATTATTCTTGCACATTAATATTTTATACAGTACAAATAAAAGTATGATAGAATTTCATAGCAAGGCAGAATAAGAATTGTAAAATTGATGAATTAGATTCTGAAAATAGACCTTGAATGGCTTTTGTGAACAATGTGTTCCACTTTTTTAATAAAGACCAATCTGAAACCATTTTGCATAGCTAATATTTCCATCGCATTGGTTGGCAGATGTTTCTAACTCCATTGTGACTAAAATGGTAAAGTCTCACAATAAATGAATTTCCAAAGCAATTCTATCAAATAATTGAGTATTAAAATTTAACTCTATACTTTGTTTTCTAAGACAAACAGGGCATACAGACAAATTTGTGTAAATGAAAATGCTATCCCAGACAATCATTGTGTCAATATGTTAGCAAGTCGACTAAACAGAGTTTTAAGTCATAAAACATTAACAGTGATGAAAGTCAAACAATAAAGCAGAGTTCTATGCTGGAGACCATTACAAATAAATATTCAATCAGAAGAGACTAAAAGGGAAATATGAAGTATAACTGTTGAATATTAATGAAGTTGGTTAAAGGTACTTGCTGAAAACCCTCATGGTAGAAGAAAAAAAATTTCATTAAGTTGTTCTTTTGTTACCCACATGAGAATATTATAGGTGTACACACATAAACAAACACATACACACACACACACAAACTCACATGCATGCACACGCACTCATACAAATAGACAAAATTCAACAAAAGTTTTAAAACGAAAAAAATTAGGAACTAAATAAGATATTTAAAATATTATAATTTCATGGGATAGTTAAAAATACTTTTCAGTAATTGGAAAATTATATAGAATACTGGATAAAATGTTTCAGTACTGGGGCCTAGGCAGATGTCTCACTGGTTAAGAGTACTTTCTAATCTTCCAGATGACCGGAGTTTAGTTCTCAGCATTTAAATGTTACAACTGTTTGGACCTCTAACAACCTGGAATAGGGTACACTCTTGTGGACTCTGTACAATGCAAACATGAATTGCCAAGTACACACACATATGTGCAGAAGCATGTGTACACACACACACACACGCACATACATACAGGCTTGCACACACTCACAGCAAGTGAGAGGGAATTCATTATTGCACTAGCCAGGAAACAAATGATATTGATGATGTTAATAATTACATATTAACAAAATAAAAGGAATGTTTTGTTTTGTGATTTTAGAGATTTTAATACATAATTACCTGGTTACATCTTCTTTCTTAAAAATTTTATCTGATCTTTTCTTTTACACTCCAGATTTTATCCTTCTCCAGATCCACCCTCTGACTGTTCCCCATCCCATACCTCCATCCCTTCCATGTCTCTATGAGGATGTTCTCACCTCCAGCCCCCATCCCACCAGACCTCTAAACTCCCTGGGGCCTCCAGTGTCTTAAACCTTAAGCGTATCTTCTCTGACTGAACCCAGACCCAGCAGTTCTCTGCAGTATGTGTGTTGGGAGCCTCATGTCAGCTGGTGTATGCTGTCTGGTTGGTTGTTCAGTGTCTGAGAGATCTTCAAGGTCTAGCTTAAATTGAGACTTCTGGTCCACCTACAGGGTCACCCTCCTCCCTAGCTTCTTCCAGCTTTTCCTTAATTCAACCACAGGGGTCAGTAGCTTCTGTCCATTGGTTGGGTGTAAATATCTGCATCTGACTGTTTCAGCTGCTTGTTAGGTCTTTCAGAGAACAGTCATGATAAGTCCCTTTTTTGTGAGCACTCCATAGCCTCAGTGATAGTGTCAGGCCTTGAGGCCTCGCCTTGAGCTGGATCCCACTTTGGGCCTGACACTGGACCTCCTTTTCCTTGGGTTTTTGTCCTTGCAGTTCTTTCAGACAGGAACAATTGTGGGTGAGAGTTTTGACTGTGAGATGGCAACACCATCCCTCACTTGACGCCCTGTCTTTTTGCTGGAGGTGGGCTCTACAAGTTCCATCTCGCCACCATAGGTCATTTCAACTAAGATCTCTCCCTTTCAGGCCTGAGAGTCTATCACCTTCCAGGTCTCTGGTACATTCTAGAGGTTCCCCCTACCTCCTACCTTTCGAGGTTGTCTGTTTCCATTCTTTCTGCTGGCCTTCAGAGCTTTAGTCCTTTTTCCTCACCTAATACCTGATCATGTTGCCCTCTCCCCCCTTCCCCTTTCCCACCCAGGTCCTTCTATCTTTCCTCTCTTGTGATTGCTTTCTTCTCCCTCCCATATGGGATTGAGTCATACTCACTTGGGCCCTTCAGCTTGTAGTTCCAAGGACTATATGTTGGGTATTCTGTACTTTTTTTTTTTTTTGGCTAATATCCACTTATTACTGAATACATACCATGCATGTACTTTTGTGTCTGAGTTACCTCACTCAGTATGATATTTTCCAGTTCTATCCATTTGCCTGAAAAACTCAATATCCTTAAAACTGTGACTTGGTGTAAGAGCATACCAGAGTAAAGCAGATTATATTATATTTATTATAAAAGCCAGGAAGTAAAGAAAGAAAGAGAGCCTAGAAACAGGGAAAAAATGTGTAGCTTTGAAAAGCATGCCCCCAGTTGTCTATTTCCTCTAACAGGTTTCTAACTCTTGAGTGTGAAAAATAAAATTAAATAAAATTTAAAAAAAATTGAGTAATGTATTCAGAAATGAATTCATCTCTCATCCTTATTGTTAAATTTGTTGGCACTTTTATAGATGCATATGATAAATTTAATCAATTATAATCAATTAGCCTTCCATGTGCTCCTGCTTTTCTTACTGAAATCCTGCTGCTTCCACCTAGTGCTCTTCCAGCTACTGTGTTCTCTTTATGTGTATGAACCATTTAGGCTGAGTAAGGTTGTTTACATAAACACAGATTGAGGGTTATTTAGTTCAGAGGACTCCTACTTTAGCTTTATCTAACTGCCTGCCAGTAGCTGCTCAGGGAGGAGTCTCAAAATTCAGGAACTCTCAAAAGCAGTACAAATTGCTTTTGATCAATTTGTAGAGTACAGATCAAGTCTTCAGCAATAATATTTTTGGGAAAATTTATATCCAAACTATAATTATAAAAACTAATGACATTTACTTAGACTATTACACTGCTTCTAATAGAGAACAATGTCCATTGTTTAAAAAATGATCATTCATTGCACCAAGAAGTAAAGGATAACAAGTTTCAATTTTAAAAATTTGTCCCATTTAAAAGAAATGCAGGGACAATGATGGAGCAAGAGACTGAAGAAATGATCAACCAATAACTGGCCCAACTCGAGACCCATCCCATGGACAAGCACCAATCTGGAACACTATTAATGATATTCTGTTATGCTTGCAAACAGGAGCCTAGCATAACTGTCCTCCTGAGATGCTCTACCCAGCAGTTTATTGAAACAGATGCAGATACCCATAATCAAACATCAGTTGAAGGTCAGGGACTCTTATGGGGGAAGTATTGAAGGCTCCAAAGGGGATGGGAACTCTACAGGAAGATGAACAATGTCAACTAACCTGGACCTTTGGTCTCAGAGACTGAATCAAAAACCAAAGAGCATACACTGGATGGACTGAAGCCTCCAACATGTGTGTAGCAGAGGGCTGCCCTGTCTGGCTTCAACGGGAGAGGATGCACCTAATCCTGCAGAGACTTGATTTTCCAGGGTGGGGGGATACCCAGATGGAGCCACCCTCTCAGAGGCAGAAGGAAAGAGGGTATGGGGAAGGTACTCTGAGGGCAGAACTACGAGGGGGTAGCATTTGGAATGTAAATGACTAAATTAATTAATTATAATTTATCTAGAAAAATATTTATGGAATTTTCTTTGTGGTTGCAAAATGATTTGAGCATTAACCAATATACAATAGATATCTAGAAATAATGTATTTGAAATTAACGATACTGTGATATTCCATGTTTCAATAAATAATACTTGAAAAGAAACAACATTTAGTAAAATAATAGCATGGCAACTTTCAAAATTTACAGGATACAACTAAATAAAGGAAATATTACATTAACTTCCCTTAAATAATAGTATGAGAAAATAACTAAAATCAATGTACTAAAATCTCTCCCAAGAGTTGGTTAAATAAAATAATAAACCAAAATAAAATAAAATGCATGGAATAATAGTGATAATAACATAAATTTATTGGTGAATTTAAGTTATTACTTTTTCATTCCTTATTTTATCTTGTACTGTAAGTAATACTAAACAGTTATCAAACTTTTCCCTCACTTGGAAAGATAGATGAGTTAGGGCTAAATATAATCTTATTTCATTCTCTCAGAAGAAAGAAGAGAAAGGAATACTCTTTAAAATATAAGTTTAGTACAATTATGAATGAAAAATATATTGGCAAGTTCAGTGTGGTGCTTTGAATGAGAATGTCTCCTATTGGCTGAAGTATTTGACAACTTTGTGCCCAGTTTCTGGAGGTTTGGGTGGTGGAACCTTGCTAGAGGAACGACATCATTGCTGATAGGATTTCTGAGTTTACAGCATCACTACACATACAGTTAGCTCTCTGCCTCTTGTATCCTGTTTGTGATTAATGGTATGTCAGCCAGCTTCTTTTAACTGGGGCCATGACTCCATAGCCATGACAGAGTCTAACCTTTTTGAAACTATAAGCCAAAATAAACTTTCTGTTATAAATTGCTTTGGTAATAGTATTTTATCAGAACAATAAAATATTAACAAATATAATTAGTATGTGATATATAATATAGTCTAAAACTTATACTCCTTGACATAATAATTCTAAACAAAATATTTCTGAATGATGCCCAGCAGAATATGAAAGTGAAAATAAATTTTAACCAAAATGGTTTTCAAGCTCGGTTTTGATTAATCAGTAATTATAGTAAAGCTTTATTATAATTATTATTAGTCTCATAAGATTTGTTAATCATAAATGTAATTAAAAATACAGTTGGGAGAATTTATACTTGCTAATAATAAAATATCATAGCTAGCAGAATGAAAAAAGAGAGCCATGAATATGTACAAATACTTACATGTTTTATAAGTCATGGAATTTTGATAACATTCTCTAAGCAAAGTAAAAGGAGGTCCTACAAACTGGCAATTATGGTAGCATTGAAAAAAATGAATGAGTATACTGATTGGAATTCAGGATTCCTTAAACTTTCTTTCATAGTACTTTACTTAAATCCAAATCATAGAATGTGTTCTTTTAATAATCTATTACTGAATGTGGTGATGTGGTCTTTGGAGAAAGTGTGGGATTGGAGTCAGGTTTTGAGGTCTCCTATGTTCACTCTCTGCCCAGTGCGGAGTACTGTCTCCTCCTGGCTGCCTTTGGAACATGATGTAGAAATTTTGGCTCCTACAGCAGCATTGTATGTCTACATGCTGCCATGTTTCTTTCCATGATGATAATAGCCTAAACTTCTGAAATTGTAAGCCAGTCTCCATTAAATTTTTGCCTTTATAAGAGTTGCTATAATCATGGTGTCTTTTCAGAGCAATAAAACACTAAGACACTGAACTATACCACTGTTCCTATGAGCTTCATTGTATCTTGTGGAAATCAATATAGTACCACAAAACCAACATTTCCAACTACTAGTATGTCACTATAGGCACTAGAATGAATGATCAGTGTAATAAATGAGCTCTTCACTTTGACATATAGAGATAAAATTACTATTGGTTTATAAATAAATGAAATTTAGTATATATATATATATAATATATGCACATATATGTTTATGAGTATGTACAGTAAATGTCAATGCATGTGTACTGCATGGTTTTACGTGTCAACTTGTCACAAGCTGGAGTTATCACAAAGAAAGAAGCCTACCTTGAGGAAATACCTAAATGGCATTTTCTCAATTAGTGATCAAGGGAGGAGGGCCCAGCCCGTTGGGGGTGGTGCCATCCCTAGGCTGGTAGTCCTGGGTTCTATAAGAAAACAAGCTGATCAAACCAGAGAAAGCAAGCCAGTAAGTAACATTCATCCATGGCCTCCTCATCAGCTCTTGTTTCCTGACTTGCTTGAGTTCCAGTCCTGACTTCCTTTGGTGATGAAGAGCAATGTGGAGTTATAAGCAGAATAAATCCTTTCTTCCCCATTTGTTTATTGGTCATAATGTTTGTGCAGGAATAGAAATCCTGGCTAAAACAGCATGTAAGAAGGAATCAGAAATCATCAACCATAATTAGGATATTAAATATATAATGTACTAACTCTCTTAATGGAAAAGGACTACAATAATAAATAGCAATAAATAGTGTCATAAATTTTAGGTAATATTACAAAAGATTACTAATTTTAAAAGCAAATAGAATGATTTTAAGTTGACATATGGAGAAGTAATTATAATTGTTCAAACACTGGAAAATATGAGGACAGGATAAGACAATGATATTTTAAAATAAAATATACAAAGCTTCATAATTTTATTTCAATAGCTTCATTTTTCAATATAATGAAATAATTAGGAAAATGATAAACATAATTATATTTATTTCAAATATAACATGAGTTTTAAAGCAATTCAAAAGTAAAAACAAGATTACAACATTGAATGTTGTCTTTGATAATTTTCTAAACTTGTATGCTTATATTTCATATTTCCATTCTATTGTAAGATAGGTATAGCATTTTCAACTTTGTAAAAGAAACTGTCCAAGTTTTTCATGGAAGTTGATGACCTTAAATTTGGGGCAAAGGCCAGTAAAAAATTGTGTGTTTCATTTTCATTTTCAAGTGTTCTTTATATTATCACAAGCTACAATAGTCATCCATCAGAATCTTTAGCACTGCTTAGAAAATGATTCAGTTTCAGAGCACATTTCATTAGGAAATAGAATAAAGGGAGCTGAGGATCTGATAGATCCCTGATTGTGTTGAGATGACACTGCTCTGTTAGTTGTGACATGTTGTGTGTTACTTGATGACCTCTATTAAGTGGACATCTGTCTAGTGGAGAGGGAAAAACTGCTTATCAAAGACTAAAGGCTTCTCTTCCCACAATTCCCTTTGAGCAGATTTTGGACAAGATCATGCCACAAAGTATTAATAGAAAAGGAAAAAATTGGCACTTATTGGTTTCTTAAAGAACAGTGTGTTTGTGTGTGTGTGTGTGTGTGTGTGTGTGTGCGAGCGTGCAAATTTCATCATGTAGAAAAGATTTTTTTTTTTTTCTTCAGCAACCTAATCAAATGGTGCATTGTTCTCATGGCTAACTTTCCTGGGGACATGCTTATTCATGGTAGATCCTCCATTGTGAGAACTAACTCCACCAGGGCTCAGATGCTTCAGAACTCTGACATTTTTAAATGAGTAAAATGTGCTTCCTATTTCCAAATGAGTTATTAGATTATTTCCTTTTATATGTTAATACATAGAGAGTAAGAAAACATTTTTCTATTCATCTATTCCATGCTTTGAAAAGAATCAAAAGGCTAAAGCTGATTCTATTTTAATCCAACATTTCTTGTATATTTTGCTATTCTATTTAGTATATCAACAATTTTTCCTAATATCATTCATTAAAACTTTACCTTGTGTTTTTAAGCCAGCATATACATTACCAAATCTATAGGAATAAATCTACTAGAAAAAATGCATTTCCTCAAGTACATTTTGATATATTATAAGAAACTATAAAGCATTTTACAGTAAAATAAATGATTTCTTTACTATGGCATTTTCCAGATATATAAGCAGATCTTTCAATAGTCTCAGGGAAATGTGACTTACCATTAAGCATCCATTTAAATTACTTTTATCATAAGTAATCAATCATTCAGATATCTAGTATCCAATTGAAGCACAGTCCTGGCCATTTAGCTTAATTTTTGTAGAATATAGATCTCTGGGGGCATATGCCACAACTTCAATTTCATCTAACATCATGGTCATTCTTCAAAACCCCCAGATTAAACCCCCAGATTAATATCTTTTGTTGGACTTTATTTTATTAGTTATTTTATTTATTTACATTTCAAATGATATCCCCTTTCCCAGTTTCTCCTCTCCCTCACCCTACCACTATGTCCTTTCCCTCCTCTCTCTCTATGAGGGAACTCCCTCACCCGCCTCAGCACCCTAGTATTCCTCTACCTTGGGTCATCAAGACTCCACAGGACCAAGGAACTTTCCCCTCCCAGTGATGCTAGATAGGGCAATCTTCTGTAACATATCCAGCTGGAACCATGGTTCCTCCCATGTGTACTCTTTGGTTGATGTTTTAATCCCTGGGAGCTTTGGGGGAGGTTTGGGTTGGTTGAAGGAGCTGAAGGGGTTTGCAACCCCATAGGTAAAAATTAATATCTTAATAGGAAAATTCAAGCAAAAATATACATACACTATCTTTTGAACCAAATTTGTGAAGAATACTAATTTTTCAGATATAAATACCAAATTGTTCTCAATGCTGCCACAAAATATCAGATGAAAATATAAATGGAGAAAATACTGATTTTTCTGCTGCTTTCTGAGATTTTAGTCCATAATAAAAGGAGGTCAAGAGGTAAAGAGAAGTCACATCATGGTATTTAGGAAGCAGAAACAAACTGAATTTGGGTCTTTCCTTTAATCCTTTATTCTATTTGCTCCAGACTAGGTGATGGTGCCAACATAGTCAAGGAAAACCCTCAGGTTAGCTTGTTCCTTTTGGAAATTCCCTTACAGGTAACTCAGAAGTGTGCTTTACAAGTCTTCTCATTTTACCTAAATCCAGTTCACATTACAATCAACATTAATTATCACATGACATATATATCATATCAGGTTCACTTAATTCAATAATACTATGAAAGAAGATCATTACCTAGTATTTTTTATCACACATTAGTTTAACACATTTATGGAGGATCGTCTGTGTTATATACATGGAATTTCTTTTGTAACAGTTTTGTTGGGATATAAATTAACCAAATAAAATTAGTTCATTTCTAATGTCAGTTCAACCATGTTCTGTAAACATACAAAAGAATAGAGCACCTGCTATATTAACTTTTCTTATTTTTTAAATTTGTCTTAGTTTCTGTTCTGATTTTTTAAATATGAGTTACAAATATATTCTCATATTCAGACTAAATATTTTTTCTCAATGATGATTTTTGAGAAAAAGGTCTTAATTTTTATGGAGTCCAAAGTGACATCTTTTTTTTTTTTAATTTCAGATGATCATAATGTTAGCAATGTATCTTAAGAATTTTAAATTCAAAGCCATAATTATTTCTATTTCCTTAGGAAAAATAGATTGCTTTTACATTGAGGTTGAGGTTTTTCTTTCACTGATATTAGGCTTTGTGTATTGTTTGAAGTATCAAAAAGTTGGATGTTTAATGGACCCTGTTTTGTTTAATGTAAACAATAACAGTTAATTGTCATGGTCCGTCTGAAAAATCAAAGTATTAAAACCACAAGGATTTACCTTTAGGTTATGTAGTCTGTTCTCTCTCTCTCTCTCTCTCTCTCTCTCTCTCTCTCTCTCTCTCTCTCTGTTTTCCTCTTCACAAAGTTGTAGCTTTTAGTTTAGCAAGTGTCCAAAGAGACTGAATAGATTCACACAAAGAATAGAGACATACCAAAATGCAGAAACTCATTAGCAATGGAAGGTATAGTGCTGAGATTTAAATGTATTGCTTTTAGAGTACAACATTGTAATTATAGATTTAAATATAAAATTATAATTTTATTTTGATTGCTGAAGAAAAGTTGAACCATGTAGTAAGAAATGTCAATTCTAATGCAGTTTTGTTGTTTTGTTGTTTTTGTTGTTGTTTGTTTTCACTTTTGTTTTGTTTTGTTTATTAGAGATCTGGACAAATGTTAGCATATTTCAAGTTGAAACTATTCTAACTAAAAATAGTTTGGTGAACCAATGAGGTTTTAGTTTAAATGTAAGACTATTACTGAGCATTAATTAAAGATAGCTGCATGACCAAAGCACCTACTCCTGTCGGACAAGTCACAGAAGAAGCATCATTAAATTTTTTGCACAGCCTGAATGCAGAACCTCTGAAGAGTTATATAAACTGTATGCAACTCTGCCAGGTTCTCATGTTTCCCAGCAAGATTTTATTGTATATGCTTATACTGCCTTGGTGGGGGTCTCAAGGGTCTTGCAAAGTTTTGAAGCTTTCTGAATCTTATAAATTTTGTGAAGTTTCCTACTCTTAAAGGTCTCCATACTCTCCATCTCTGAGAGAAATTGTTTCAGCTTGTAGGACATATCTGCACAGAATTATCCATACTGAGTTACAAAACTCACCAATTAGGAAACAAGAATCAAGTACAGCAGTATATATACTTCACACAATAGCTCAGCTTTATTATAGCCAGAAGAAACATTAAAGCCACAAGATCTTATAAAATCATTCCTCATCATAGGTGTTACATATTAATGATTTAATGTTTAATATCTCATTTTTGTACCATATGCTACCTTGTTTTTACCAGTTAATTAGCATACTTCTATACCTCATTTCAACCACTTTTATTGCCCTTACATCTGTTCCCTTGTTTGTCCTATTTTACGTATACTATAAGTAGATAAAATACAGGGATTAGTGTACAAAGGGTTGTTTGGGATGCTGATCAGTCTTTGATAAGAAAGTTGAAGAACAAGTAGAAAACACACATTCATTTCCAAACAGCGTAGATAACATTGCTAATTTTTTTTTAATCTATCCAATGAGAAGGGGCATGTGATAAAGGGCAGTTGTACACTATCTATAAAAGTCTCGTAAAGTGAGCAATGTAACATAGAGATACATTTTAAATTTCTGAAGAAAAAAAATGAAAGAAATTCTAATAAAATAAAATAAAATAAACGATTATAATTAAACAGAGCCACAATCACTTATTCTTGAACATAATAACACAAAACACGTTCTTCAGCATATCACATAGATTATATTTGTTGTTCATTGCTCTGAAATAAAATATTCCAGCAATGTGGTACCCACAGCATTCAGAGATGGCACCATCAAAGTATAAAATGTAGTCTTTTGCTGATCAAGCTAGGCACCTGTAGAGCTTTCCTAGTAGTACCTTACTAATGTAAGAAATGGAACAGAAATATTTTTTTGCTACCAACAAAACAGTAATATTTTTAAATGCTATGCAAATGTGTTGAGTTTCTTTTGACTCTGATATGAATACAACCCCCATCTTTTATATTTCCTACTGAAATTATCTTAACATTTGACGCTCTCTTACAGTATACTAAATTGTTCTAGCAATGAATACAGCTTCCTTGCTTTTCTTTTTAGATTATGGAGATTAATGGAAATAATAGTTGATAGACGAAAAGATATTTATGCAAGAAATCATATTGTATCTGTTTCACAGTGGTCAGCATTCATCATGATATTGGAGTAAAGCTGAACATCTGTGGATAGTACTTGTCAATTTTATTTTGCAGAAGAAAAGTTATAGATTCAATTTTTATGTCAGTATTGAAAAAGAGAAAGGCTAAGTATATATTCCAAATGCAAGTGTCACAAAATAGATGTAGCCAGACTATAAGTGAAGGCCTCTGAGTAAGAAAAACCTTATTCAGTTTCTGCAAGTAAATGTGACAACTTGCTTATTCAAAAATTTTAAAAACTATGTCTATGTTACATTGCTCATTTAAGGAAACTTTTTAGATAGTGTGCAATTGCCATTTATCATATAGCCTATGGTCCAGTCTCATTTCTGTAATTAACAACAAGACTACTAATAGTCACAGTAGTCATAAAAGTAATAAAAAATTAAGAACATCACTCTTATAACTGGTCCCATAATACATAGAAGAACCATTTCTCCACCATAACCATGTCCACGGCCATGGTTTAGGCAATTATTATATATTCTTTTAGCTCAGAGTACTGAATCATTCAAATTGGCAAATTCTAACCTGTCTATTCTGCTCCTGTCTTGCCTTTTTCCCATGAAAACCTCAATACAAACTGTGATCTGACCCTTCTTCATGGTCCGCTGTCTTCTTCCTGACTACTATGATGCCATTTGCATTGGTCTTGGGATAAATTTATCTGCCTCTAGAACTGAGTTTAACAACCTTTGTTGTCTAGTACTATTAATATGTCTTCTATTTTGGCCATTTCTGAACTACTAGTAAATACGTGAAGCAAAAGAACCAAATTTGATTTTCTGTGCTATATCAAAAACATAGTGAAATCTTTCAATAAATATTCCTGAAGCTATATTGGATTTACTCCTGTGTTTTGCTTTTTTTAATTAATTAATTTATTTTTATTGAATATTTTCTTTATTTACATTGCAAATGTTATCTCCATTCCTGGTCCCTCCCCACCATCTGGAAACCCCCATTCCATCCCCACTTCCCCAAGGATGCATTCACTGTTTTGAATGAATTTATGAAGAACACATACAGAGAGACTTTGTTTCATACTTATTACATGCTGCATTAAATTAATATAGCAAAGATTGAAAGATATAGTTGCATAGTATTTAAAAGTGCCTTAATGATAAGACCATTTCAAAGATGATGTGTTCATTTGTATGCATGTATATGGTGATATGTTTCTAAACATTTTTGACAAAGTTGTATAACTGTATTTAGGTTTTGATTCCTATAGAGAAGGATTCAGGGATTTATCATAATTTTTAACAAAGAGAATTAAACTAAAACATTAACAGATAAAGAGGAAGAAAAATAGGAAGGTCTCAAATCCTGTTACAAAAAATTCTAAAACAGCTATGAAAAATTCTAAAAGAGTTGTTTGCTCATGACAGATGTGCCAACAAAAATCAGAAATCCTGTAAGAAAAAATTCTTGAAAAGCTATGTTCACTCTACAGAGACCTCCAGAGATCTCAGCTCTCACCAGGGAAAACTCTGAAAAATAACTGCTTTTACTTTTTGCCAGCTCATCTCATACAGACCAAAAGCCCAGTTTTTTATTTGTGTATCAATTCAGTTATTTGCTCTAGGTTCCCTCTTGACCATCCATGAATCAGCATCCTATGACCTTAGCTCCTTGACTCTTAGGAAGCTACAGAAATCATAAGCACAGACAGTAAGATAGATGGGTGGGACCCCACCTTGGTGTCACCATTCAGACCATGCCTGGACCTAAATTTGCTGTGTTCCAGGTTGACCTTGAACTTAGGAATCTGCCTGCATTTGAATATGCCTATTTTTGTATCTTTCTGACAAACTGGCTCATAGTATAACTGTCTCTGTTCCTTTCGATCTGTGAAACTCCTTAAACAGTTCATATTGCATCGTTATTTTTGCATAGTTGAGAAATCATATATTTTTTTAACTCATTTATAGTTCTTTTGCATAGCTGTAAGGGCTGTCCTGAAGGTCCCAATGTTTACCATTTTGTTGAGTCACAAGCCACACCTTCACTTCCAGGACTCAAGCTGTCTCTGACTATCACAGAGTCATTAACATTAAGAGGAAGGGCATTTCTCTGAAGAAAGTGAAATTATGTACATTATTACACAAACAAACCTTATGCCCACAGCAGCCACCCACACTCATAGAGGCCCATGCCCACTGCCCCTGTCCTAGAGGCAGGAACCATGCCATTCCGTTTCTGACGAAACCATGCCAGATTTGGAGAATTGTAGGAATGAGAAAATCATGGCCAACAGAATCAACGAAACATGTCTCATAGGGGCTCATAGAGACTGAGTCAATAATCTCAGAGCTCACAAGGGTCCTCTGCATTCATGTTGTGGTTGTTTAGTTGGAATATTTGTGAGACTCGTAACTGTGGAAATAAGGTGTCTCTGAGTCTTTTACTTGCTCACAGGAAAATTTCTACCTTACGTGTTCTTTGCTAAGCTTTGATATGAAGATTTATGTCTAGTCTTATTGTATCTTGCTATGCCATGTTTGGTTGATGTCACTTGGAGTTCTGTTTTCTGAAGGGAAATGCAAGAGCAGTGGATCTGGGGGAGAGGAGAAGTTGGAGGGTGGTCCTGTGAGGAGGGGAGGGAAGGGAGTCTGTGTTCAGGATATATGAGAGAAGAATAAAGAAAAAGAAATAGAGAAAGAACTAAAGGAAAGAAAGAAGGGAAGGAAGGAGGTAAGAAGGAAGGAAGGAAAGAAAGACAGAAAAAGAGAAAG
This sequence comes from Rhynchomys soricoides, assembly GCA_019843965.1. NCBI lineage: Eukaryota > Metazoa > Chordata > Mammalia > Rodentia > Muridae > Rhynchomys > Rhynchomys soricoides. Next base: position 2,450,995 of record JADRCH010000067.1, on the reverse strand, counting down.
ATATAAAGACAGACAGAGGAGGAAAGAAAGAAAGGAAGGAAGGAAGGAAGGAAGGAAGGAAGGAAGGAAGAGAGAGAAAGAAAAAGAAGGAAGGAGGGGAGAGAGAGAGGGGGGGTAAGAATTTTGGTTTCTTTAAAACCACCAAAATATTCTGTGAATATGTTTTTGTTTTAATCCTAGATGTGAGCTACAGGGCTGCTTCAGATTGTCTACGGCAACTAATTATGATTTGTCTCATGGTCAGGCAGGGATGTGAATTTGTTAGCTTAAGATAGTTTATATTCTAGGGACTCTTTAAACAGAAGGTATATAAATGTTGGAGCCCTGTGAGGAATGGTGGCTGCTGCTCCTCCTCCTGCTGGTTCATGCTATTGCTACTTGGATGCTTCTGGTTCCTGTTTGTTAGGTAAAGAAGTTGGATTTGCCTCAAGGAACTCTACACCCCTAATCAGCAGGAAGTAGTCTAACTATATTGATGGCCCCTTTCTCATCTAACTTTCTTTCTTACCTACCTGGTGTTGAGGGGTTGGAAGTGTAGAGATGGGGGATAGGGGAAAATAAACAAATAAAGTAGCAAAAAAGTCGAGAGAGAGAGAGAGAGAGAGAGAGAGAGAGAGAGAGAGAGAGAGAGATCCTCTGTCAAATATTTCATACTAATCCTACATAAACTGAGTGACAGTGCTTGCAGGCTGTCACTGTCAATATAAATTAAAATGAGTCAGAAATGAATATTTTAGTAGGAAGAGATATTGTTTGAAGACTAAATGTATGCTGTTAAGAGAATGTACAAAAATAAATTGTGAAAATATTTGAGGACATTTTCATTTGAAGGTTTGCATGGTGTTATAGAAAGCCATTGCAATCTAGGTCTTGAAAGAATAAAACTTTTCTGATGAATTTCAGACTGAGAGTTTTAAAGGAAAGGATGATAGAGGAAAATATAATCCTGCAAATGCGGATTGTGCTTTTGAAAGGCAGAGGAGGGTCTTGTTAGACATCAGGGGGAGCAGAGGCCCTTGGGCTTGAGGGTGTTAGATCCCCCAGTATAGGAGAATGCCAAGGAGGGAAGACGAGAGTGGGTGGGTGGGTGGGTGGGGGAATATCCCCGTAGTGGCAGGGGGAAGGAAATGGGGAGGTTCCAAAGGGGAGATTTGGAAAGGGGAAAACATTTGAAATGTAAATAAAGTAGGAAAAATAAAAAAAAAAATTAAAAAAAAAGAAAGGTTAGACTTAGGACTGTGGGTGGTAGAAAGAAAATCAGGTGATAAAGTCTGCACTCATTATGCGTTATAAATGAAATTTTGTCTTTCAGCTAAAATGAAGCCTCAACCCTACACAAATGACTACAGGCAATTGAGGAATACTTGGAGCAGGAGATAAATCTTCCCCAGGAACAATCACACCAATTGATTATCCAACACCCAGTGGTCAGCTTTAAAAATATACGAAAAGTCATACAGACAGAGACAGTTATTTTCAACAACATCCCCCGCACACAAACACCCCCCCCCACACACACATGAAATAACAATGAAAAAAGAGTATGAATTTTAAAGAAGGCAAGAAGGAAGGAAAGATATTTGGGACAGCTTGGAGGAAGGAAAGGGAAAGGAGAAATGTTGTAATCATATTATAATCTTGAAAAGTAAAACAAAACAAAAACAAAAATAAAAACAAAACAAACAAAAAAAACAAAAACAAAAAAACCTAATACCTTCTGAAGAAAATAAAATATATAAATAAATGAAAAAGTGTGAAGTCTGTGAAACCAATTAGTACTAGATGAGCATTGCGGAAGGAAAGAAGGAGAAAGGTGCGAGAGTGACCCACTCTGCCACCAGGTAAGAATACAGTAAGTGTAGAAGAAGTGGTAAGTTGAAACTGTTAAAGCAAATGTGACTCAAGCATCCATACTTGGGCCTTTCTTCTTGTTTAACTTGTTTTGGTCTGTGAGGTATAACATGGATATTCTGCGCTTTTTGTCTAACATTTACTTTTCAGTGAGTACGTACCACGCACGTCTTTTTGGATCTGGATTACAACACTCAGGATGATATTTTCTAGTTCCATTCATTTGCCTGAAAATTTTTGATGCCTTTGTTTTTAATAGCTGAAAAGTATTATGTTGTGTAAATGAATCACATTTTCTGTATTCGTTCTTCAGTTAAGGGATATCCAAGCAAGGATGTTTGAATCACTCTTAGTAGGGGAAACAAAATAGTCATAGGAGGCAGGGGAAAGAGGGAAGGGTAAGTGGAAAGGGGGTGAAAGATCAGGTGTGGGAAGAGTCAAGAAAGAGCCCCAGAGGGCCAGTAGAATTAATGGAAATCTGCAGTTTCCAGGGGTGGGACAGGGAGGGCAATCTCTATGAAGTCCCAGAGAACTGGTATGGGATGACTTCCAGGAGTCAATAAAGGTGACCTTAGCCAAGATGCCTTATAGTGGGAACATGAAACCTGGAAAGGCCACCTCCTGTAGCTAGGCAGGACCCCCAGTGGAGAGGTAAGGACACCAACCCATCCACGAAATTTTCAACCCAAAATTTGTCCTGTCTAAAAGAAATACAGGGACAAAGATGGAGCAAGAGACTGAGGAATGGCCAACCTAAAACCAGCCCAATTTGAGACCCATGGGCAAGCACCAATCCCTGACAACATTAATGATATTCTGTTATGCTTGCAGATAGGAGCCTAACGTAACTCTGAGAGACTCTACCCAGCAGACAGATACAGATGCAAACACCACAGTAACATTGGACAGAAGTCGGAGACTCTTGGAAGTGTTGGGAGAAGGATTGAAAACCTTGAAGGGGATGGAAACCTCACAGGATGACCAACTGAGTCCAATAACCTGGACCTCTGGGAGTTCTCAGAGACTGAGCCTCCAATCAAAGAACATACATGGGCTGGAATGAGGCCCCATGCACAGATATAGCCAACTTACAGCTCAAACTCCATGGCTGCATTGTCTGGCATCAGTGGGAGTAGATGTGTCTACTCTAGCAGAGTCTTTGATGTGCCGTAGTGGGGGGATTCGAAGGTAGGGACCATCCTCTCAGAGAAGAAGGGGAGAGGGTGAAGGACAGACTCTCTGAGTGGGGTCCTAAAGGAAAAGCAGCATTTTAGATGAAAATAAATAAATAAATAAATAAATAAATATTTTTAAAAGGTAAATAAGGATTTAATTTTTTTTATTTTTGAGTAAACATTGGTAATAACTATGAAGAAAAGTAAATATCAGACAATAAACTATTAGTAAATATCATACTTAAATACTTTACACTATATAGAATTATATTCATGTGAACATTATGCTTAAATATAAAAAACACATAATGTATAATGAATAAAGTAGAAACTTCACCTCATATAAAATATGTTCATATGATACCAATGCCTTAGGATCAGATTTTTCTTAGTGCTGCTTACCTCTTCCACTTTAAATTCAGAGAATTCAATAAAGTTAAGGTTGTAATCTCTTAGGCTGTTTGTTATACTCAGCCATGCAATACATAGGATGTTTACAGATCCTCTTCATAATTGTATAATCATACTTTAGCTTTTGATAAAGGAAACAATATGTTATAATTTATATAAAAATGAGTAAATTTGACTGTGCATAAGCAATTAAAATTTAAACTCTGTGGAATAATATTTGAAATAAAGGTAACTTCTATACTTTAAATTCATTTACTAAGATAAGCTATATCCTTGCACAACATAAAAATTACATAATGCCCAATTCTGTATGAAAACTCCCATCACAACTGAATGGAAGTCTTTGTCCTGACATATTTTAGAAAAAGGACCACCTTTTAGATTTTTTAAGTATTCACTGGGATTTGATAAGTATCATGAATCTTGTGCCTCTCAGTTTCTCCTGGCTTCATAGTTATCAGTGAGAATCACTTTGAAAATCTGCAGCAAACGAAAATATACACCTACAGGTACTTGTAGACACCCCTAGGAGAAGAAAGGAGGGAAGTGTAAACTAAGAGTTTGAAGTAGTTGGCACTATGGTTTATTTAATAAAATTCATCACAAATACAGCCTTACAATAAGTGTTAGTTACTACTGACATTATTATTATATTTTATTACATGCAAAATTTGTTATATTTACATGAAGTTAAGGCTTTTGTGCTCATGGAAACAGCATAAGTTATTTAAAAATATATTTATTTGATTGCTATCTTTCTTATATTTGACATTAAATTTTAACCAACACAACAAACACATGAAGGCATGTATCAAGTATCCCATGATGTTTCCATTGATGCTTTCTAATTGATATTTTAAGCTACTAGTGTTTCCATTTTTTGTTGATATCCTGGGTCTTAGAACTTTTTGTTGTTTTTATTCACAGGAATTTCCTCTTTTACTTTATCTGCCTTTCAGTGAATGTCTTTAATATTTGTATACTTCTACTTTGATGTATGAATAGGATCATGAGGATCTGTCTTTGTGTAGATTTGGGATTCTATGTACAATAGAAAACATGTAATATCATTATGTTCCACTAATATTACCATTTTATCAGTGTATATAATATGCAAACTGCTAACCTAAATTTATGACATTTTACCAACAGCTTACTTTCATTTTTCAAATATTTTGCCAAACATTCTCATTTCAGGGAATGTTATAACTTTCTTTTCCACAAACGGATATAATTTGGAATATTGAAGCAGAAAGAAAATTGTGTTGTATTATTTGTGCTTGGATTCTTTAGCTTGTTCATTGTGATCCTATATACTCCTATATCTAATTTCCCATTATTTTCTTTCAACATAAGTTATTTTCCTTAGTCATTTTTTCTTCAGGATACTGCTGATGACAAAGTCCTAGTTATCTATTGTTTGAGATCATCTTAATTTCCATTGTATTATTTTTATTAATTAGAAATGTTCTTTGAACTTATCATGTGCATATTTGCCCCTCACACTTCACTTTCTCCTTCCCTATCCCTTCATCATATCTTACTTCCAGCTTCATGTCCTCTGTTTATAATTTTATTTGTTTAAAGCCATTGAGTACAATTAATGTTTCTCACATACATCTGCACAGGGGGTCCAGACTCTTACCAGTGACCAAATCCTAATAAAGTGAATCCACCACCACAGTAGCTATTACCAGTAATGCCTTACATAGGAAAGGAGAAAGTTTGCACTGGACTCTGTTTCTATAATGAATCAATTTTTTTGTTACTTGAAAATAGATTCTTCTCCCATTTTTTCATAAAATGATCCTGACCACAATTTCCCCTCCACCTACTACTCCTATTTCCTTCCCTGGGTCCACTTTCCTTTTTGCTTCTGAAAGGAATAGGCTTCCAAGAGACAACAGTCAAACTACCAAAACATTATAATAAGATAAGGCAACAGCCTTCATGTTGAGGATGTAGAAGACAACCCAATAGGCGGAAAAGAGTTGGATGATCAGGAAAAAGATTCAGAGATATATTAGTTCCCATTCTTAAGTGCACAAAAAACCACCGAGCTGACAACCATAATACATGCATACATACATACATACATTCATACATACACACACGCAAGCATGCACGCACGCACTTGCTCGCATGCATGCACGCACACACATACACATACACACACACACACACACACACACACACACACGTATGAATGACCTGATATAAACCTTTGCAGGTCCCAAGCTTTCTTTTCAGTCTCTGTGATTTTGTATGAACCCTGATTATTTGATTCTGTGGCACCCTGGTTTTTTGATGTACTTCAACCCATATGATATCTACAATCTTTCTTTACCCTCCTCTCTGGGTTCCCTGAGCTCTGAGTGGAGAGAACCTACAAAGACTTCCAATTTAGACTCTCTGTCCATGTAATGTCTGGCTGTGGTCTTCTGCACCTTCTATTTGCTTTGCTGTAGCCACAGAAAGCCTCCATGATGATTACTGGACAAGACACTGACCTATGAGTATAGAAAAATATCATTAAGAATCATTTTATTTATTTATTTATTTATTTATTTATTTTCTAGTTGTGTTTGGTTCTACATTAGGTTTCTGGGCTATGCTGTTTCTGGTTCCTGGCTATCCAGGCTATCTAGGGCATGAGCTCCCTCTCATGGCATGGGCTTCAAGTTAAATCAGACATTATTGGTTTCTCACTCCCATAAGTTCTGAGATACCATTGCCACAGCACATCTACAACAGGATAGATTTTAGGTCCAGGGTTTTCTGACTGGATTGATGGCAACTTTTCTTATTCTATAGCTTATAGAATACCTTTGTACAACTACAATAAGGTGATAGGGGGTGAGTTGGAATGAAGAGAAGATCTGCAGGGAAAGACAGCTACAGCTGGCAGACAGTTGGGAAATAATGTGGAAACCTAATAAAATGGAAAGTTTCTGGACTCTATGAGGAAGAGCATAGCAAGGGCTACAAATGATGCAGGATATAAAGTCTGAACTAGACATCTTTTAACCAGACAGTGTTCCCAGTGATGGGACTTGGTTGCATTAAGATGAATTGTTGACTTCCAATAGAGATCCCTAAACAATCCAGATTTATCTTAAGTCAGGGGTTCACTCCATGAAAAGTGACAGCAGGGCATCTTTACAGAGCAAGACATCCATATGGCTCGTTTAATGTAGAGAGGTTGAGCTGGCACTTGCACGGAACCTTCACCATATGTTTTATGATTTTTTTTTTTAGTCCTGTTTGATCTTGTGCAACATTTGTGTAGGTAGCTATTCCTGCAGTAAGTTCATATGTGGAAGAAACAGGTCCTGTTTAGAAGACATCATATTCACATCTCTCATGTTCAGGCTCTTACATTTCTCTTCTTCCCTGAGTATTGGATTAGGGGTTGATATAGATAAATTCATTTAGAGTTGAATATTCAGTCTTCTACTCTCAGTACATTGAACAGTAATGTATCTTTCCATTATCTATTGCCCAGTGTATGCTTTTGCTGTCAAAAGGACCAATTTAAAAGTTTTCTTACTCTCATTTTTCAAAATCTTTTGGGGACTTCCAGCTGAATCTACTCTTTCCAGTAAGCAATTCCCTACCACATACATTGCATTTGGGATACTATGATTTTTAGCTAGCTCTTTTCAAGATTGATGCTTTACATTTATATTTCAAAAGTTTCCTAAGATGTTTCTTGGTGTGACTTTCTTGCAAATATATGTTTGGAGTTTGTTACATTTCCTCAAACTATAGAATCACATTTTTGTCAAAATTATTATATTTTGGTCATATTCATTTAAATGATTTTTTTATTAGTATGGTTTTTGTTTTCTACTGCATTTTCAGTTATAATAGTTTTCAATTCTAAAATACCTAATATTCAAATTTTAATGTCTCATCTTTGCTGGGAATTTGTTTAGTTTAGGAAAGTGCCTTATTGTTCACCGAAGATCCTTACAATTTTTTACAAAATATTTTTCAGTTAATTCTAATATCTATGTTAAATTAGTATTGACATACTGATTGCCACTGATGTTTGGAATCCTTTCCTATCAATATCAACATTTCTGATTGAAACCTGGGTACTATGAGGATGCTGCCACAGGACTCTAGAACTTGATTAAAATTTGTGATAGGGAATGTGGTGAAACTTGTAATTATTGCTCTGTTACATAAAATATATTCATATACAGTTAAAAGTAACTTCAGAATTTATTCAATTGAGGTAACTATAGGGTTTGTTTATTTGTGTTTAAACATTCACTCAATCTGATGTTTCTTCCCCTGGAGAGTATCTTTTAGGAGAAGATCTGTTTATATTTCCATTTTATATATAAACAAATATGCAGATATATGCTTCTCTACTGAAGAGGAAACACAACATACTCCACACAGTGATTCCATTGTGCTTATCCCATTTAATAGAATGTACATAAGGCAACCTCAGCATGTTATGGTGGTCTGAATTCCTTCTTATAAATGCCTACTTTGTTCTTATAAAACCACAGGTGAAACTACCTTTTAGGAAGATGAGCACCAATTCTATTTCTTTTGAGAAATAATATTTTAATTATCAAGAAAACTTTTATTATAAATTAAATAGGTAAGTAAACATCTTTATGCAAATAATAAATGTGTATTCACTAGATATGGTAAGTTTAATAAATGTCATATCTTTAAAAGTTCCATTAAGGATTTATAATATCTTCATAAGAATTTTTATGGCAAACAACATAACTTTTCTTTATTGGTCCTTTAATGTGCATGATATTTATTGAAAATTTATTTAAAAATTTGCATGTTCCTTGATATTTATCAACATTAAATTTCTGTACTCAAAATTAAAACTGTTATAAGCATAATCACATCTTTGTTTTCAAAAGTCTAGCTCATTTTCCTACTTTGTTAAACATGACATGAAATCATACAGAATTTCTAAAGTAAATGGATGGAACTAAAAAAATATCATCCTGAGTGAGGTAACTCAGACCTAAAAAGACATGCATGGTATGTACTCACTTATAAGTAGATATTAGCAATAAAGTACAGGATAACCGTGCTATAATCAACAGATCCAAAGAATCCAAATGATAAGCTGTGTACAAAGGAAGAACATTGAATCTTTCTCATAAGAGAAAACAAAATAGATAACGTGGATCAATGGAAGGAGGGAACTGGGTGGAAAAGGGGATGAAGAGGGGAGTGGGGCAGGTGGGAAAGATCATATATAGTTAGAGCAAGGGTAGAGAAGGGTGATTGATTTGGGGCGGTAATCTCTAGAAGGTGCCAGAGAAATGGGATGGGGAGAGTCCCCAGAAGGTCTGAGAGGGCAACTCTATCATTGGGTGATATGAATGCTGAAGTGGCTACTTCATTTACTGAGGCAGGACTCCCAGTAAGATAAGAACAGCAACCTGCCTACAAAGCCATTGACCCAAAGTGTGTCCTGTCTACATGGTGTGCAGGAACAAAAGAGCACAGACTGAGGGAATGACCAACCAATAACTGGCCTAAATTCAGACCCATCCCATGGCAAGAAACAATCCCTGATACCACTAATGACACTCTGTTATATTTACAGACAGGAGCCTAGCAAAGCTGTTCTCTGAGAGGCTCTACCAGTCAGCCAATGGGAAGAGATATAGAGACTCACACCCAAAATTAGATGGAGCTCAAGGATTTTTACAGAAGAATTGACAGAAAGATTGAGGGACCCAAAGAGCACAGGAACTCCACAAGAAGCCCAAAAAAATCAACTAATCTGGACCCTAGGGAGCTCCTAGAGACTGAACCACCAACCAAAGAGCAGGCACCAAGCTCGACCTAGGTACCTTGCACATAAGTAGCAGATGAGCAGCATGGTCTTCATGTGGGTCCTCCAAACAACTGTAGCAAAGGTTGTCCCTAAGCCTGTTGCCTGCCTGCCTGTGGATTCCACACCCTTAAACCGACAACCTCATGGGGAGAGACTATGCCTAGTTCTACAGCAACTTGATGTGCATGGGTGGGGGTTCAGGGGAGTACTGAGAAGGGAGGAAGGGTTGACATTGGGTTGTAGAGGGAATAAATAAATAAATTTAGTAGAAAACATTCAATAAAAAAGAATTAAAATAAAGAAATCCAATGATATCAGGATTTTGTATTTATTGGAAATAAGTTTTGCAGTAAAGAGTTAAATGTGTACTTATCATAGCCTATGGTATAGCTTTTGAACTCAATCAAATTTGATGATGTGTTATTTTAGCAGTAAAATGTTTCTCAAAATTAACTTGAATTACATAGAGCACACTGTCAATTTTATGAGAAAATAATAATAGATTATTGTCTAAGTTTGTATTACAGAATGCCGCATGTTCTGATTAATGCTGGATTTTCATATAGCATTATTATGTCATTGAGATCACTCAGGAAACATAGATACCTGTTTCCAAAATGGATGGCCTCAGTTCAGTCCCTGAGACCCACATAGCCAAGATAACTGATGCCGGATAATAAATTTTTGATCTATCTTTACTCACACACTGGAATGTGAGTTCTCTCCCCAGCTCAATACTCACAAAATAAAATTCAAGAAAATTCATTTTAAAATGCATGTTAAAAAGCAAGCAATCAAACAAACCAACATACAAACAATATTGTCTAGATAAAAGATGTAGTACATGCATATAATAAATTTAATTAAATTACTTAGTTTTACTATGATCCTTGAATGGTAACAACACTAGCTACTTATTTATTTATTTTCCATAATAACCTACCACTGATGAGTGTTTTGTGTTATTTTCTTGCAAGGCATGACTACAACCAGTATGTATCCTTTTATACCATAATGTTATTTATACTGAGATAAGTAGATTAATAGATCATAGTCATTCACTATGAGCTCATATTATATTTGTTTTTAATTCTACTTTTATGAATAAGTTCTCTATGAATTTGGCTACAGTTCCTGCTGATTTCCTTATGTATGTCTGTATAGTATAGCACATGTAAGCAAGACTTAAACAGGGACAGGAAGAAAAGTAACTTGAATTATTAAAAATTCAGTGAAAAATACATTGGAACTTAACACATCATAGTACAGATACATACACATACATATAAAGTGAAAAAATAAGTTAAAATTGAATACATCGTAGAACAGACACCACTATATGTATTGGAAGATTTAGAAAATTCTATATGAAGTTATATAGGTATTGTGGAGAAAAGGGAACGTAATTCTAACGTAACAAATACTTATTGAAAGAAAAAGTTTGTTAATACACAAAATTCTTTACAAAATGATGGATAGTTTAAGTGCAATCTCAAGTGAAGTCCCAATGTATTTATTGGATAGATATTGAGCAAAACCATATATGCAATTCATCACAACCACTAAATTGATTATGAAAGAGTAGACGTGAAAGGATAGGGACTACTTGATTTCAAGACTTCCTGAGAATAGGGATTCTTTCAGAACAAACAGAAGCTGAGAGTAGCCAAGTTACTTTTATAGAGGAGAAGCACACTGACTTTATTAACAGCTGAGTCATCACCTTGCTCTGTACCAGTCAGTTCCAACTGATGCAGCAGCTGGAGATCAAGTTCACAGTTGGATTTACCCTTCTTGGATACAAGTTGCCACAAGGTTTTGATCCAATAAGATAAAATATAATTATAATTAAAGATATACATATCAAGTCCTAAAAACTCTTTTTTGATTAGTTTTCAATTTGTTATAACCTGATGTCATTTTTTGAGTTTCTTGATTTGTCTTATTTTTCCCAACCTCAATGGAATTAATTTTCTTATCCATATCAAATCTTTCCTTAACTCTATTTTATTACTTTTGAGAGATTCACCTGATATGTTTTGCTCATGTCTACCTTCATTACCCAACTCTTTCCAGACCCACCCTCTCTTATCTACCCATACAAGGTTATGTCCTATTTTCTTTAACCCTTCAAGACCAATTAGTACTGCCAAGATATTCTCAGATGAGCAAATTGAGTGTAGTCAACTTACCAGAGGCTACATTCTAGAGACAACTGTGTCTCCTTTCTAGTTCCATTACATCCTTACTACTTGATGTGCAACCTCCTTAAGATACATGTTCAATAAAACAAAACAGCCTTTCTAATTGGCGTAGGATCAGGTATTGGTCAAGGGTATATGAAGAACTGTGCTCCCCTGCTAGATCCTCCAAACAAGCATGGATTTATTCCTTAACCTACCCAATAACATTCACTTTGACTGCATGTTTTACTTCCTTTTCCTTTATCTGCACTGTAAGTTCCTCCAGGCTGTGAGATTTTGAGGCTAATTTGATATCAGAAATTGCCTTGTATTTACAGTGCCATTATCTATATCATATTCTCATCACATGTATATTTCTATGCTAATATTATTACTTATTATCTAATAGAAATGTAGAGATATTTCCTCTGTACTTATTTTCTTTTAAATAATTTTATATATAAGCAATGATTTATATGAAGTGGGTCATCAAAACATCAAAGTGGATATTATCAATTTTTTATATTTAAAATTAAATTTTTTGACATTTTCCAATTTCAATGATTAGTTTTTGAAAATTTCATACATAAGTACTATAACTTTATCATCTCTATTCCCCCCTTCTAGCTTCTTATTTAATTATTGGTGTGTGTGTGTGTGTGTAAAACTTACTGAGTTTATTTAGTATTATTCCTATGTATTATGATTAGATCTGGTCAAATGAGAACGAAAAACTCAATAGAGGCTCAAGCTTAGAGAGGACAGATTCTCAGCAGCCATCAATTGTCAAAAATCTCTGCTTTGTGAGATTATCCCCATATACATTGGAATATCAATTTTGATATTTTCACTTACGGATTTTGTTGGGCAACCATCTTACAGTTTTTTGGGTTTTTTTGGGGGGGGTAATAGATTCTCTGTCATCTTTAGACTAGAGGATATTATCTAGTACCTGGTATCTTGTGACTCTTGAAATCTTTTCTATCCAAATTCACCAACATTCCTGGGCCATCATGTAAGAGTTACAATTGTCTGAAGATAGGTCATTTAGATTGACACTTCTCAGTCAGTTATTTTTCTACATTTTGATCAGTTGTACATTTTCTGCTAAAAAGCAATTTCTCTGAAGAGGGTAGAAAGATACACATATCTGTGTATATAAGAATAAGAAATATGTATAGGTAAAAGAACACTAAGTATGAGATGCTGCATGCCTTTCTAAGTGTACTATACTGGCAAACTGGAACATAATAATAAAAATTTTTACTAAAACATTAACTCAATTTATGTCCTTAAAGAAATTTTATAATCATATAAATCTTCTTCAATATTTCCATGAAAATAGAACATAATTTCAAATCTATCCATAGATATTTTGACATTTAATACACACACTATTTTATGTGGTTTTATAAAATATGCAAATGTGTGCATAATATTTAGATACTATACTAATAATTTATACAGTGCATATTTACATATGTACATATAAGTTTACAGGTATTTATATGTGTTTTATAAATTTATAACATATATATATATATATACACACACATACATACACACACACACACATACACACATAAACACACATACAAACATAGTGTGTGTTACTTCCAAAATCACTTTTTTTCAGAATCATTATCATTGCTAACACTTGTAGAGTTCCCCTACAAACATGCTGCAGGTGATGTTCAATCGAGTACTACTACCAGAATATGAATTATGTGCATTGTAAATCTTTTTTTTCAGACTTTGCTTTTCCTTTTAAATTTAATGTATAGTTTTTAATCAGGACAATGGTGTTTTACTTTTGAAGAATTGCTTTTTAAAAATAAAAGTGTCTTTGCATTTGTGCCAGAAGAATATTTCTTACAACTATTTCAAAGTTATTAAGTTTCTTTCCAACCTATGACTAGCTGAGCTACAAGGGAGACACTTAACTCATTCCCCATGCACAAAGTCAATTGTTTCTGTCTTACTTGTAGGAAGAGTAGGCACTTTCCTTGATGAAGTGACACTGAGCCTCTGTTTTCTAATCTACTTTCCAGCTGTGGAATGTAAAGATTTGATTGTCACTCCCCTCTAGGTTTGTTGATTTTGTTTTTACTTTCATTTAATTTTGCTCATTGAGTTTATAGAAGAAATTTATATTTGACTACTACTGTATAAGAAAACATGTGTATGTATCTCTGTGTGAGCATGTGTGTTTGTGTGAATGCACATGTTTAGTGGCCAGAAGTAGATTTTCTGTCTTCCCTAACCTCTCTCTGTCTTAGTTCATGACACTAAGTCACTGGAGCTCAAGAATTCTGTTAGCAGATTTGGTCAGTAAAGCCCAGAGATCTCTGTCTCTGTTTTGCCAGTTGTGGGAATAATCACAAACATCCTGCTTCACAGTTGACCTTCTATGAGGTTCTGAAGGTCTGGATTCAAGTCCCTATGCTTGAATGGTAATTGAGCCATATCTCCAGGACCCAGTGAACATTGCTCTTAAATAATAGTGTTACAATTTATCAATCTGTTTCTAAATCTGATGGGCAGATTTCTGCTGCTTGTTGCTTTTTTACTTGACTCCATCACTCCTTTAGATATGTCCTTTCAATAGCTGCATATGATTCAAAAAAAAATCCTGCTATATTATTTATACAAGATTTCTGATACTACTCTCATTTGACCTATGTTGCTATTTCCAAATGTTATATTTTTCTGTTTCAATGTGGGACTTTTATTCTTTTTTTATACCATTTAATGTCTTTGGAATTTATTCTTTAGGATGTTAGAGAACATTTACATTTTAGACACAAGCATGCTATAAATAGATTAGATGCTTATAATAGGACTTTTAGTTGTGTTATCCATATGATTGTGTCTTATATTTAAAATTGTACCAGTTTTTGAATATATGTTTTTAAATTATGGATGACAACTTACTGAAACTTCCTATGAATTTTCATGATTTTCTTGTTGAGTCTTCTGGAATTTTTTTTTTTTGCTTAAAAATGTGCTATCTATAAATAATCATAATTTTGTTTTCTCTTTTCAATATTTAAATCTTATCTTTTAAAATAGTGAGTCATATTGACAAAAACATCTTCATTCAATTTTGAAAACATGTTTCTAGGAAGCAATGCTTTTATGTAGTGGCAGATGTTACATCTATGAAATTTCAACAAAATGGCTACCTTAACTTTAGCTTAATAAGGTTGTCGTAACATCCTTAAGCATAACAGACATGTCAAAGTAGACAGTTAAAAAAAAAAAAAAACTCAGGAGGCCTCAATCCTCCTCAGAAATCTAATAAATGCTGAGGTTGGAAAAACCTTTTTTGGCAGGGAAGAATATATCCATTGGTTACTCAATACCAAATCATCAATCTTGAAAACATGCATACAAGTAATATTATATAGACTGACAGGCTGTACTTAGGGAATGCATGTATGTGTCTGTGTGTCTGTGTGTACAGATATACATATAAAAATTAGTGAAAAATGTGGCCAGGATATTAAAGTATAGCAAGGATGGTTATATGAAAATCTTGCAGGCAAGAAAAGGAAGGGAGAAATGTTGTAAATATTTTATAATCTCAAAGAAAGAAAGAATAAAATTTTTATAATAATATTCAAAGTGCTTACACATAACCAAGACTTTTAGTTATATTATCTTTTTTTTTAACATTATAAGTATGGTATAGAAGAACAACTTACATGCTAATTATAGGACAATAGCTTGAGAAGCTAAATATCCCTGATATTAAGATGTAAGATACTTTTAAACCTTCAAAAACATTTTTATTCTTTTCATTGACAAAAGTAAAAAAAAATATTGGTGTTATATGGGTTTCTAAATTAGTAAAATTGTAATTATTCTTAAAATTCATACATATATAAATATAAAAATAATTTTTGTCTGACTTCTTCCATTCCATAGTATTCTAAGGTGCAAGTAAAATGATGTATCTTGAAAGTTTAGTTTCAATTATTAGGTAATAGTTAACCCTATTATATCAAATCAGTTATTGAAGAATATTATGCTGACTTTAGGTTTGTGAAAAATTGTCTCTACTCTGAACATATCATACCAACTATTTCTCTTGTTCTTGAGTAATACTGAAAATCTATGTGTCATATGATAATTATTTATATTTTTGTTTGTTTTTTAAATACATTTCTTTATTACTCACTTATTTTATATTTATTATTTTTCACTATGAAAAAACCAACCTTTTTATAGAATAATTCTTAAGGGAAACAGTCTGCTAAAGGCAAAAAAGACTGTCATACAGACAAACAATATATTACAGACCAACAAGAAGATATTAAAATACTAATACATTTTTAAAATTTATACATTTTTGAAATTTTATTGATGAGTATTGTATTTGCAAATTTTTTATCCCTCAGTTTTACCCCTAACACCTTTTGATTCTTTCTTTAATTCATATAAACACATACACACTCACACACACAGAGAGAGAGAGAGAGAGAGAGAGAGAGAGAGAGAGAGAGAGAGAGCTGGACATATTTAGTGTTGCTCCATAAATCTATGGCTGCTCCTTATAGTCATCTAAAAACTAGGTCATTCAATATCTTTGTTATTATTGCCTTTCTAAAATCTCTTCAGGCTTTTTGTTTTCTAAATTCTTCTTACAGTAAGTATTTGCCTCTCATGAATATTGTCAAAGAACCTAATTTTAACGTTCCACATTACTGTAATTTTCTTTTTGTGAAATTATATCTGTAATTGCAATTACTTTCTTTTCATATACTCCCCCTATTTTCTATAGATGAAATAGAACAGTCACAAACATCAAGGCTTAGAGACACCATGTTTTCTAACAGTAATATAGCAGAGAATTATCAGTACCCTGAGTCTGTTGTATAAGTTAAATGGCCAGAGTCAATCTTTTACTCACCAGGGCTGCTTTCTGGAAGACAATTGCTTCTAAGTCTATTCAAGTGCTGGTAGACTAGATTCCTATGACTATGAGATTGAGTTTTCTTTGCCTTGTTTTCCATCTCTGACCTCTGTTGTCCACATTGCTACTACTCTGCTCCTCAATCTTCAAATAATAATTTCAAATAGAGTCTTTCGGGACGTAAAATTCATCTTACTTTACCTCTGGCCACATCTTAGGGTTTTCATTTTTTGAACTCAGATTTAGTGTGTTGGATGACACACACATTGCATAGTAGGATGGACCCTTCAATACCAATAATAAATCAAGACAACCTCTCATAGACATGGCCACAGGTCTACCTCATCTGGAGAATCCTTCAGTTAAGACTCCCTCAGATAACTCTAGGTCATGTCGAGAGTCTGAACCTAACTAAAACAACTTTTAAACTAACCATTCTCAACTTTAATTTTTAAAGTTAGGTAAAACATACATTCATTTTAATATTTTTTTAAAAAAACATTTAGATGACATTAAGTACTTTTACGGTACTGTGTAACCGTTGACACTCTTTTTAATTTTGAAATTTATTATCCATTAAGTAATAGCTTGGTGTTCTTTCTTCATTCAGCTTTCTGTCGTGACCATTCTACCTCCTTCTTTATGGACTCTCTAAACCAAACAGCTCATATAAGTGGAGTAATAAAATCTTTATCACTTTGTGGTTTTCTTTTCATTTTTATTAGTGGTTTCAATATATAATGTGTCATTGAAGTTCAACCAAATTGCACTATGTATGGGTCAATATTTTAACCTTGCACAGACTAAATTGTGTTCCAAATGTACATATGTTCAATGTACATTTATTCATTCACCAATTGATGCATTCCAGATCTATTTCTACCTTTTGACATTTGTCAGTATTCTTCTTTAGCTATGTCACACAAATATCTAGCCATATAATAACCCCTGTGGTCAAGCTGTCTCTGGGTCTGGGTGGGGGAGGAGGGCTGGAACACAAGATCTGTTCCTAGGTATACATGTGAACTGGAAGGCACAACTCTGTATTCTTACCAGTAATTCATATGTGGTCCCTGCCTCTCATTACAATTATTATTCTCTGTTTTTATCATTTGTTATTATTGGCAATTATTGTAATTATATAATATTTACCATTATTTTGATTTTGATTATGATTTTCTTAATGAGTTACTACATGAACAAACATATTTTCAAGTGTTTTTTTTAACCAATTGTAAGTCTTCCTTGAAGAAACACCCCTTTAAGACCTTTCCCCATATTTATGCTACTGTTTTGATGTTCTGTTTTAAGATTATGAGATTATTTTGGGTGTTGATCTCTCAACATGTATATGATTTTAAAATATTTTCTTTCATTGGGTGAGTTGCTTTATACTCTGTTCTTATTATGCTATAGCAACAAAGTTTAATTTTGACAGTCTATTTTTTTCAGCTTTTTTCACCACTCATGCCTTTGCTATGATATCTAAGACATTTTAAAAGTAATTGCATAAATTCATACATATGAATATTTTTATAGAATGCTGTTGGAAACTTTTGAATTTCGTTTGGCATAACTGTGAATCTTTGGAATTAAGCATTATTACATCCTTTTCTTAGTGCAGAACAAATGAATCTTGTTATCTGATCTTTAATCTTCCCTAAATAGCAAATTCTGATTAAGTGCTGTTAGTACTTGACTAGATACTTTTAATCAAAATAGTGAAGAATGTATATCTTGCCCCTATGTATGTGTATGTATGTGCTTGTCTATGTGTCTGTGGGTCTGTGTCTACATTTATGTATATGTTTTGGACAGATGATTAAACCTTAACAAAATATAGAATGCTTTAAAAAGATTGTAATATCAAAATATCACATATTTTTCTTTTTAATCTTTAAATATCCTATATAGTAAATTATAAACAAAAACATTCTTTAAGGCAGTGTGTTGATATACCTTGCCATTAGAAGAGCCATGAAAAAATTCACTTAGCGAGGATTTTGAGGGGCTGTAGTGGTTGATGGTTCAGTGGTAGGAGTAGGTGCTGTTCTACTAGAGACCCAAGTTCAGTTCCTAGAACCCATACAAAGGCTACTCTAACTGAAACTCCATCCTGAGGATCTGAAACCTTTTCTCTTTTCTGTTGTCACTACTCCCCACCCCAAATACACACACATCATTCTCCTAGATGGCCACATAGACACAAATAATGATAATAAAATTAAAATACTCTTAAAAGTCTTTATGCTCAGAATAAAAGTAGTACTGTTCTCTCTATCTCAGTTATGTGACAAAAGGAATAATAATGGCACAATATACTTAAATGTTACTCTGTCAGTTTCACACATGGAACCACATATCCTGCAAAACAGCTCTATTTTTCTTTTCAAAATATCTTAAACTTATTTAAAAATTCCTATTCTTGTAAATTCAGAATTAAGATATCTTTGAAATTTAAGGTGTAACATATTCATATAGTATTTAAAGAAATTCACACAACAATTTTATATTTAAAAGCACAAACTTGCAGTACTTGTGGGCTTATATTTTTCCTCTATGCCTACTTTATTTAGGGTTCTTAAATGTTTTTACCTTCCTCTTAACCTTCAAACCAGAGATGAGATAAAGTTGTTAATTAGAAAAGGGGATTGTGCACCTGTGTACAAGTAGTTCTTTGGGGGTGATTCTACTTTTCATTGTCAGGATACAGAAGTCCTGTCCAATAGAAAACACCAAACAGGAATCAGTAACAGTGACTTGATCCAGCAGACACCTCAAAGCTCAGCCAAATCTGCAAGAGTCAACGGAAGCAGAAAGAGACAGCTGAAATACTTCGAGAAATTCTTTGGTGCATTTCTCTCTTTGAAGTGAAGACAAGCAAAGCACGGCATGGCTAGCAAAGGCCAGCAAAGAATTACAAGAAATAGCAATACAAGAGTATCCTTTCAATGTATATTGGCTTTTACTTATAATTTTTGCAAACATCATGTACCTTCTCAAGTGTCCACTTCAGCAAAACATCACATGCCCTCTCATGTGTCTGCTTCAGCAAAACATAATCTCATAAGCCAGCTTCCAGAAAAATATCACCTGACACAGCTGAGTTTCCAAAGAAACCAGAAATTTACACTTCTTATTCCCCTTTCTGTGTTTTTAAATGTTTTTTTCCTCTAACATTAACAATCTACACACAATAGAAATGATTATGAGAACCATAAAACTAGAGTTTATATCACATTTGACATAAGCTGCTTAGGTACAATATATCAAACAATAGTCAAATGAAACAACTTTAAATTTATATCATTCAGCAATAGTCAACTAAAACAACCTTAAATGTTTATCATTAGAACAATAGTGAAATGAAACCTTAAATTTCTATCAATATCCATTAATCCATGCCAATGTAAAATATTTAGGACCAACATTTCTTTTTATTAAACTTATTCATTTATTGCCTTATTATTTTCCTTTCCCCATTATTAGATAATAGAGAAATATAAGAAAAAATAAAAAGAGGAGCAAGATCCCCAATTTACAATTTATTTTGTTTCCTCCCTGACCATAATCAATAAAAACCTACAACCCTAGTTGATAACAACCATAAAACACCAAATGTCCAAAACCATCTATCTCAATTTCAGGAACCATGATGATGGTCTTTTTATAATGGCTTTGTGTTGAATTGGGGCAAAGAATTCTTGTTTGGGGCCCAATTAAAAAAATGATTAGTCTTATAAAAGCTTGGTATAACATTTTTTGTCCAGTCTCTGTGTTATATGTTCAGTAGGCAAGGGTGGAGGTAGTACTACATATTGACTAACTAGACAAAGTATTATCAGCTGACTTTTAAGCTGATTGGTCCTGAATTAACTAAGAAGGTTGATGGATGAGGTATTTTAGAGCATTGAGAAAATAGATCATAAGTATTACAACCACAATGTTATGACATTTTAGGAGAATTTCATTGTCAGCTATAGATAAATGCTTCTGGGAAGTGGAATCTGAGAACTAGAACTTAATTTCACCTGTTGAACAAAACAGAGACTAAATACAAAATGACTACAGTTACATTAACAGGAGCAGGGCCCAATAGTCTGTCCAGTCTCTGTGTAATCAATCATTTAAGTGGGATCCTTTGAAGTTGATTTGTATGCATATTTTGGAAAAATCAGTAACTGAGGCAGTCAGAGAGTAAAACACCTGAGATTTTTGTTTTGTGAAGAAATGCATGTCTAAGCTGACAAGAGGTTTTCCCTGGTCAGATTTAATCTTTTTGTGTTTTGCTGGTAACCATAGTTTTTCATTTCCTAAAGATACATAACCATAACCACTTCTCCACCTTAAAAGTATTGTAGGTTTCCATTCTAATGTCAATAAATCCTTAGAGTACGTTGGTTGGCCTAGTTTCTCAGGGTTTTTTTGTTTTGTTTTGTTTTGTTTTGTTTTGAAAATTCAGTGTCTTCTCTCAACTGCTGTTGTTCTTTTTTTTTTTTTCCAACGTTAAGAAAATTTAGAGTTAACAAAGCACTATTTAGTCTGTCCATGGGTTTTTTTATTCTTTCTTTTTGTGTAATAAGGGTCTCATTTAATGTACAATTGGCTCAATCTATAAATGCTTATCCTTTGGTTTTGTGTGATATACTAATCACATGTTTATATTGTAATATGAAAGCATTGCTTCATCTTATTGGATAATTTATGCAGGAGGGGAACATATCAGTCTTAATTTGGGCAGGTTTTCCATAATTGCCATTATTTCTAGTAAGAGTGTAATTACACAATCAGCCTTTTAACATTTTAAAGCAGTTGCCCACTGAACCCCTGAGTATGTTTCAATAGTAGGGTGTATATACATTTGTTTCCCAAATTCTGCAAAATGAAAAATATCCATCTGCCAGATGTTTTTCTTTTGGTACCCCTAGAGTTACCACCAGCAGGTAATGGAGTTTGGTTGTATGGAGAATACATAGGACATTTTATAATTATAATTATAATTATAAAATTATAATTATAATTATTATTATCATTTCTTTGGCTTGTTTTCAAGTGATAGAAAATTTTACTTTAAACATTTCCTGTGAATGTGATGATTTTCATGGAATTTTGAGGTTTTGAAACACATTTTACATTGGTAATTGGCTAATTTTCTCATTCCCCTAAGCTAATAGACCTGGTAAATGTATATGAAACTGAATATGTGTAACATATAATGGATAGTTTCTATTTGTGATGGCGTGTTTAAAGTGTATAAATAACAAAATTAATTCTGAGTTATCAACAATGAACATGGCAGGTCTCTATATGCAACACAACTCTGCATATAAAGAATCAATAATTATATTAATAATTCAGGATAATCTAATAATACCATACACAATTCTGAATTTTGAACTGAAGTATATGGACTTTTGATCACCTTGCTTATTTTGTTGACTTATAACCTGCCATTCCCATATTGTTTGCATCAGTATAGAATGTTGGTACCTCTGGAAATGTTTTTCTCTTTAAAATATGTGGAAGAATCCAATTAGTTTTTTATAAAATGTATATGCTTGCATTTGGAATATTTGCTATTAATTTCTCCCAAGTAGTTACTACAATCTCTTTGCCAAACTTTTTTTATCATCCATAATGACATAATCTCAACTATAGTAAGAGGTGCTACAATTTAGGTCAAATCTGTTCCTAACAATTGACCTGGTCTTATTTTACATTTTATAATTAATTCATAAATCTGTTCTATATATGCATTCAATTTTTTACTGTGTTTACACCCCAAGAAAATCCATTCCACAATACTATCTTCCCTTTGCGTAATGAGTCAGTAGGAAAATGAGTTGAAGGAAAAATGGTTTTGCACTTTTTGGCCCCTTGTCTCATGGAGGGGCTCTGGGCACCAGGCAGTTAAAGTATGTGGGGGCAGGGCTGAGTAGCAGTTTGTCTTCCCTCTTTCATCCATCATGCAGTAAATTCCTACTTTCAGACACCAAGAGTGAACCCTGTGATTCTCCTTCTGCTGACTCTTTTTACTTTCATTTCAACATCTATCTGTAAACTCTCGAAGTGCATAGACATATCTGTAATCCCTTCTAACACAAGAGAACTTTTCAGCTTTCTCACCAATCTTCTCAAAATGGCAAAACCAAAATGCCCTCTAGGAGCAAGCTATGAGACAACCCAAGGGCAGTGCTTGCTATTTTTCCAGTCTCCTTAAACAACACTGTTAACTCATCAAAACTTGTCTTTTATGGTACTACATTAGAAGCAAATCTACTCATTATGTCACAGTGGATACCACCTATAGGATTAGTGTTTTCTCTAAACCTACTTAAAATAGGGTTCTTGAACACTTCAATCCCCTCTATTAGCCCACAAACCAGAAGTAGGGGAGAAAGGTTTATAGGAAAAAAAGGATTGTAGATCTGTTTAGAAGTAGTTCCTTGTAGTGATTCCACTCTTCATTGTCAAGATACTAGTAGTCTAGTCCAATAGTAAATACCAAACATGAATCAGTAGCAGTGGCGTGAGCCAGCAGAAACCATAAGGTTTGACCAAATGGGCATGAGTCAGCAGAAGGGGCAAGAATCATCCTGAATACCACAAGAAGTTCTTGGTGCATTTCTCTCGATGAAGTGAAGAACAGCGAAGTCTAGTGAGGACCAATGAAGACCGGTGAAGACTAGAAAAGACAAGTGAAGACCAATGAAGATCAGTGAAGTGCTGTAAAGCATAACAATATAAGAGGGTCATTTGATTATTTGTTGGGTTCCAATTATTCTCTTTTCAAACATCATGCACCCTCTCAAGTGTCTGCTCCAGCCACACATCATATGCCTTCTCACATGTCTGCTTTAGCAGAACATCCTCTCACATGTGTGCCTCAGCAAACATTCTCTCACAAGACTGCTTCCAGAAAAAAACATCCTATGACACAACTGAGTGTCTAAAGAAGCCAGAAGTTTCCAGTTCAGGCACTGACAGAGGATGTCCTGCTAGAACTTGCCAATGAATGCACTGAAAGTAGAATTTTAGTCTGGACCTTTGACCCAGTTATAATCTTTTTCTTTATGTAAGATTAACATTTCAGTATCTCCATAATTATGTCTTTTAATATAAGCATAAGTCAGTTTTATGATTTGTATGTAACATTTTTGAAGTAGCAGAATTCTAAATCAGATTACCTAAAATATTTAGTGTCCACTAGGGATATGAGAAAGTACTACAGATCATTTGTCATTGTGTAAAGACAAATCCAAGCTACTATGAGGTAAAACCTTACCCACTAAGAAACTCAAAGTAGAATTGCCAATCATCGAGTAAAAAGATTATAAGAACTACTGTATTAATGAAAAAATCTGCTGTGAGATTATGTCTCTAAAAATAACAGGGAAGCTTTACCACAAAAATACAACAAGTCTGGCTGTCTAAACAAGACCTGAACAAGGAAAACGCCAACAGGCATGCTAATGTAGAAGGAGGAACTGTGATAAGGTTCCTCTCCTAAACCAAGAGCTATAGTCAGTTAAGGCATACTGGGAACTGTAGAAGTAGTCTCCCTATAGCATCCCCCCACCCATCCATGTTCCTCCAAGAGCCCTCTAATTCATTACTCAAAGCTGTGAGATCAATTGTGATATCTTGTAGGTGTGAGCATCATTGAAGATACTCAGCAGGTTGTATTTGTTTTTATATATAATGATCAAAGCCTAAGGAAACGAGGCCAAGAATTTGAAAGTAAGTCATGAGCACATAGGAGTAGTTGTAGGAGAGAATTATGTAAACAAACAAAACAAAACCTGAAAAAAATACAACAAATGCTGACAAACATATGAGGCAAAGGGAGCTTTACACACTTGTGAGACAGAAAATGCTAATATAGATGTTATAGATAATAGTGATAAGGTCGCCTAAAAATTAAACACATAGCTATTTCAGGATTCATTATTTTGATTTTACTTGCATTAAATCAATATGCTGGAGAAACACCTGAACTACCAAATTTAATTAACTCAAGAATGGAAACAATCAGAATGTCAACAAGCGAACAATGAATAAAGACAGTATCCCATATGTAAACAACTAAATACTATTCTATATCAGAAGAAAGAAAGGAACACTGCCATTTTCAACTGTGCATAGAATGGACATCATTCAGTTAAGAGAAAACAAGTGAGACACAGAATGACTGTATGTGGAATGTAAAAGCTTGATTTTTTTTTATTAATTTTTTAAATTATTTTTCCTACTTTATTTACATTTCAAATGTTTCCCCCTTTCCAGATCTCCCCTTTGGAACCTCCCCATTTCTTCCCCCTCCCCCTGCCACTATGGGGGTATTCTCCCACTCACCACCCACCCACTCTCATCCTCCCTCCTTGACATTCTCCTCTACTGGGGGATCTAACACTCTCAGGCCCAAGGGCCTCTCTTCCCCCTGATTTCTTACAAGGTAGGACTTGCATACTACTCACCAGTGTCTGTGGAAAGGGGAAGGAGATGTGACAAGGAGTGGTTGATTGATGAGCACTAAGCTATGAATTAGCAGAAGCAGAAAGTGATGGCACTCTATTATACAGTTATGGGCATATAAACAGTGATAGTACATTGTATATTTTTAAAAGTTGGGTGAATATATGTTCAGTTCTTTCACCAAGAAAATGATTAATGTTTGAAAAGATTAAAGATCTTAACCTAGTTTGAACATTACAAGGTCAAATCGTTATGATACCTTGATAATGCATCTATGTGCTGTGTTTTATGTATCAACTAAAATATTATAACTTTTACTTATTTTAAATAATTTTAGTAAAATCATATTGTGTGAAAAGCCTACAAGTGGCCTTTGCTTAGCACTACCTTTCTCTTCTGTATTTTTCTCCCAGTTGATGATTCAACTTATCTCACTACCATCCATCTGCTGAATTAGTTTTGCTTATAATTAATGTCAACTCCAATGAAAACCTCCTACGCTTCAACAGAATAACATATCAAAATCATAAATTCTTTCTTTAATAAATGGAAGATATTTCAAATTACATTTTGAGGGAATGTTAGAGCATCCTTTCCTTTAATAGACTGCCAGAAAAATGTTCTGAAATGATTGAGAATGGCTAATGTCTTCACAGGATAGCAACACGTTAGAGAACAATAGAGGTATTGTAACACTACAACCACTTGGTCAGAACCGACTTCAGCTTGTATCTCTGCCCAAGACTTTTAAACTGTGATGTAAAAGTAAGGAAAATTAAAATGCACACACACACACACACACACACACACACACACACACATCACATCACACAAGGCTGCTTAGAATCCTGTTTCTAAATTCTACGTGAAAATGGGGTGTGGTCTCCTTCTCTCTTGGTTTTTCTCTTCTCTAATTTACTTTCTATTAATGGAAATGAAAATCCTGTTGAATCAATAAAAATAATGCCAATTTTTTTTTAAACTCTTACAGAAGATGCAGCTTGGGTCTTTGTAACTTAAAAAATATCAACGCAGGTTTGGTTTAGAAACAAAAATGTTATAATTGCAACAACAATCAGATATTAAAGATACCTGACTTTGAGAGCTTATTATCAAATGTTAAAAGCAATCAAATATTATTATAATCTTTGCACTTTTTTTTCTAGGACATCCCCTGATTTTGTGGTCTAAATCTAAGATAACCTATTTGGGAGTGTAAAATCACCGTCTCAGATTCTCAGCACTTCAGTCAATTTTGATTTTCTGACTTGACCATAAATCATTGTCAGAAGGCATTTCTTTGACTATGGCCAGCACCAGTCTACATGTATAAAGGCACTATAAAACATTTTAACCATGTTTATCCAAACATCATAGCATATGAACTTTCTAGCCATGGAATTTTGACCAGATTAACAATCCCAGACATGTAGTCTCTCACATGGAGTAGGCTTCAGATCCAACATGAAGATGTTGGCTATCCCTAGATATCTAGTCATATCTTGATTGGCAGTTGATATTAAAGCACACTGGATTTAGATCTGGGTTTGATCTTTGATGACTTTTCTTACCCAAAAATCTTGACAAGAACCTTCTAGCCCTTTGGATGCTAGTCAGCAGAAAGGAAGCTTCCAGTTCAGTTCCAGTTTAATTTATCTGTATCCTGTATCTAAATTGTGTTTTTTCTTCAATAATACGGTATATCAACCCCTCAATTCATCAACTATAACAAGTGCTTATAAATACATCTTTTAACTCCTTTATTATCCTCTCATTTTCTCAGTACTTGATAGTCAGATTATTACTTCATTTCTACTTTACCTGTATTACAAAAGACTTGGAAGAATCTAAAAATCTGAGAAGATTATTTGCCACACAGGTTCTGCTGAGGTACAGATTAGAACATAGTATACAGAATTTTCCTGAATTACAATTAGATGTAGCTGTGATTTTCAAATACTATGCAGAATGTTTTCTTGTTGTTGTTGTTGATGATGGTGGTATGTATTTTTGTGTGTGTTGTGTGGGTATGCACTCGCGCACGTGCGCATTAATGCAGTAATGCTGAAAGATAGAGCTAGATGCTTTTACAAAGTTTAAAAGTCTACTTAAACATGACTATTAAATTCTTTGAGTTTTGTTTATTTGTGTTCTGTTACTGTTGTATTTTATTTTTTCCTTTATGTACTTTACTATACATTCAAAAACTAATCAAAAACCATTCATGAGAGAGAAGACAAACTTGATATTTGCCCTACCACCCCAATCTGGCATCATGGACAATGTATAAAGAAAATATCAAAGTGAATTCCTAAATTCATTCTGTCTCATCACTATCTTTTATCTGGGGTCACTTCCTGCTTATCACATTATACAACAGCAAAGAATAACATTCCGAAACATAATGAACACTTGTGGTTTGCAATTTTGAAACCTTATACAAAACCGAACAAAACAAATCAAACAAGTCAAGATAACTTTATCCTGGTAACACACAAGCACTCACAATTAATCCTGGTAACACAAACACTCAACAAGCAGACCTCAGAAGTCTGATTGTTAGCAGAGCTAACTGAGCATCACCAGGACACATGTCAAGACTTTGATTTTAATATTGAGAGATGCTAACTTAAAGTAGGTAAGTAAAGACTTAATAACAGAATGGGATAATAAAATGTGTCAGTAATGCAAAATTGAAATTTATTGCAAAAAAACAAAACAAAACAAAACAAAAAATAAGCTATGGGACAAAACACTTATGTAATAATTGACTTTTAAAGCACATAAGTGGATTGTTCTTGTTTAATGTAGTGGCATAAGCTTATTGAGAAAAAAAGTGAAGGACTATCAGTGTGTTAAAAGCCAGTAAGATTTTTTTTTTTCAAGTCTAATTGACATCCCCAGGGGAAGAACTTTCATGGTGCAATTTTGGAAAGCCTTCCACTTCTGGAAGGCAACTTGCATAGGGACTGGTGTTTGAGAACAGCTTGAATTTTATTTCCAAGGGGTGGCAGAGTTCCTTCAGTAAAGTCTGTCTTGCAGTTCTCACTGATGGTACCTCCTGCAATGCTTTACAATTTCTCTGCACCAAATGGCTGTGCTTTTATTCCAGTCATTAGAGAGGGCTCTGAGCTCTTAAAGTCCTGTCGACGCCGCTGAGCTTATAACTAGAAACACAACAAAAAATATTAGTGTGTTAAGTGGGAATTCGGTTATGTCTATGTTCTCTGTGTAATTATGTCTAATTGGTCAGCATGTGGATGAACTACTTGCTTCTACACAAAAGTAGTTTAAAAGCAGATGTTTCTGAATTGCATCTTGAGTTTTATTATATCAACAATGGTATGTGTTTACATAACCATGCAGTGTTGTGATTGGACCTGTTAGCAAGCTACAAGGAATTTAAATCAAACCAGAAAAACTCTAATTTTCCTCATCAGGGAGAAAAAAAAAAACCAATAAAGTAGATGATGTGGATTGATCAAGAAAGACAGCAATTGATTCTGTCTTGGTATTTAAAGTAAATTATTCACATAGCATTTCTTTTTATATATCTCAAATAGTATATATTTACTCTTCATAATAGGTGGCATAGTTTTTGTTGGCACAATTGAACTATGGACCAATTAATCTGTCAGTTTTAAACAAATGCTACATATTTTTATGTTCTGTGAAGAATTCTATCCTGCATTTCAATATAATAAAGATAATATTTCCTAACAGTTAAAATGTTCTTGTGATGAATAAAGAATTTTGTCCTCTTTAAAATCCCTCAAAACAAATAGATGTTAATTTAGTAGGTTCAGTATTTATGACATTTTAAGAACTAAGACTTGAATAAAAATGTAAGCACTTGACCATTTTGTAGTAATGATAAAGTCATAGTTTATTGATATGCAACAAGCATATGAAAAATAACAACCAATTGCTTTAAGCAGCCAGAGAAAAACAAACCGAACTAACTGAAGTCAGGCATACTGGCTTGCTAATGTAAACTTAGCACTTTGGAAGAAGAGGTGGAAGGGTCAGGAATTGGAGTCCAATCTCATTTGCATTTGAGTTTGGGTGCTTTGGCTACCTATATTATCTTAAAAACAGCAGCTCCCACGATAACAAGGAGATATTATCTTTCAAATCAGTATTACCTTGCAAATCAAATGATTATTTCTTAAAGAAATGCTGACAAGATGTAACAAAAATGAATTCTCACACACAGGTGCTAAGAATATAAATTTTTCCAATGGGAAAACAGCATGGAAGCTCTTCCTAAAACTAAAGTCCTATTGTTTCCAGTACCCCACTTCTGGGCCTATATCTAAAGGAAACAAAATAAAAATAAGCAATATATCAGAGACTCCTGCCTTTGCATATTTATTGACTGGTCAGAAATACACAGTCAACCTAGATACCCATTAACAATCATATGAGTGGATAAAAATAGACTCAGAATCATGTATGTGCACCCACACATACACACAAATGCAAAGATAGATAGATAGATAGAGAGAGAGAGAGAGAGAGAGTATTCACTCATAAAGAATGATGAAATTTGGTGATTTGTAGAACAGTAAATAAAGGTGAAAGTCATTATATTTAGTGAAATAAATCAGTATTAAAAAAAAAATACCTGTTCCTTCTCATCTCTGGAATCTAAAAAGGCACACATTAACTCCAATGACAAATATTGTGATCATTAGAAGATTTGTATTTATACTGTTTGAATGCATTTTCATATCATATTGAAACCCCTTTATACATAACGCATTATTTTTAAAAATTAACAGGTTGGAGAGATGGCTCAGTAAGAGCATTTGTTGCTCTTGCAGAGGACCTAAGTTTAATTTTCTGCACTCACATGTCAGCTACCACCTGTAATTCCACTTCCAGAAAAAAGAAAATGCAATGCCCTCTTCTGGTCTTCATTGGAACTGCATACAGTTAGGCAAAATACCAATACACTTAAAATAGAAATAAATAGGTATTTTAAATAAATAAATTCATGAAAACACACACACACACAAAATGCTGGTGACCTGGAATTGAATTTCAGACTTATCTTTTATGTTCTGAGTAACAAAGTACTATTGTAGACTGCATGTCACCCAGAGTAAGATTTCTTTAAGGATAACTTTGTTCATTTTAATTTCTTGTCCTTGGATCCTATGCTAATTATAGCTTTTAAAAATGCAGCTTTGAAGATAGATTATATCCTCAGCTTTCTGAGGTGCTCTGAGCCTTCTGGGTAGCTCTGTACTTTCTTTTCTTTGCTTTTTAGGGGAAGGGACGAATACAAACATGAGTTAAATGAAGTAAAGTAAAGAGTAAAATGGTACAAAGAGAGAAGGTACTATCAAACAAACCTTTGAATTACAATTCTGCTTGATTTAAAATAATTTTACCTTAAACTATCTTTTTTTTTCACTGGTCTTGCAAAATTAAAGCTAATTTAGCACTTAGCAAGTTATACTTCTATATAATTTATTTTATTAATTTGAAATGGATATTTTCTCTTGAAGTTGCAATGTCCATCCTATTTAGTTTTATGTTTGATATCTGGATGGAACATCTCAGTTGTACTGTTTTATTCTGTTATTAAGTCTCTCAGAAAAGTTCAAATGTTCCAAAGAGGAAAACATGGTTTCTTTGTAAGTAATTTTTTTCATACAATATATCTGATTACTGTGTCCTTTCCCTTACTTCTCCCAGTTCTTCCTACCTCCCCTCACATCTGATCCATACACTTTCTGTCTCTCCTTAGAAAATAAAAAGGCTTTTAAATAATAATAATAATAATAATAATAATAATAATAATAATAATAATAATAATAAAGGCTGGAGAGATGGTTCAGCTGCTAGGCATGGGGGCTTCCCTTAAGAGTACTCTGTATGCCCGGTGAGACTGCATTGGTGAAAACTGCTCTTTCATTTGCAAGTAATTATCAGTTAGGGAAAGCTTATGGACTTGATATGGGGCAAGTGTCTTCTCCTTTCAGTGCTTGAACCTCACGTGACTCCGAGCGATGCTGGTCCTGCGCATGCTGACCTGCTATGTGTGAACTCCTGTTTAGAATGCTTGCTTTCCTTTCTGTACTCTTTCCCCTTCGGCTCTTACAACGTTTCTGCCTTTCTGAAATACATCTTTCAGTAACTCTTTTATTTTTTTTTCTACTTTATTTACATTTCAAATGTTTTCCCCTTTCCAGATGTCTCCTTTGGAACCTCCTATTCCCTCCTCCCTCCCCTGCCTCTATTGTGGTACTCCCCCACCCACCCACCCACCCACACACTCACCCACTCTCTTCTTCCCTCCTTGGCATTCTCCTATACTGGAGGATCTAACACCCTCAGGCCCAAGGGCCTCTGCTTCCCCTGATATCTAACAAGGCCCTCCTCTGCCGCGTATGTGGCCAGCACCATGGGTCTCACCATGTGTATTCTTTGGTTGGTGGATCAGTCTCCAAGAGTATCAGGGGGTCAGGCCAGTTGCCACTGTTGCTGCCTTTCTGGGGA
Source organism: Rhynchomys soricoides (assembly GCA_019843965.1). Taxonomy (NCBI): domain Eukaryota; kingdom Metazoa; phylum Chordata; class Mammalia; order Rodentia; family Muridae; genus Rhynchomys; species Rhynchomys soricoides. Next base: position 2,419,639 of record JADRCH010000067.1, on the reverse strand, counting down.
TGCAAACTCTCTCAGCTCCTTCAGTCCCTTCTCCAAGTCCTCCATCTGGGACCTCACATTCAGCTCTACTGTTGCCATGAAGTGACTCTTGGGTATTTCGAACTCTTGGGCTAATAACCACTTAACAGTGAGTACATACCATGTTCATTCTTTTGTGACTGCGTTACCTTGCTCAGGATAATGTTTTCAAGATCCATCCATTTGTCTGCATATTTCATAAAGTCATTGTTTTTAATTGCTGAGTAGTATTCCATTGTGTAAATGTATCACATTTTCTGTAACCATTCCTCTGTGAGGGACATCTGGTCTGTTTCCAGCTTCTGGCTATTATAAATACAGTTGCTACGAACATAGTGGAACTCTCTAAAAGGAAATTCAGTGAGAACCAAATTAATTATCCCCTAGGTCACCCCACAGTTCTATCCATCTAGACTGTCAACTCGGATGAATCCTTTGACTGCCAGTCACCTGCTTCCTGGATCATCTTCAGAAAAACAAACAAATAAACAAACAAACAAAATCATTTAGAACAACATCTGCTACAGGAGGCTATTACACAACACAAATTAATCAAGGTGAAGAGTGCAGCAATCTAGCACAGGTAAACTAGCATTGTATACACAGACATTTTTCTTATTATTTATTTAAAATACATTTTCCATTGTGCTATATAAGTCCCTGTTTGTACTCAGTGGATAAATGTAAAAGAACAGTTGGGAAAAAAAGTCTTTCCTTCTGGATATTTTTGACTATCCGCTATTTATTACCCAACCTGACACAGTATTTTTTTGATGCTTGTATGGGTTTTGAAGTCATTTGATTTTATGAATTGATCATCAACAAAACAAAACAAAAAGAAAGAAAACAAAGGAAAAAAGTCTTTTTAGAAATGACCACAGTAGTAAAACCGAAACAACCTTGTTTTTGGAAGAAACTCCATTTTGTGAGAGACCAGAGGTTAAACTTCAATTCTAGGAAGAAAATAACACCTGAGCAAACATTCTATGACTCCCCCAACCCCTTTAGCAACACCCAGGGTACAATAGTAGAACCAAGGTACATAGATATAACCGAGGATATCCTGCAGCGAATAGATAGCCTAACCATCCTGTTCGTCAGGTGGTTCTGCCCTTGTGTTTGGTTCTGGCAGATTAAGACAGAAATGCAGTTTTTAAAATATTAACGTGCCGACCCGTATGGAAATGTCCCAAGTTTGCTGTAACCACAATAAAAAATCGGGTTCTCACTCTGACCAGCATCGACGGGGACGGTGAGAGACATTGCTTGTAATAAAGACCCTCATATGTTTACATAGGAATTGGCTTCTCAGTACTCCTTGGGGTATCTGCAATTTGGGCACAACATTTCACGGATTATTTCTCCTTTCCTGCATATTATTCCAATTTGCTTGTTTCAACTTTTTCTGTGGACATTAAAATCTCACTCTATCTGATAGCATGCTTGATAGTAACTACCTCTTTAGTAAAGTTCTGTACCACTCAGTCTTTCTTCTGTACTGTAGTTAGTTCTCATAACTGTTTATTAGTGTGGAACACACAGTCCATTTAATTTTTAAAAAATTATTTATCCATTTCCTTTCCTTTTATTTATTTCTTCTACTTTTTAAATTTTCAATTAATTATTTTAGTTGTTTATATTCCAAATGTTGTCCCCCTCCTTCCAGGTACCCTCTCCCAGAATTCTTTACCTCTTCTCCCCTCCCCTTTGCTTCTAAGAGACTGTTCCCCTCCCCATTCCCCTTCACCCAGTGCATCAAGTTTCTACAGGATTAAGTGCATTCTCTCCCACTGAGTCCAGACAAGGCGGTCCTCTGCTACATGTGTACCTTGCCAGGGGCCTTAGACCAGTTCATGTATGCTCTTTGGTTGGTGGCTTAGGCTCTGGTAGTTCTCATGGATCTGGGTTAGTTGACACGGTTGGTCTTCTTATATGGTGGCCTTAAATAAGTGTATTTATTTCAGAAGCTTTTATTAAAATTGGAAAAGTTAATATTTAAAACATTGTTTTTAAGGAATATTAATACTATTTAATTCTTACCTCATATGAAATATCAAGCCTATTAAACATATCACTACAAAAAAGTTTTTAGGAATAAAAAAATTTTTTTTTCAAATTACCAGATGATGATTGTAGTAATTTTAATAACTATTTTTATTATTTATATATTATTGACAAGATAAAAATATTGTAAAAAATATAGTTTCATATATATATACTCAAATGATTTTTGTTTAGTGAAAGAAAACGGATAGACTCACGTGGAAACTATACTTCAATAAGGAAATGTAACCCTGGCTCCCTGTGAGCAATATTACTTGTTTGGTTTTTCCTTGCTCCTCTATTTTAGTTTAATAAAGAAAAAAATAAAGCAGTGTGCTCTCCACACTCCGTTCTCTATTTGATGCAGTTTGGAACTTCAGGATGAGTATCTCATTAGAAGTTAGTTGCATATGGAATACACAAATTGGTCCTCCATTAAAGAGGAACCTCATAGTTTTCTAGGGGAAACAATCAAAAAAAAGTTGTGTGTGTGTGTGTGTGTGTGTGTGTGTGTGCGCGCGCGTGCGCATTGCATGCACTTCTTTTTTTGGTCTGGGAAGTTCTTGCTGGCTTTCTGCCTTGCCACAATTAGCTCCCCAATCTATATTTATGTCACGTATATTCTATTATTTTCTCCTTTTTTTTCCCGTTTTCACTTCCTTAATTTTTCTTTCCCCTCTCATCTCTCATGGTCCTTTCTATGTTCATAAATGATGCAAAACACAAACACACACTTAAATACAGAGAATTTCGAGTCTGTATGTGACAGAGAACATGCCACATTCATGTTTTCATGTTTGGCTTAGTTTGCTTCACATATAATTCCCAGTTTTAACCACTTTCTTGCAAATGTTCTATATCTTTTTTTTTTTTTTTTTTTTAATTAAAAAGAAAAAGACAAATTTCAAATATCTGCTTGGATAGGGCTGGGACTTTGTAACTATGACCTTTTCTCCATTCTGGGAGTTTGTCTGACTTGAACATGTGCAGGTCTTGTGTGGGCTGTCACAGTCTCCGAGTTCATAGGGTGAAGGAATTGATAACTGCTAAGAGATGAAAATCAATATTCTCTAATGAAGTAGCATTAGCTACATAAACCATACTGCAGAACAGGAGTGATTGACTAATATAAATTTACTCTATGGCTATTGTTGTTGTACGTGTTTGTGTTTTATTCATTTTCTTTTAATAAGAAAGAATGAATAAGAAGTTGAATAGGTAATGTTGGGGGCATCTAGGAATAGGAGGAAGGGCAATAATATGATCTAAATATATTGTAAAAAAATAATCAAAAACATAAATAAAAAATTTCTAAATCCCTAATTTTATAAGCCATAATAACACCAATAAGACTACTGATTCTAGGAATGAGCAGTCAGTCCTTGATTCTTATTATTATTTAACACTTTAACATAGGGTGAAACTGAAGGCCTGAAGACATTCATAATTAATTGAGCAAGTTACCCAAAAGCAGGAGCTGCAAGTTTTTAAGCATGCAAGACAAGGGATTTATAATCATGGTATGTAGTCTTGAGAATAAAAATAAGAAAAATAGAATATACTGATTTTCTAGTATAGGAAAATCCTGCTGCTACAGATGGAGTTTGTCATTACCTGAAAGTCCTGAGCACCATGCAAAATGGCAGACTCCCTCTGTGAGTAAGGCTTCCTCTCTTCTACCTGAGGGATCCCAGACTCCACTCTGCCTACCTGAGGAATATTGTAACCCTTAGGAAATTCCAGGTCTAACTCCTTTTCTCTGTAAAAGAAACCCCTTAAGCAAACACCTGAGATTCCTGGAATACTTCCCCATGCTAATGAGACATCTCAGTATCTTCAGAGAATGACCTTTGCTCACCCTGGATATTTCTACCTCCCTCCCCCAAACTGTAAAACCTTGATTCACCCTGAATAAAGTTGATTTAGCTCCCTGAAGCTTACGCAGGAATGTTGTCAGGTCGGTTCTTACTAATGAGGCTTCCTTACTCCAGTCTGTCCCGCTGCTCCATTTGCCCTGGAGGACCAATATGGGCTGATGTTCACCAGAACAGGGAGCGTAATCTATACCATTTTACAGTAATTCCATTTGAGGAGGCTATCCAAAGAGAGGGTGGTTAATTACAGAATTTTACCATAGGAAAGAAACACAGTAAAAATAGTTCTTAGATAAATGCTCAACAGGCAGAGCTACATCAAAGAATGTGTGTTTAAGTCGCAACTTCACATACTGTCCTTTTTTCTCTCTTTAATGAAGATGACAGTAATACTAACATTACCTTTAAAGGTCACTGCATGTTTGAACTAACATCTGAAAAGTATTAATATAACTTTGTCTTATTGACACACATTGATTTATTGCTCATAATGAGTGAATAAAACATTAAGTTCTTACTAAAGAAGGAACTAAATCAACACTAAGGACATGTGTAAAACTTCTGTTAATATATATGTGACTACTCTAGAGACCCCACTCTTGTAATGTAGCAATTGTCTTTAAAATAAATTCAGAGCCACTAAAATAATTTCACATGTGATATAAAAGGGTGAAGTTTTTATCAACTAGCGAGATTATTTTCTCTATTTTATAATATCTGTAGGTCAGAATTATAGTAGACCTTTAAAATTTTCTTTTCTTTTTATGTTTAATGGTATGTGGGTGTGTGTTTATGTGTGAGCTCACATGTGTTTTAGAGTACAACTTTCAGATTGAGTTTCTGCTTCCATCATGTGGGTCTTGCAATTGACTTGGGTCATCATGCTTGGCATAAAGCACCATTACCTGGTGAGCCAAACATTACACACACACACACACACACACACACACACACACACTCACACACACACACACCAGACACCAAGAATTCTTAATCTTTTTGGGGAATTGAGGAACATTCTTCCTCATTTATCCTTGAACCATTCTTTTAAGAATTTTTTTTATTTTAACACATTTATCTCAACATCTGATTCTTTAAAAAGTTGTTTACTTTTTCTTTCTAAATTTGCTGTAAAGATTGTTTAGTAGTTAATTGCTGCCTGCCTGTGAGCTTGCTTGTGTTTCTGTCATTGTTCTGTAACCTGTTCAAAACCTCTCAGGTAATGGGACTTATAGGTAGAAATTCTTTAGTTTTGTGTTTGTTTGTTTGTTTGTTTTTCCTATTAAAATATTATTTGCATTCATGCTCATTAGTTTCTGCAACATATTGCAAATTCCTGAAGCATTTTTCCTCATAATTTTCTCTATTTTCTTTTATGGTTTCACATTATGATCTGCATCATTTAAACTGAGCATAAATAAAGCAACTGTTCTGAACAGAGCAGACAAAGGAAGCGGTTGCTTAGCAACAGAAATCACAGAACAGATCCTTAACTCCTACTCAGATGGAAGCTTCCTACTCCCTCTCTGGTGAAAACATTTTGAGTATCCAACCTCTCTGAGCATGCCCCTCTCGCTGGGAGAAAAGCCAGATTTAGAACCTGATATAAAGAGAAATTAGAAATTAATAAGCTTCAAAAAGGTCTACATCACATCTTTAAGAGTCATAAATTACTGTATTGATGATGAACAACTTACATGCCTGACATGGTTATGCTTCTGTTTTGGAGCTGAGTAACTATGTACCTGAGACTTATTCTGAGTGCACACAGGGTAGACATATGGGCTGGGGTACAGATTAAAATGCATCAGAATCTGTGAACAAATCCAAAGCAAGCACTGGGACATCCTAGAGACCACAGCAGCTTGATTCTACATACTGGGAATTAAGTTGCTATAGTACTGGGGACAGTATAAAGGTTTGTGAATCAATGCAAATTACAACTAATATAGATTTTTAACTCATAATTCCTGTGGTAGGGCACAGATACATCTATAAATAATGTCAGATAGAATTTCTTCTTGTATTTCATGGGTATTATATTGAATTTCTTTCATCATGTATCATTAAACCACAAATATATCTTAAATAACTTTTAATTATTTTGAGATTTTAATCTAAGCTTTTTATGTATGTACATAATTGAAGTTATCATACCTTCTTATTCTCATAGGTTTTTTCATTCATTTTTGCAAGACTTCCTGCATTTCAAGTACTTACTTAGTAGTTTGTTATTTCTTATTGACAAGTCAAGCCTTACTATTATTGTACATCAATGGGACAACTTACGCATATATTCTAAGAATATAGGATAGATCAGTTATATGCCACTCTAAGTGGAGACACTAAATCTAACTCAAGCCAAGTACTACCATGAGTGGAATCTCATAGAAATATATCATCACAGAAGCAGCATAAATCAGTGTAATATGAAATACCACAAGGAAAGAAGAAATGAATTAAGCATGTTCATGGAGATGAAAAAAGGGTCAGAGGAGGTATAAAAGTAGTGTTGAAAAAAAGCACCATAAATCAACCTGGTACCTGAACAATGGTGTGTGGTGAGGGTTGTCTATATAGCTATCCAGAAAAAGTAAATAAATTTATGACTGAAATATGTTCTGGACCTCAGAGGCATTGTTTTCTAGCCACTGGAATTAAGTTAATTAAATGGTTTATCAACTAATTTCAGTCATTGTACATGAGGGCAATCGTTTTAGTGGAGGTGAATACATAAATGACTCTGATAACATGTGAATAGAACAAGAATAGAGATGTTCACAAGATATATCACACAGGACAAAGAAGCAAAGCTAATAAATTAGAAGAGAGCCTTGATAATAAAATGCTTATTATATGATATTATTTCTGCTGCATGCACTTAGAAACTGATTTTGATAAGAAGCACTCACTCCTCTTTGGAGTTTGCAAGGTAACCAAATCTAGAATTAAAGTCTGACACCTCTGCTCCCATTTAATATCTGAATTTCTTTAAAGTCAGAATTTTACACTGCAAATAGATATATTAATCATCCAAATAGTGACTGTCTAATTAAACTCATTTCCTAACAAGGTAAAGTTTAACCAATAATGCATGAAATATTCTTACAGATATCATTTGTACATGCTTCAATTCTTCCCCTATTTGACATAGAGTTCGTGTTGGTACCACAACAATAAAGTTGAATGGTTGAATTTATTTTCCTAAAATGTCTGTTTGATTAAATCATTTCCTGTCTCTTTTCATCACTTCATTGTGTGTGTGTGCGTGTGTGTGTGTGTATGTGTGTGTGTGTATGTGTGTGTGTGTGTGTCTAGATGTCTCTGTGTGTGTTTATTTGATCCTTACTTGGAGGATCCCCTGAAAGTTGGGCTACTCTAGTTACACTAGCTCTTTAGAAAATTTCAGTTTGGAATGCTGATAAGGGACTTGCAGGCATTTCCCTAGAAATTCAGTATCCACTTCATAGCAGGTTCTCCTCAATGAAAACTTTGTACATTCCTCAGGGTTCTGTCAATATCAACTCTTACCTGCTCAAATCCAGATGAGTCTTCTCTAAACTATTGCTTTTCACCCTCCCAAACATAAATGCAAGCACTTTCCCCAAATTTCTTTTCTTTTAAATAAATTAGATTCTTTCAAGATTCACAAAAAAATAACACAAACTGCAAGCAGAAACTCAATTAAGTGTTCTTTAGTTCTGTGATTATTTTTACAGTTTCAGACTTACCATGAAATAAAAACATGCATACATATTCCTGGAACTGGCTAAAGTGCTAATTGATTGTTTGAATCTCACTTCTCTAATTTGTTGTGGTGAAATTCAACATGGTCGGCATAGGGATTCCCAGTTGGTAGGTGGCTCTGCATGCAAACCAATGCAGACTATGTTTGTATAAGTCAAATCTTTACAGATTTTTGTAGGTAAGGTCTACGTGCACTTCTATCTCCCCTTTTGTTTATGAAATTGCAGTTTCATTTGGATTGAGTACAATGGTGTTTCTCTATTTATTTTAACTGTTTGTTCTTTTGTGCAAGAAACACAAAATTAGAAGAACCTGGGGGTTCTTTGTTCAGGTTGGAAATTAAAACTAAGATCAATTATCTTCTAGACTTTTCAGATGGTTGCTAAACATATTCTTTCCTGTCAGGAAGTGGATATAAAAAGCACAGAATATTGAAGATTTACAAATAACATATTTATTCCATCATTTGACATAAAGTTTTGTTAACTTTCTGAGAGTTAGAAGCATATTTTTTCCGATTAATCTAATGTACTTTCTAAGTAATAAAGATAAACAAAATCAAACACTTAATTTATATTGTTTATTATTTTGGTAAATACAAAATACAACTTCTTGAGGTTCTATAAAACAGTTTTGGAGTTATTTCTGTTCAGTTGCAACATCTATGAAACACGATGAGATATAGGTAAAGATGCATTAAATGGAACTCACGTGTTATTGGTAACTATCACTTCCTAATTGAATGTAAGGTGCCACGGAACAGCCTTGGCTTGGAAAGAAGCCACAAAAATAAATGACTCAAAGTTAAATCATGAATCCAAGCTGATGACCTATGTTCTGCTTGATTCAGCTTTTCAAGTGTGCTTTTCTCTATGTTCTACTTTCTCTCTTGAGATTTCTCTTTGTATATTCTGCTTGTTTGCTTTTTTAAGAGATCTCTCTATCCATGCCCTTCTTGCTTGTGTGTGTGTGTGTGTGTGTGTTTGTGTGTGAGTGTGTGTGTGTGTGTATGTGTGTTTGTGTGTGAGTGTGTGCGTGTGTAGTTTGGGTAAAATAGTAATAATAAAAAGAGTTCATCAATTTGAGAGTATGGGGCATGGAAAGGTCTGGGGAACAAAAAGGAGGTTAAGCAAATAATGATATTGTATTTTAAATAAACGTATTAAAATTAAAAATAAACAAACACAAACATAAGTATATGTGTTTTGCTTAAATTGAGGTCAAAATCAATAGTCAAACTTTAAAAAATGTTTTTCTTTAAAAACATAAATTCCAAGTGTATGTTCCTGGATTTACTGCATTTCATACAGTAAAATGCTATATTTTTATACAGAAATCTGAGTCTTAAAAGTAAGCATCACAAAGCATTACAAATTTTTTGTTAGTCACATTATAAAAATGAGAACGGAAATTGGTGATGTAATACTGAATAATGCACTTTAACTTGTATATCTATGTTATCATCAATTTAGCATTCTCTGTGCAGGTCTAATGCATTTAAAACAAAGATAAGAGCTGTGTTAAAAGTATGGCAATATCTAGCAACTTGCAACAATTTTGAGGAATTAATTTCTCATTGGAAATTATGATAATCAGGAGTAATGTACATCATAGGTCTTGGTATGGACTATCATTGTATTTGTAATCTTTAAAATATCAGTTACCTGCACAAATAACTATTAGTATACTGGAAAGATATTTATACCATATCCAATTTCAATAGCAGATTATATTTTACTATTCTTCGCTTCACACTGAGATAATGTTCACAAGCCTAATACATAGAATTACAGATTTGTTTTCTTGTAGCATGATGCTTTCTCCTTCTCATAGAATATGAGGTATCAAGAATAGGGAAGCAGCATTAACTGCCTACCTGATTTTTTCACCAACTTGGTTCTTTATTTGAGAACAAAAACAGCAGTGGCATCCTTAAGGATGGACTAGTTATGAGTCATATATTTTTCATGTTAGGGCTATGCTAACCTTCAAGATTTATGCTTGATATTACTTTTATTTGTGTGGTAAACAGACCTTGGCAATATCATTACCTGAAATTTCATACAACTTGGTTGCAGAATGCTTAAGATATCCAACTTTCTCTGAGTCATCTAGTCAGAGTGGGAAGTGTGAACAATTTGAATACAATTTCAGAGGGAATCCTATTGCTTTGCTTCAAAACATGAGTCTATTTGAAATAATGAGAAAGTAGTTGTGCTTTAATATGCTACATGGCTGTATCAGAAAGAACATAGTTTATCTCCCTAAATAGAATGTCAAAGGGGAATTAAGCTTTTCTTCAGATAGCTAATGGAAAAGAATATATTTCTTCTCTCAGTATTCCTTAGTTGCCTGTAGGTGTGTGTGTGTGTTTGTGTGTGTGTGTGTGTGTGTGTGTATGTGTGTGTGCAAGTGCATGTGAAATTTTCTCTGTTAATGTTAGCAATTTTTTTATAGAGTAGATGTGTCTATTTTTAAGTCCTCCAAGAATTTTAATTTTCTGACACTTCTTTCTGAGATCTAATAAACAGAACTTATAATTGAAATGCTGTATCCAAGAGTCATTGTAGTTGTGCTTACTCAGTCTATAATGAATGTTCAAAATAGTAAAACTCTTGAAATGTCCTTGTTTCCCACAGAACCTCCTCAGTATAACTGCCTTTAAATTAAGAATTTAGGTTATCCATTTGAAAATTTGCATGTACCATGGCTTGCATGAATCACATACATTTTTTTCAGAGAACATGATTAACAGCATGTACTATTCACAGTGAAGAGAAAAGATACCTTGTTGAAGGCAAAAATAACTAAGCCCACATCCTACTTTTCTTAAATTCATTTTCTCATTAGCACAGATTATTTCCAGAAATGGCTCCTTATCAAGTGATTCTTGATAAAACACAACATTCATTTTTGTGCTTCAAGAGATGCCTCAGTAGTTAATAGCACTTGACTGCTCTACCAGGTTTGATTCTTACCACACATGTGAAGACTCACAACTATGTATATAGCTGTGGTCCCAATGTATACATCATTTTCTTTGGCCTCCAGGAATTAGAATTAAGGAATTACTAAGTGATATCTAAAAGTGATTGAGTAAACAGACATGATCAATAGAACACAAACCTATAATGAAGACATACCTTACATTTTTGTAGAGCTGGAATATTACTTTTGATCAAGAGTAGTGGAACCTCATTGTGCATGGAAAAAACCTAAGATGTCAAGAACAAGAAGGCATAGCCCTTATTGTCAAATAGTCTGACTCTCTTGCAGAAACTTGAATGCTTTTTAAGAAACTGTGCATCAGAATCATGTCCATTGTGCTTTGGAAGCCAATGAATGGATAACATTAGCTGGATAAGGAAAAGGCTGAGTGGAAAACACTACACTTGAGATCAGTCATGAAGAACACATCTTTGTTAGCTAAATGATCAAGATAATTGAAATTATCATATAGATGGGCCATCTAGAGGCAACAGCTCATTCAGAGAATTTCAAGATTTTAAGAGATAATAGGATTAGTTAAGGGTCTTTTTAAGGCAATCAATAAAGGACAGCAGCTGAAAGATACAGATTTCCATGTATTTGTTGCTCATTTGCATTTGTAGATTAATGCAATGAACTTCTGTTTTGTTGTGCTTAATGGATATGTCACTTTTATGCTCTCAGTATTCACAATGGATTGCATGGTATTAGAATCTGGAGCCTTTGAGAAATTTTTCATTTGGAAGTTGAACTTTTATAGACTCTTTAGTATCCATACAAATGTTCTGGGAAGAGATTTCTCATTCCTTCCATGACGTGACTACTTCAAGAGAAAGTGTCCTAAAGGAAGCAGTTCTCACAAGTCACCAAATCTAGAGCATATTGAACTTCAAATATCAAGGCTCCAGAGCTGTTAGCAATATAACCCTGATCTCTAAACCAATTGTTTATGTTACTGCATCATGCCAACCTGAAAGGACTGATATTAATTCCCTCTTGGGAAGAGTACACTGTTAAGCAGTGTGAAGGATAGTGATAGATTGTAACTTAGAAGAGGATGTAGCCATAGAGGTAGAGGTCTGGGTAAAAGATGAGATAGAAGTAAACTAAACAAATGTACCTGAATGTAAAAAAGGGAATTTATAATAGATCTCAGTAGAACTCATGAATAATAGAACTATACTAGAAAATATATAGAAGTTTAGAGATAACCAGAGATTAAACATAATTCCTTTATTTGAAGTTTGTAAAATTAGGTGAATATTGGTTCTTCAAATATTCATAAAATATATATGAAGAAATGAGAAGCAGTTACTATAGCTTATAATCTACTTTGTGTACAAATCGTATGATACAAGGAAACTGAATGTTATACTCAGGACTGCAAAAGGTGTTAGAAATATGGTTATGCTGATAGCCTTTGGTTTTACACTATATTCTGTATTATTATTTGCTCTTGTTCAGCATATATCTAAGTCACTATTTTTTCAGGGTTATAGCTCTTTTTACTGCTTACTATGTTCTAGCAATTTGCCTTCTTAATTATAATTGAAAAAGAGTTAACTACTGTAGGTATTTTAATGAAAATATTAGAATATTAGAATATTGGAATTTGACAGACCTATTGGATGATTAGTAGGACAATAAATGAATTTGTAACCAGTTTAATGGTAATGAATAAACTTACAGAAGCAATCACAACATACATGTCAATGTGCTTACTGGATTCTGCTGCAAAGTATAGCTTGGAATTAACAAAAACCATAGACAAAACAGAAAGCCTCATCCTTGAGCCCAGTTGATTTAAAAACTCTTTTACCTAGTCTTCTCTTCCTTCTGGAAGGTACAAAGAACTAACATGCTTGCATTACCAATGAGCAAACTTTCCTCAGCTATTATTGTCTTATAATCATTAAATCTCTATCCAACTGAGGTCAGAGAATCACGTGATATACTTTGGACTATGAAAGCATAGCACACCTTTTGCCTGTGGTGTTATTTAAGAGATAGAGACCAAGTGACTACATTTCTGGTTAGTACATGAATCTGTCTGTTTCCCAAGAGATTTTTTATCTCAAGGTGATTAGTAATACACGGACATACATTTATTATGACACGCTAAGGAAATTTAGAAGTAAACCAAGTTTATATTTGTTATTCAATTTGCAATTTTTCAAAAACTCTTTTGAGCCACATTGCCAGATCCCCAAGCTCTACATCTTCAGACACCAAGTATTGTCATCTTGTCTTTCTGCCTTCTCTTCAGAAGATATCGAATTATCTCCTTCACACTTGCTTACATTTCTGGTAAAGTTTAAGGTGTTAATCCTTTCTCTTAACAGCTTTTTTTTCCCAGTCATAGGAACTAAATGTTCACAAAAGTGGGGTTGCAAGGTTCCAGAGCACAGTATAAAAAGACAGTTCTTATCATTCTTCGTGGGACTATCATCTCCATGTACTTATTAGTCAGTAGCAATAAAAAACAGTCACATCTTGCCTTTCTGTGTTGGAATCTAGAAAACAGCAAAGGATGCAGTTATGTCTTAGATCCTGACTGGTTGCTTCACTTCCTAGAAGATCCTGCTGACCACAGGCAGTGTTTCTAGTCAACACTTTCCCCTGCATTTTGCTTAGTTGGTTCTTTATTCCCTCATGACTAGGGGAATAAAATGTTCCTCTTTATTAATTATTTTTTAATTAATTAATTACATGATTTACATTTGGACCACATATTCTCTTCCAAAGTCTTCTCACAGTTCCTCCCTCTCACCTCACCTCATCCCTCCATCTATCCCTCTTTCCTTTTTTCTCAGAGAAGAGGATACCTCCCATGAATGTGAACCCACTTTGGCTTATGAATTTGCATTGTCTTCTCCTATTGAAGTATACATGGCAGCCCAATTAAGAGAAAGGGACCCAAAAGCAGACAATAGAGTCAGAGACAGCCCCTGATCCTGAAGTTAGGTTTTCTACATGAAGAACAAGCTGTACATCTGTTAAATGCATGCAGAATACCTAGGTCTGTCACATGAATGCTCTCTAGTTGGTGGTTCAATTTCCATGACCCTCTACGGGCTCAGTTTAGTTGATTTTGTAGATGTTCTTGCTATATCCTTGAATCCTCTGGTTCCTTATATTCTTCCTTTCCCCTTTCCACAGGATTCCCCAGCTTCACCTAGTGTTTAGCTGTGGAATTCTGCCTCTCTTTCCATTGGTTGCTATGAGAAGCCTCTCAGATGACAGTTATATGAGGCTTTTGTTTTCAAGTATCGCACATTATTGTTACTAGTGTTAAGAGTCAGTTCTCTCTCTCATGGCATGGTTCTCAAGTTGGGCCAATCATTGGTTGGCCATTCTCTCAATTTCTGCTCTATCTTTATCCCGTTATTTACTCTTAACATTCTATCTGATTACATTACTTGGAATCCTTTCACCACCCAAGCTTGTTTCATTCTTATGTATATACCAGATGCAATCCATTAATAAGCAAATATCATAAGAGTTTAGTGTGCTTTAACAATCATTTCTGCAGAATAGCATGCAAATAATATGCAAAATGGACATGAATAAGTTTCAAAAAATATCATTTTGAGGCCATAGAAAGACATTTCTAAATGTCTTATACACCTATTTACAAAATAATAATAAAAAATTGACCCAATGAAAGCTTTCACCAGTTAGGGTTTTGCTACAAAGACGGACTACCAAAGTAGTTATCCCTGGTACATACATGGTGTAAAGAAGGAACAGATTTCCAAAAGTTGTCCTCTATAGTGAACTAAACATGACAGTGATGACCTCACACAAAATAAACACATAAGATTATTAAAATTGTTTAAAAGTAGAATTACAAATTAATTAGAGAAAATTAATTCCAAAGATATGTGTTGCAAAAAAAAATCATGGCTGTATTTTTATAACTATAAGTTAGAAAATTGATATTAAAAAAATGAAACGTTAAGGAATGAAATAATTAAAACACATGTTAATTAGATAATTAATGTTTCTATGCTGCTGTTGCTATGTAAGAAACTTATTGATCTACTTTCACAGATTTCAAGAGTCTTAATTATATGCAGATATATAATTGGAAGAAAACATCTATAAATATGTATCATTTGATGAAAATAATCTAAACAGGAACAACTTTTATTCTTCTGTCAGTTCATAAGATTTTTTCAGTGCAACATCATGAGGAATAAATGGCCTAACAATATAGAAATGCAGTTGTTCTGGTGGCAGTGGACTATCACTAGTAAACTGAGGATTACTAGTAATTACTAGTAATTGTAGTGTAAACAAAAACACAGTAATTACTAGTAATTGTAGTGTAAACAAAAACACAGAAGAAGTAATTATTAAAGTATATGAACTATCAGGGATGAAGAATTTTTGTTTTTATCAGAGAAATTTTTTCTTTGAAATTCAAATATTTGAAGAGATGTATCCTAAAGATACTAAAGAGATGTATCCATGGGTAACAGTGATTGCTGAGAAAGAACAAAGACCTGAGTTCAAATACCCTGAGTACATAAAAAGCCATACATTGTGACATTTAAGTCTGTAACCCCAGCAATAGTTGAGTGGGAATGAGAAGAGAAGTAGACTACTGGTTTTGGTGGGTTTGATGTTTGCTCTGTTTGTAATTACAGAACAAAATGTTAAAAAGTTTCAAATACACTATGAAAACAATGCATTTGAATTCTAGTTTATCATCATCTTAAGAACACGTATGCCATCTACTTTGATCTGTGTGTTGGTACCATCCTTGTTCCTCTCATATTTAGGCAGTATTGTTGATGAGACTTCATGAGTGTAGATTCATATATCACTAGAAGATGCAAACTTACATCAAATCCCTGACCCTTTGGCTCTTATCATATTACTTTTCCATTGTCTGCAATTTTTCCTGAGCCTTTAATGTGGAACTGTTTTATAGATGTATCAATTGAGACTGGGCTCCACAACTATGAATATTTGTAGGTTGTTAATTTTTTTTTAATGTGTTTGTATGTAATGTCTTCATCTGTTAAAAAGTTTCCTTCATGAGAGGAAAAGAAAAATGATTTAATTATATTATAATCTCAGTAGTGTATGTTCAGGGAATAAATATCTAAATAAAGCAATCTTTAAATAGTTTTAGGCTAAGTAATGTTTTACCGTATGTTTTAAAAACTAGATTTTTCTCCAGTTTTCAAAGATTTGACTCCTGTGGATTTGGCAAAGTCTACTCTTACTCTAGGAACAGTAACTGAACATTTTTAGGCTTAGAGAAGTTGGCTGTCAAGGGTATCCTGGAAGAGGGCTCTGCTTTGTGTTTGAGAGCTAGCAGGGAACATAACAAAACTGTTTTGTTACATGGTCTAACTATTTAGAAAATCTAGTTTTCTGAATACTAATGCAGAAATTGATGACACAGTCAAAGGACCTTGGGGAAAAAACAAGTGAAAATACTATGTATGCAAGAATTAGCAGATTAATACTTAGGAAAAAGAGACAGAAAGACACCTAGGCAAAGAAAATGTTTTCATTAGAAAGGCAAGGGGACCATGCCTTCTATAATGTTAGAATGGCTTATAACTATAGCAGCCATGTTTAGGCATAGCCACTGACACACACTGGAGCAGTAAGGAAAGTATCAAAGAACCTATGCAACTACAAAGTGCCTTCCTTCTTATGTCCAATCTTTCCCTGTCTCTTCCCATGCTTACTTGTCATTAGATCCCTTTGTCACTTTGTCTGTCCCTCTGTTTTTCTCTCTACATTCTTCTCTCCACCCACCACTCTCATTCTCCTTAGTTAAATCAGACTGGAAGTCTCAAAGGAAGATGAATTTTACACTTTTTGGAAGATAGTATATTTCCAAAATATATGAGTTACACTTTTCATTTTACATAGTTTTTCAGTTATTGTATATCTCATGTGGGATTTGAAACAAAACTGACTACAGTACACAAGTTCATTGCTTTGATTCCCAGGACTCTCTGACAGTGCCTGTAATAACAATTAATGAATAGAACAGGTCATAAATTTTAAGGATGTTGGGAATGGGAATGGTAGAGTTTTTGGATGGAATAGAAAAGAAAAGGGGAAGTGTTGTAATCCTGCTACAATCTCAAAAATAAAATAAAATAAAGCCAGACTGATGTAGTCACTTGGGCATTAAAAAATCAGAAGAAACTTATGGAGTTATAAAGAAATTTAAATTTACAAGATAACTTTAGAATCTGGTAATAATATCTTTAGAATGAGAAATGAAATATAATTCCTCAAAGAACATGTGGAATGCAGATATAAATGGCCTCTCTAAAAAATTATGAATTTTCTTCATGCTCAGAATCAAACAGAGAAAAGTTTAGATAGCCTTAATAAGTTAAAACCCTGAACTGAAACATGATAATTATATCTGTCTTCTAAACCCAGAGTTCCTTTTTAATGTCAGCAAATCTGCATGTAAAAGTAAGGACTCAACTGAACGAAAGTATTTGGAATTCCTTAGAGTAGCATATAAAACAGTTATAAGTGTTCTCAAGTATTCAGTTCAATAGCTAGGATGTAACAATATTTCAAAGCCCACAGTAGATACAATGATCTTTATCTTTAAAAAGCAAACTTCACTCTAAATCTAATGCAGACAAAAGTGGTTTTTCATATCAAATCAAGTTTAAGATGTGCTGAGATATCTATCAACTTAAGACCACACTGTAATCTAACATTATCCACTCAAATTTCGATCCTCTCAAAATAGTGTTTGAAAATTTGTTTTAAGAGTGGACATTACAATAGTAAATACATTTGTGAGGAACTGGTTTATGACATGCCACATGCAATCAGTCAAAAGCAAAAGTTATTTTATAACTGTCTGAATATAGAGAAGAAAAATAAAAATGACATAGGAAAGTGACAATGTCTTTCTTATATGTAGTGTTAATAAATGTGTACTTGGGGCTGGAATGATTGCTTAGTCATTAATGAGTAGGCTAACAACCAACAAGTAAATGTGTACTTAATGAATCCTGTTACTGTCAGTATGTAAATCAGGGGTTGCTGTTGAATTGGTGTTCTTTTTTTAAAAAAAAAATTATTTGTTTTATTTATATAGATACACTCTAGCTGTCAGACAAACCAGAAAAAAGCATTGGATCCTATTATAGATGGTTTTGAACCACCAAGTGGTAGCCGGGAATTGAATTCAGGACCTCTGGAAGAGGAGTCAGTGCTCTTAACCACTGAGCCACCTCTTCAGCCCCTGAATTGGTGTTCTATACCCATATTTAGTTTGCTGTTTATTACTTAACCATTTTCTGTATAATGACCCAAATATTTACTATCTGTTCTTACTCAACACATATCAAAGCACACAATCATACTGCCTATGTTATCTAAATAAAGGGACTCCATTTACTCAGTACTGAGTTCAGATGAAACTAAATTGTGAAGGTATTTTCTGGCTTTCAATAATCATTTATTAGATGACACTACTCATTGTGATCAGTGACAAGTATACCCAGATTGGGTGCGTTGACAGTACATGGCTGACATATTTTACAAAGACAGTCTCTCATGTTTAGTTATTTCCATTCAGCAAAGAGAACTTCATATAATTACATTGACTGTAAAACTTAACAACTTTTTAAAAACTTAAACAATAGAGATAATAACAGAAACAGAGGTTCTGAGCATACAGATAAAATTCATATATATTTGCTCTCCAAATCAACACACTTCAGTACAGAAACAATAAAAATTAGCAAGCTATATGTTGTTCAGAAAATAATCACCAGACCACCAAGGATGGTCTGCTGTATGTGATTAGAAGCACACAGTGTGAACCTCATGGTTGTCTTTTTACCGCATTGAGTTAGCAGAGTAGGGCATAGTGAAGTAATACCAAGATGAAACACTGAAGAATCCCAGATTTGAACTAATGGAAACATCATTCACAGGAAAGTGTTCACTTCATATCTTGCCTTAGATGGAACTGTAGAGAACTGTGGAGCTTGCATTCTCTGAGTACTAATGACTGAATGCATGTGAGAAATGTACCAAAGACTTTGGAATGTACTTTGCATAAAATATTAAAAGAGCAATGTTGGAAAAATTATACTGTGCATCATGTAAAGATTATCCTGCTATTATTTCAAATCCCAATTTCTATGACCCTATGTCTAGCTGGAATGTGAATGTGGAATAAGAATACTTATTCAAAAACTTGCCTGTGTCAATGCTATATAAATAGTGTACCCCAGTTATCTCTGATTGGTGAAGGAATGCACAGGGTCAGGACTTCTTAACATGAAAAATCTTTGGGTTCAGTCCCTAGTAGAACTAAAAAAGATACATTAAAACTAAAGATCAGAGTAGTATAAGAATAAGGTCCTCAGGTAGTATTATGTTCATTTTTCTGAGGGTCAGCCTAACTTATTTCCAGAGAGATTGTATGAGCTTGCATTCCCACCAGCAAAGGAGGAGTGTTCCTCTTTCTCCACATCCTCCCCAACATCTGCTGTCATCTGAGTTTTTCATCTTAGCCATTCTGTCTGGTGTAAGGTGAAATCTCAGGGTTGTTTTGATTTGCATTTCCCTGATGACTAAGGATGTTGAACATTTGTATACCCAGAAGATGCTCCAACATGTAATAAAGACACATGTTCCACTATGTTCATAGCAGCCATATTTATAATAGCCAGAAGCTGGAAACAACCCAGATGTCCCTCCACAGAAGAATGGATACAGAAAATGTGGTACATTTACACAATGGAATACTGCTCAAGTACTAAAAACAGTGACTTCATGAAATTCGCAGACAAGTGGATAGATCTTGAAAATATCATCCTTAGCGAGGTAACACAGTCACAAAAGAATGAACATGGTATGTACACACTGTTAAGAGGTTATTAGCCCAAAAGTTTGAAATACCCAAGAGTCACTTCACAGCAACAGTAGGGCTGAATGTGAGGTCCCAGATAGTTTGAATCCCCAGGGAGGCAGCAACAGTGGCAACTGGCCTGATCCCTTTATACTCCTGGAGACTGATCCACCAACCAAAGAATACACATGAAAGGACCCAAGGTGCTGACCACATATGTGGCAGAAGAGGGTCTTGTTAGCCATCAGGGGGAGGAGAGGCCCTTGGGCCTGAGAGTGTTTGATCCCCCAGTAGAGGAGAATGCCAAAGAGGGAAGAAGAGAGTGGGTGGGTGGGAGATTACCCCCATAGTGGCTGGGGGAGTGTGGAGGAAATGGGGAGGTTCCAAAGGGGAGATCTGGAAAAGGGGAAATGTAAATAAAGTATATATATATATATATATATATATATTGCCTTGGATTTGTAAGCGCATGAGTCACTCCCAGAATAAATGAAAAAAAAAAAAAAAGGAAATAAAACCTATAGAATTAAAAAAAAAAAAAGAATAATATCAATAGCTAACCTTTCTTCATTCTCTTTATAGTACTATGTACTAAATCCAGAGAATCATGTATGATAGTTAAGAATTCTGAGACTGAATTACAGACCCAGCCTCAGTAGCTAATATCTTATTATGACCCTTGCCATCCCTAACTGGGGAAGGAAGGGATCATTAGAGACCAAACTACATTAAATTTATTTACCAAAAAGCTACCCTCAAATTACTTATTATCCTGGTATGATGGAATACTTTAATCCCATCACACAGGAGATAAAGGCAGGAGAGTTTACTTACAGCTTTATCTACATAGTGAGTTCTAGGCTAGACAGAGACATATAGCAAAGCCCTGTCTAAAAATAAATTATATCACTCATATTTACAGAAAAATGTTTGCCTTCACACCTTCAAGAAAGGCAAGCAGTGGTGACCAGAAAGCTAACATAGACACAGGCTTTGTTCCTTCATCCCCCACATTTTAGTTTTAAGGTCTATATTTTCAAATCATAGTCTTTTTCTGCCATATTGACTATTTTAAGTCAGCACCACAGTTAAATTTCATTTTAGGCCCTTTGAATATTATGTGCTTCATTTTTATTTTATTTTTTGTTTTATTTATTTATTATTTTATTTTTTTACACTTCAGATTTTATCCCCCCCCCGTCCACGCTCTGACTGCTCCACATCTCACACCTCATCACCAGCCCCCGTCTCCATGAGGATGAACTTACTCCCACCCCAAACCCACCTGACCTCTAAACTCCCTGGGGCCTGCAGTCTCTTGAGTGTTAGGTGCATCATCTCTGATTAGACACAGATCTGGCAGTCCTTAGCTGTATATGTGTTGGGGGCCTCATATCAGCTGGTGTATGCTGCCTGTTTGGTGGTCCAGTGTTTGAGATGGCTCAGACATTAAAGGCTAGGCTCACTACCAAACTATGTGCTAAATATTATGTGTGGTTGGAAAACAAAATTCTAGAGAAATATCAGCTGAAATATTAATAGCTTAAAATAATCATGGTGTTACTGTATAAATCACATTTGTTCAGCATGACAATGTTTTGATGTCCCAGATCATTTAGTACTGAATATTTGTAAAGGTGCTGAGTTACACTTTTGTAGATGTAATATTTATTCACCTGATATAATTGTCATCTCGGAGGCTTACTGCTGAGAGGCATACCCTTTCTAACTATTTCTGAACTCTGGCTGTCTTGTTCAACTCAGCTGTTCTTCTCCATATTGACTGATTCAAACCAGCTTCTCTCAGCTTCTCAGTGAATTGCTCTGCTTGACCACAAAATAGTCCTAGTAATTTGATCCAATACCCTGGCTCCTTCTCATTCTCTGGTTCTTTTTGTCTTCATCTGAAACCTGTCCCATAAAAATGTCCCAGTAAAGGTAAAACAACTTCTTCCTCATCTTCTTCCACCACCTTATTCTCATCCTCTCTCTCTCTCTCTCTCTCTCTCTCTCTCTCTCTCTCTCTCTCTCCCATAGTCTTCTATTAAACCACCTTTTTTCTGTCTGTCTGTCTTGTGAGAGCTGGACATAGCTTATCTCTAGCTCATTCTATCAAAAATTTCTCAGATTTGATACTTTGTCTGCTACTCAGTTAGAGGTCCCTTTCAAACATGGTTGTTTCATTTTCCAAACTAACTTCTCCTTCTTGCTTGGGATGAAAAGTGGGTACTAAAGACATGTCTGTCTGCAGCTGGATGGATGAAAGGTATGTGGCATGTTTGCATTCTAGCCAGATCACACAGACATAGAAGGTCTTTGGATGTGTTCCCTTCCCAGAGCAGAGCAGCCATGTGGCTCAATTAAAGTTTCTCTATAGACTTTTTTTATTTTTTATTTTTAACAGAATTGTCATGCTGCCTGACCTCATGCAAATTAGAGTGACAAAAATCTAACGAATAAAGTACTTTTAGTAAATCATATGAGGAAAGTAATCTTTCAGAGTTAGTGAATTATTGGATTTCTGGCTGATGAGTGATCATGAACAAGAAATGAGAAAGACAGGAACAGCTATTTATGAGATAGAAGAGTGCATCAGAAATTATGTTCTGGTTGCTCTAAAGTTATAAAATTATTAAGACAACATAACTAAAAGTTAAATTTCTGAGAATGAGAATTAACATCCATGTAACTCTTTCAAAATGTTTCCATGTGCTTGATTTTATTTAATAGTCACAAATTGAGATGGAAAATTAGGAGAATGATTTGTTTCCAGACTCATTTTGAGTTACAATATATTATTAATTTTGAATCAGTGACATGCTAAGGTACATAAAAGATGTCTTTGATAGCATATGAATTCTTTACAATAAAATTTTCTCAAAGTTGCTTCCCACTTGTATATCAACTGTGTTTTAGGATCTTAACATATTTTGAGATGGAAATTTATACACACACACACAAAAATGAGTTTTAAAATAACTAGTTGTATACATTTTGTACATTTTGTACATAGCTCTATATGAAGTATATATACTTCATATATACTGTATATATATATATATATATATATATATATATATATATATACAGTGAAGTGACTCTAAGTAAGGTATATTGCATATAAGCAAATATGTATAAATATGTTGATGTTGCTTCTGTTTTGAGTACATCTATAACTAGGAGTATATTTTCATTTACAAAACCTAAATCAAATGTCTACCTATTTAAAATAACAATTGTATAAATACAACTGAAAATCTGCTCATTAAATTTTCATATTGTTGCAAAAGTTATGATTAAAAGAATCCTCAAAAGTAGAATATCTATCTTCAATTGTAAAGTCATCAGGTTGCTTATATTTTTAATGTAAATTTATTCATATATTTAGATTTTCAAAATATTATCCATGTTTAAAATCTATGGTCAATAGTAGACATTTGCATAAACCTATCCATTTCATTTTACATATTTCTCATAAATCATCTTTAGCACTGTTTTAGAGATTTGAGCTTATAGTCCTTTCTCTAACAGCAACAGCAGTCTTTTTGAAGCAGTGTGCATATACAATTGGACTGAGAGGTCAACACAGGAACTTTGAGATATTCCACCAGGGTCCCCTCTCCCCTCAGAACACATGGAAGAAACAGGTTAGAAAGCACGTAGGCTGTAAGGGAGGGGCCGATTAAGCCCCTGCTACCTCATTCCCTAAAGACAAATCAGTTTAAAAGTCACACTGTTCTGCCAATCACATTGTACCTAATGGTGGCTGCTCTAAAATCCTATATAAGGTCCCTGAATGGGTTCCACGAGGTTGCCCTCCTGTCTTGGTAAGTAGAGCGACCTCAGCATGCTGATAAATCAATAAATTTCTCTTGAGTTTTGCATCAATTCCCAACTCTGTGTGTTCATTCGGAAGGTCTTCGGTAAGTTAAGACTCCCTAGAGTCTTACAGGATCTGTCAATAAGGATCTCAATGAACAGATGTGTACTAATGCCAAGGACTGTTGAATCATTTCAACTGTCACTAAGTGATGTAATCTTATCATACAAAACAACCCACTGCATTTCATTTCTCCCAGATTCAATACCAGTTTCTCTGAGGCATGACATAGTGTGGTTGTTTTTTCAATACCTTTTGTTTTGTCTTGCAACACATTCTTTTTTTGTGCTATGCTATAGTTGCACTGTTGTTGGTACAACAGATTCAGATGCTCCCAGGACAAGGTCTTTGCAATCAATCATCCAATGTGAAAGGAGCAAATGTTCAATTGAATAGCTCTCTTGTTTCCTTAGGATTGTTAAAATAAACTGATTGCAGGATGTCTTTCTTTACCATTCTTTAAAATTTGAACCCAAACTTCTTCACTTAACTTCTCATTTTCTATTTTATTTTTTCTGATGTTCATCATTATCTGAAAAACAACCTTATTATTAATTTTGCTTTCTTAATTCTTCTCTTTCATTACAAACCATGCAAAGACTATCTTTTTAGTCTACTACTCTAAAATAATTTATCACCATTTATTTCATTAGTTGTATATGTGCGTGTTTGTGTGTGTGTGTGTGTGTGTGTGTTTGTGCATGTGTGCATGCCCATGCATATGCATGTACAAATTGGTGAAGTTTGTTCTTTCTTTCTACCATATTGATTCCAATGATAGATGTCAGAACATCTGGCATGGCAAGTGATGATCATCTATACTGGCTAACCCATCCTACTGACTTCTTTAAGTCTAAACTATACAGCTAGAAGAAACCTAGTGCCCAAATAAATGCCTATTTGATGTTTGAAAGAGAGAAAATATAACAATACTATGCTATAATACGAAACGTTGAAAGGACAATATAAACCCCATTAGTTTCTATTTAAGGAACACATTTGTCTCCATTTAAGAATCGGGCGCAATTTTCAAAAAAAGGCCATAAGGCACCAGCTTCAGGAATAGACCATAACTCTCAGAAACTAAGGCATAAGACATTAGCTCTAGGAAAGAACGAGATCATAAAACCCAGTCCCATAGAACAGCCTAGGGAAAACCACAAAAAAGGAGAAATATCTCAGAATGGGCCATCTGCACTGGGCAGTTCTATTTCATCATATGGTTAAATTTTCATGACATAGGAATGCAGACCACCTGTGACATCCTAGCACCCTCTAATAAAACTTAGATTAGTGGATGAGTGGGGGAATACCCCCATAGTCGCAGGGGGAGGGGAAGGGAATGGGGAGGTTCCAAAGGGAAGATCTGGAAAGAGGGAAACATTTGAAATGTAAATAAAGTATGAAAAAAAACTTCATGGAAAAAAATTAAATTACCTAATCTAGAGAGTTCCCATGGTTCCCTATAAGAATGCTTGTGTGCTTTTGTCTTTAGTCCCATTTTAGGAAATGATTGACCCTCACATGCTTGTTGTTTCTGCAGAATAAACGCTCTTTGTTGTTGCATACTATCTGAATCTGTGGTCTTCCTTCAGTGATATTCGGAACCTTACAATATTAATATGTTTCTATTATTATAATTTTGGATTGTTTATATATAACTATATATATAACTGTTTTCAATAAAGGATATTATTATGCTAATAATGTATTTTTCTGATATTTCTGTACTGGAAAATAGTGATAAAGTAAGTACTCAGTAAAGATTATTTTCCTTAATCTTCTCGATAAATCACTTGAATGATGTTAAGTCTGAATATTATTTAATGTTTCTTAGAGACACATTCTCCTTCCTACATATGAAAAAGTAATATTATTGAATATTATTTTACCTAAAAAAAATGTGAACATGGTGAATTACTTTGCATAGCATAAACATAAAACAGAAACCTAGGGCAACAAAGAAACAGACTCATTTGCCCCAAATAGAGATTATTAATTAAATATTCATCTATTGAATAAAGCAAAAAATGAATACTAATAAACACAATGGATAAAGTAGTCATTTTCAAAGGTACAAACACATTTATTAGCATTTAAGTTCTCAGTAGGGAAAATGAATTCAGAGATTATTAGAACACAAGGGGCCATACATTCTACCCAAATTACTTAAGGAGGGTTAGTAACCAAGGAGAAGAATTAAAAATCAAAATTAATAATAAAGTTGTTTTGCAGATAATATGTGCATCATGGAAAATAATAAAGTATAAAATCAGAACCAGGTAGGTATTGAGAGGAGCAAGAAATACTCATAGTTGATGAGCAGAGGAATCCAAATTAGCTACTGATTGTTAATTCTTCCATACCATTGTACTCTCATTCTTGCCACACTGAAGAATAAAATTACAAATCACTCAACTTGTTTTTGCAAGTCTTAGGTTTCTAGGAGAAAAAGAAGAAAAGCAACTTACATTAATAAGAAAATCAAATCTTAACAAATAGTTTAATCAGACCTGTTAGAATGATAAAATGACCTATTCATCTGTTAGGGAAGGAAACAATGCTCATTTGGAGTAACTACTTCTTACATCTTCATTTAGCTTAAAATTTATTTTTATCATAGTTTTTATTTATTATTTTATTTTAACTGATTAAAAAGTGCACATGTACTTATGTAGCAGTAACATATTTTTGTTCAAAAATTTTTATATGATATATAAACCCAAATAAAAGTGATTACAAATGTATCTTAAAACAATTTATCATTTAATACAGTAAATATATTCAATTTTTGCCCCAACTTTTAAATATAGTGTACATTTCTTTGAATTTTCTATAATTGTATCACATTACACTTAACACACTAAAAAACTTCTTATTCCCATCTCACTTTTTAACTTGGCAAATACATCATCACCATTTTACATGTCTCCTTTCATTCCATTCTCTGGGAACCGCCATTCAATTTTCAACATCTGTAAGTACTTACATTTCATGAGTAACTGATTTTATTGCTTGATTTTTGTTCTCCTTTTATTTCTTTTAACATAAATATCTTCAATCCTTTTGATGCTGGAGAGAAATGATAGAATTTATTCTTTTCTAAATGGATAGTTTTTCAAATGATTGCTTTTATTTCCCTTGTGCATATAATCAATACCAAGATTGCTGGATCACATAGTTGCTGTATTTTCTTTTTTTCTTTTCTTTTCTTTCTTTCTTTTTTTTTTTGATAAAACTAAATCCTATTTTCAATAGTTGCTATGCAAAACCAGATGTCTACTGAAGATTCCTTGAGGTTCTATTTTCTTCAAGTTCTCAACAGATCTTGCTGTTTTAGGCTTCTTGAAACCAAGAAACCTTATTGGAATAATTGCTTTTTTGTAGTTGCAATTCCTTGATAGTTAATGATCTCAAGTGATTTCTTATTTTTCTTGGCCATTTGTACTTCTTTGTTTGGAAAGTATCTATAACTCTTTTCCCCAAATTTCACGTGTGTTACTTGTTTTTCACTAAGATTTTTGAGTTAAAAAAATATCCTAGGTATTAACTCTGCTGAGTAACTAGAACTGTGTGCATTCGCTTTGTAGTCTATTGACTGCTTTGCATGACAAAAGTATTTTGGTTTGTGGTCATCTCACTTTTCTATGTTAATTTTTCCTTCTTGTTCTTTTGTTCTTTTTGAGTGTTTTATTAAAATTCTATGATCATCTTTCCTGTGTTTAATTCTAGTATTTCAACATTTCAATTGTTAAATTTCAATACTTGACTTATTTTGAATTTCATACCTGATGGACACAGGCAATAGATAACAGGTAACAGAAACCTTTTTCTGTATGTAGTCTCTAGCTTTTACAATGCCATTGATGAAACAGATATAGTTTCATTAATAATCATTTGGCTTTATAAGTCTGTATTTCTAAAATTCTTATCCTATTTCAGTAATCTATATTTCTGTCTATATTTTATGAATATTCTTCTATTTTGATTAATGTAGTTTTGATGAAATTATCAGAATCTCCATTTACAAACTGACTATTAACCAGAAATAAAAGCTATGTAAAGATTTGAAAACAATAACAACAAAGCAAAAAACATGTGAATACTCTTGTTGGAAATAGATGAAAAACTCATTGAAATACAAACTGAGCCCAGCAACACATTATAAAGATAATAGATCAAAATCAAGTACAATCCAGCCCATTTATGCTAGAAGAACTCAATATATGATTATCTACAACCACATTATAGCACATCAACTGATTGAAAGGTCATTTGAAAATTTTAGTAATAATTCAGAATATACAATCACCATATAAAAATGTAGCCAAGATCATCAGGGGGGCTCCCCTGTTATATATAATCCATATCACCTGGGAAGGGGTCCAACGCCTTTTCTTCTTTTGTATTAAAACAAATATACTGCCACTCTCTGAAAATAGCATGTCCTTGATCCAATAACCTGAAATCATCAAAGGTATAAATTGATTCAACTTACCAGCATAGTTTCTCTATAGACTTGCTCTATCTTGACTTATTTTCCAGAATATTTTTAATTTTCTAACCACCAAACTTATAACCATACACATTTTGATAGTTAAAACAATTCAAAGCAATTGAAATAGTCTTTAAAAAGTTATTATCCATCAAGAAAGTGCTCTTTAACTATCCCATCTTGTTCTTACATGATTATCTTTTAATAGTGAGATCAAGGCCTAAATTTATTTATCTATGTATAGTTAAATTCTCCATTCTATGGAGATTAATATCTCTGTGGGTATATATATATATATATATATATATATATATATATATATATATATATATATAATTTCTCTTTATACAACTTGAATTAACACACTTACTTCAATTAAATTTCCTTTTATATTTCTGTATGAGTCTATTTCCAGGCTAATAATCCATACCAAGCTAAGCAATCCCAGAATTTCCATGGAGCCTACATTCAAAGAACCCAAGTACCTGCCCTGGCATAGACTTTCTCAAATTTCCTTTAAAGCATTTTTTCTCATTCATTCTCCATTCTGTGGAGATTAATACTGCCTTATTTTTTGTGGAGATAGGATTTCTATCTCCTTGCGTTTGTTTCCTACATTTAAGATCTAAGGCCTAGATTTCTTTATCCCATGTAAACTTAAAAATATTTAAACAATTACTGCTACATTTCCCATTTATCCTTAAGAACAATTAAATCTTATTTATCTCTTTCCTTTATTTATCTGATATAGGAAGCAGGCAGCCTCTACCAACTCTTTCTCCTCTCTCTCTCTCTCTCTCTCTCTCTCTCTCTCTCTCTCTCTCTTTCTCTGCGTTTTAAACAGCTTCTCCATTTGCACAGCAGCAACTCCAAACTAAAACTCTCTGAAGCATCTAGAAGACTTTGAGACGGGCACAGGTATATCCCCATCAACCAGCTTTATCAGGTTCAGCTTGTGAACTTTGCAGTGTCCCAGCTCATGCCATAAATCCCAGAATTATTCATGCCAATTCAGTGCCCCTTGTTTTCTAGTTCTGAATCTGCATAGCTTGGGGAGGAACCACATGGCTTAGGTAAAACCCGCAGCTCTGCTAATAAACCAATTCTTTCCACCTCCTAATCTTAGGTCATGTCATGGCACATGTTTTCCATCTGAGAATCTCCAATTAATTTATGATAGTGAGCTCTAGCCTACAAGTTGGATGCCATCTGTAGCAGGAGTATGGTCTAGATCCCTCTCTTCCCACAAAGGATCCAGAAGAAGAGACAGTCCATAATTCTAAGATGTTTATTTTCATCATGTGGAGAGTGGCGTGGATAGAATTGTACCCCGGCTCTGTAACTGTAACTGGGAAGGGTCATGGCTAAGCCTCAAGGTGTCTCATTAACACAGGGATGGCTTGGGGCTATGTGACCATGCCTCTACCTGAGTGGGGGTGGTATGTGTCAGTGACTGGAGCCAAAAGCCTCCCTGGAGCCTTGGCATAATGTTTCCGGTTCCTTGCGGATTCCGTGGGGTCTCCCAGAGTTTTAAGCCTGTGCTCAACCGGGTTCCAGGCTGCCTGTCACAGATCACTGCCCCACATGTATATATGTATGTATATGTGCATGTTTGTATGTATGCACATATATATATGCATATCTGTACGTATGTACTTCATGTATGTATTTATGTACACATACATGTATATATGTATTTATTTATTTATATATGCATGTATGTATGTATATTTGCATGTGTATATATATGTATGCACACACATACGTATTTGCACATATATTCATGTTTATATGCATGTATATGTGTACATATACACATATGCATATGTTTGTCCATATTCACATATACATTTACATGTTAAATAAAGATATTGTATATATGGACTTTTAAAGAAACATATGATGGTTTCTGATAATTTTGTTCAAACATTTTTAGTGTTATTCATCTATCTTCTTTTTCCCTCTCTCTGTGTTGTACAATCTTCTCTCTTACTACTTTATGTTTCCTCCCCCATTTTTCTTATTTTTCTATGCAAAACAACTTGGGCAGATAATTATACTCTTGTAAATATACATAGAATATCCATAGTAGTTTCTAATAGGTAACTTGAAGTAAGAGTGCCAATTAGGGCTAATTATTGCTGTTTGTTTTCTATTTTTGCCCTGGATGTTTTTGTTCTTTGTTTTTTTGTTTTTTTGGGGTTTTTTTGTTTTTTGTTTTTTGTTTTTTGTATTTTGTTTTTTTTTTTTTTTTTTTTTTTTTTTACTGCTGATCTACCTCTCACAAACTAGCCAATCTCTTTGTGTATCTCCTGTTCTGAAAAAAGGAAATATTGGTAGCAACTTCATCCTATGCATTTGCTATGAGAACTGGTGTGTGAATCACATTTTGAAAAAAGTCTGGCACAGGGTACACACTATCAAACACTGATTCTTTCATTATTGCTATAAATACTCTGTCTTTAACTTTCAGTTTCTCCTATAATATATAGGATATCGAACTCTTATCTTTTAAAAGGTTTTCTCCCCTTTTGGCATTCCATGTATGTACACAATTGAATATTATCTTATCTATTCCACATTTTCCCTTCCAACATGCTCATATCCATGTGCTTACACTGTCAAAAATCCTACCTACATTACTTTTTAATCACTAAAGCTACTACCAATGGAGGGATGAGGCCAACAGGTCATCTAAGATATCTCTGCCAAAATTTTGGCTGTCTTAATCTTGTTTAGTTCTTGTGTAGGTAACTAAAATTCTTCTGAGTAACAATTGCAATAGCCACTTCAAGACAGCATTTCACAGCACTCTTCCCCATCCTATTGATCTGCTGCTGTTTGATAAAGAATGGCTCTCCTAATTCAGTGGAACCCTTAGGGATGGTAAGGATGGAAGAGATGTCTCTAGCGTGGGCTTTGGGGATTCAAAAACCCATGTTGGCACAATATCACTGCTTCTGCCTGTTCCCTGATGATCAAGATATAAGTTCTTAACTTCTGCATCAGCAGCATGTCTGTCTGCCTACCTGCCTGCCATCACTATGGTGATTATGGACTACTAACCTTGCTGAAATGCTACCGAAACCGTTCTGTGGGGGGCCTTAATACAAATATTTTATGGAGGATTGAACACACAGTCTCTTCTTCTCAATATTTTAAGCAGTAATTCATCTCCTCCCTGACAGCTGCTCTTTGCTAGAGAGAAGCATTGTTATGGTCCATGTTGCTATCATTAAACAAAGGGTTACTAACCAGTTAAGATTGAATTAAATGGTCACTATCAATATTGTATCTAAGGCTACTGGTACTTTTCCTTTTTTGTCTTAGACTAGTATCTTCTGAAACCTGAGGTTTATATAAATAGAGCTAACTAATACTATACCTATTTGCTTCAGAGTTCTAATTGTAATGAAACTAAGTGCATGACTAATCATATTCAATTCACTCTGCTAAATGAATATTGCTAAAATGAAGTTATGGAAGTTTGCTAAATCATGCCATCAATAGGAACTACTTGTAAATTAAATCGAGGTGCTAGTTGCAAAATTCTTTGAAGCCATATGTAAATTCACAATAATTATATTCTACCTGAAATATAAACATATTATTTTATACAATGGAAATAAATTTCATATATCTTTGGATGGAAGAAATTAGAAAATCTAATAATATACTCAAAGTCACATAGATCCATATTGATTCAATATGCAAAATTTTATTATACAGAAACAAAGAAAACTATAGGCATTGTCAGAGGTTGATATTTTGATATATATCAATGTGATGAAACTATATATATAGTACATGTTCATAGTTATACATGGATTATATTAAATTCAACATTGTTTTGGGGTCTAATATGCTAAAGAAGTAAGGAAAGAGTGACTTTTTTTTTAATTTTAAGTTTTACAGCTTGGATTAGAAAAAAAAAGAAAAAGTTGTAGTTCACACTTAATTATAGAGTTGCAAGAGCAGCCCTGTAATTAGAGTTGTGAAAATTGTCTGGTGACAAATTCTCTTTGTAGTTTAAAGGAGTGAAAATTCTTGTTGATATTATTTGATTTGAGTTAACATACAACTCCAAAGAGATACAGTAACTCCTTTATAGTTCCCTGATACTTCAAATATGACAACTGTTAATTGTTATCCTTTGAATATGTGGCATCCATTTTAAATATCTCTTCTTATGTGTCTAATTGATTATCATTTTTCTTCCATGTGTAGAAATTTACACTCAATTTATGAGAGATGTAGTCAAGATATAATGACCAAATTAACACTAGAGTCAATGTTTCTAGCTCAAGTTTTATATCACTTGAAAAACAATCCATTTATAAATAATCTATATTAAATGATTTTAAAATATCCTCTTGTCTAATTCTTCTATGTTATAAGGGTTTATCACAACTCTGAAAGATAAATGAACCTTAGGAATTATTTATCAAAATTGCATTTGTGTGTGTGTGTGTGTGTGTGTGTGTGTGAAAAATTCAGAAAACTTTGGCCATAGTAATGCTAGGTTAAAACCCTTAGGGCACAGAAGTTATTAAACTTTCTCTAAATGGCTACAACACATTTAACTAATGGACACAACATCTGCAAGATATATATCAGATCATTAAAGCATCATTGTACCTGATGCCAAGCACATTAGGCAATTTCTAAATGTTAATAAGAAACTCCATGGAAAACATTAGCTTCTCTTACATTCACAAATGTTATCTTTACTGAGAAAGAAATATGTTTCATAATCTGTTATAACATTGATACAAGTAAAACCTGAGAAACAAGAACATAGACACAATTTGCACACTAAATTAAATTTTGTAGTTGGGTCATCCTGATTTTATTAACTTTAATTCTATTATACAGAATTATGTTCCACAATTTCTTATTTAAAAATCAGCTAACAAGAAGAAATCTTGAAATAAAATGATTATTGAAAGGAATGCTCTAATGGTGGTAACATTTTCTTCAATTTTAGCTGTTAGCATTTGCAATCAGATAGGAAATCAACATTTAAAAGCATATTTTAAGAAAAATAGGTTGAACTCTATAGACCTGGAAAACAAGTGTGTAAATAAGATTTAGAGGGTATTTTGCCCAATATTGAGTTAAGGTCACCCAAATGCACTTCCTGCTGTCTTCTGGATCTCCTTCTTTGCATGAAGACTTGAGTAGGGCTAATTTCTGGCCAGGATCTCATGAGGTTCTGTGGAGTAAGCTTAGGCTGACACTGTAGTGTCAGAAAACTGAGCAACTTACCTTTGGCTTTTTTGAATGATGTTGCAGGAGCAACAGCAAGAAGGAAAAAAACAATGAAGATGCTTGTATTATGTTAAAATAAAATGAATTGACATTATATTTTAAAGAAAATATGTTTATATAATTTGTGTTTAATTTATTTTGTCATATAAGTCAATAAAATACATAAATTGAAAAGTAAAATACCATTGTATTCCCATGCAAAAAGGTAGATCAGAAAAACATTTTAGTTTTTAATTACTCTGACCAAATACCATACAGAAGCAATTAAAAGGAGAATGTTTTCTTCTGGATTATAGTCTCAAGGAATCATGGCATCAAATGAGAAGGCATGGAAGCAACAGGCAGGCTGGTCACACTGAATCCACATTCAGGAAATAGAGAGCTGGAACCAAAGCTTTACTATAAAATAAACTTAAAATTGATCCACTTTCCTCAAGAAGGCTCTACTTCCTGAAACTTTCTCAGTGTTATAAACAGCTGGGTGAAATAAAATAATACACTTATGTGTGACATTTCAAGTCAAACTATAACACACACCGCCTTGAAAAAGCTTATAAAA
Organism: Rhynchomys soricoides; assembly: GCA_019843965.1. Taxonomy (NCBI): domain Eukaryota; kingdom Metazoa; phylum Chordata; class Mammalia; order Rodentia; family Muridae; genus Rhynchomys; species Rhynchomys soricoides. Next base: position 2,385,895 of record JADRCH010000067.1, on the reverse strand, counting down.
AGATTATTAAAGTATGACATAGAAATATTTATGGGATTTATTCATTCTGTATGTATGTGTATTCCTAGGACATCAGGGATGCAGCTGATCTTCTTTTGTTTTCTTAGGATAGCACTTATGTTAGGATTTTAGTTTTTTAAATTTTAGGTTAGGTTGCTCTTAGAACATGTAAAGTTTTCACATATGTTTTATGCCATAATTTGCAGTTTTCATGCAAACTAGTTCTCTTTCACCAATTTTTTTAGAATACTTAAGCATACTTTTTAATTTTTTTCTTTAAATTTTTCTCCTTATTTGCTTCTTTATTTCCCTTTTCTCTGTTTAATAGCAGCTATAGTTCAACTTTTTGAATTGACTAGAAAAAGTCATACTTCGGAATTTTTTTTTACCCCAAGAAACTAAATGACTTTCTTAGACAATTTATTCACTGACTTATATTTCTTAAAGCTATTTTTAGGTTGTAAGACTTTCCTATGATTTCATTCATTCTCATTTTTACTACTTGAGCTATTGATACATTTATTTTATAGACAAGAGCTTATGCATTAGATTTTCCTTTCTTTCTTTCTTTCTTTCTTTCTTTCTTTCTTTCTTTCTTTCTTTTTTTGTCTGTTATTAGTATGCTGCAGATCAACAGGCACATTTTCCCACCTCATTGCATTCCAAAAAGAAAAACCAATAAACTGTGACATGTTGGCATTTCCCTAGCCACTTCTGCAGCTGAACATTCAATAGGTTCTTTGAAAGTTTATCAATCTTTCACTGGTTACTCTTTCCCAAAATGTTTGCTAATATATAAAAAGTGTTTTCAGTGCCTAATGTTTAGGTAGGTTACCTGGTTATCAATTGCATGAAAGCTGAGTCAATCCCTAGCTTATATATTTTTTGTTAGCCTTAAAGTTTTAGGATGTTTACTTTAAGTTGGTTGTGTGAAGCAGCAGTAATTATTGTCCCTTGTAAATTTTTTGCCTTTGGAGTTTAAGTATGTGATAGTTTGTATATGCTTGGCCCAGGAAGAGGTACTCTTAGAATGTGTGGCCCTGTTGGAGTAGGTGTGGCCTTGTTGGAATAGGTGTGTCACTGTGGGTCTGGGCTTTAGTACCCTCATCCTAGTTGCCTGAAAGCAAGTATTCTCCAGCAACCTTCAGATGAAGATGTAGAACTCTCAGCTCCTCCTGTATCATGCCTGTCTGGATGCTGCCATGTTCCCACCTTGATGATAATAGTCTGAGCCTCTGAGCATGTAAGCCAACTCCAATTAAATGTTGTCCTTTTTAAGAGTTGCATTGGTCATGGAGTTTGTTCACTGCAGTAAAACTCTAAGACAGAAGTTGGTATCAGGGACTGAGCTATTGCTATGATAGGCATGACTATGCTTTTGTTTGGCAGAATGTTGATTTTGGGACTTTAGATTTGGAAAGCAGTGGAATGGTTTAAATGGGGTTTAATAGGCTGTCCTAGTAGGAATACGGAAGATTTTATTACTGAGAGTGATCTGACTTGTGCAGACCTGGCCCAAGAAGTTTCAGTGGAGAATTTCAATATGAGGCCTAGAGAATGTTCTTGTGGTATTTTGGTGAAGAATGTGGCTACTTTTTGCCCTTGTCTGAAGAGTCACCTGCTGCTAAGGTAAAGATTCTCATATTAATTGCATTGATAAAGGAAGCCTCAGAATCACCCATCATAGTCTTTGTTCTATGGTTAACTCTCAAGAAGAACATTTTAAACAAGTATAGTATGCTAAGAAAGAAAAAAAATATTAAATATATGCTTTGAGAATTAAAGTGAATTCACTAGGAAGTGAATTGAAGCTGAATCCTGTATCCAAGTATATTAAATTGAATTAAGGAGGTAGAGACCTTGGGGCAAGTTCCCTTCCAGTTAAATTTAGATCCAGGTATGATAGTACAAGCCTTAATCCCAGAAGGCAAATACAAACAGATCTCTGAGTTTGAGGTCAGCCTAGAACAGATCAAGTTCTAGGTGAAGAAAACCTTAAATCCAGGCTTTGTGGGCAACACCTATAATTCCAGTGCTTAGCAAACAGGCATGTAAATCTCTGAGTTCAAAGTCAGTCTACAGAGCAAGTTCCAGGACAGCCAAGCTTAGGAGGTGAAGGAGTTGGAAAACAGAAGTCTGATGATAATGTAATAGAACATATGGCCATGTTCTGGCCCCAGAAAGCAGGAGAACTCTGCAGTTTTGGCCACATGGCTCTGGCTTTAGAGTCCAGAATAGAAGGGACTACTGGGACAATTGATGCTGGTTAGCTAGAGCTAAGAAATTAGTGGTGTTTAAGAACAGACCAACATCACTGAGGTGAAATCTTCTGGGAAGTGTTTTCTTATAACACAAAGAATCTGTCTTTCAGATATAGCCAAGGTTGTATCTCATGCTGCAGCTGAACTTGGTAATGTCAAAAGCCAGGTGGTACTGATTTTGAAGGCATCATGGGTCATGAAGGGCAGCTGAATCTTGGCATTGTGAGAGGCTATGGAAGGCAACTGAGGAAGGTGCAGCCTCAGTTGCAGTTGATGGTGCAGGATTGAAGGAGTCATGCAAAAGAGTTGAGTCTTGGCACCATGAAGAGAGCCTAAGAGAGGCTATTGTTGAAGCCTAGTTGTACTGGAAGACCACAGCATATTTGAGATGTCATTTCCATTGAATGATCACTAAGAACAGAAGCAGCAGTGGAGTGGATCAACCTGAGCATAGAGTGCTACAGAGAGCAGAGCTGGAGAAATGATGCCAGCCCTTTGAGGTAACTCAGAAGATCATACGTGGATCTGAGACACTGAAACAAGAAGCTGTAAGATGGAAGCTGCCTTGGAGCCCCCAAGAGTTCAAGAAGAGTTCAAGAAGCCTATGGGCTATCTGCTGAGGAAAACTGCTAAGAGGAAGTGGCACCAGCCCAGGAGAAAAGTTTGTTGCAGTCAACAATTATGAAAAAAGAATTGGGGATCTGAAGACTGCTTTGCCATCAAGACATGGAGATGCAGATTTTGGAGTTTGCCCAGTTTATTTCCTGACTTGTTTTGGGGATTACAGTTAAGTTATTGGATGAATCTCAGAAGAGACTTTGAACTTTGGACTGTTAACATTATTGAGACTGCTCTAGACTATGGGAACTTTGGAAGTTGGAACAAACATATTTTGCATTATACTATGTTTAGGTATGGCCCTCATAGACTAATGTTTGAACAAGTCTATGGGACCCAGGGTGTGGAATGTGATGGCTTGTATATGCTCGGCACAGGGAGTGGCACTATTAGAGGATGTGGCCTTGTTGGAGTAGATGTGTCTTTGTTGGATTAGGTGTGTCCCTGTGAGTGTGGGCTTTAAGACCCTCATCCTAGCTGCCTGAAAGCAAGTATTCTGCTAGTAGCCTTCAGATCAAGATGTAGAACTCTCAGCTCCTCCTGTATCATGCCTGCCTGTTTGCTACCATGTTCCCACCTTGATAATAATGGCCTGAGCCTCTGAACATGTAAGCCAGCCCCAATTAAATGTTGTCCTTACAAGAGTTGCCTTGGTCATGGGGTCTGTTCATAGCAGTAAAATCCTAAGACAGTATATATTACAAAATTGTGTACTTCAACTCTTTAAAGATTCTATTTTCTATCTTTTGTTCTTTAGAAATATGCCTACAAAGGAAAATTTCTAAAGATATATTATAGACCTTTTGGATAAGTGTTCTTAAAGTTGGTATAATTTTATTTTTCAATAAAACAAAACTACACAGAAGAATTATCTCATCTGAAATAAATATGAAAGTTTACAAAATCATTCACTATAAGAGAAAGTATATTCATGCCAAGTGAACAAAGATAAAACAAAACACAAAAATTATCTCTACAATATTTTGAGGTCTATTTAATCCAATCATGATTTCAATTTTTTTTTTAAATTTATTTTATAAAACCCATCTGAGCGAGAAGTACATGAAGCAGTTGAAGTAAGTTCAGGCTTACTTAACAAAATGAAATGTTTCTAAAAGGTAATTTTTGTTTTTCTCTGTACTATCACAAATGAAGCTGATGTAATTACTTGGAAAATTAAAGGCATAATGAAATTAAGGATTGTATAACTGAACAAATTAGGTGTCACTCTGTATCTACTTCAGAACTTTCAAGCACTGGGGAAAGTGTGGCAGCAGAACCACACTGTTGTGGCTACTTGAGCTACACATGAAGACTCCATCTCAAAATGCCAAAGTCTGAGCACATAGCTCAGGCAGGACAATATTAACCTATCCTGTACTAATTATAATCCATAATCACCCCCAAAATATTTCAAAGTCTACTGCTGGTGCTTAAAAAGAACAATCATATGTAATGTTAAACAATTTGTCAACTTTGCTGATCATAACCTTGTCACCGACTCAATCATAATGATCTTTGAGCCTTGGAAAAAGAGGTATAACACAAAGTCTTCTTTGAACCTTGACCAGTTGTGAATTTCGGTATTTGCTATCGTATATTGCAAGGAAAAGCCTCACTGATGAAGATTGAAAGATGCAGTATCATTAGAAATAATGGCAAGTCATTAAGGGTTTATTTAATACTATGTCTGTTTAACAAAGTAATAGTATTTGATTCAACCCCAGGACCTATGGTCTGTCTAGTCATAGGTTCTTGGCTCTGTTATAGGTACCATTTCATGCAATGTGCCCTGTAGTCAATCAGAAAATTATTGATTATTCAAATTAACAATATGTCACTCTTACATGAGTTTTCATATCTTCTCAGACCAATCTTTATTATAGCTTACATGGTAAATAACTGAATGAGAGTGATAATTATGCTTCTCTGGTAGCTTTAATAGCACCACCCAATGCTCTGAAAGCTAGCAAGTAGGGTGACACTTTCAGATTAGTAGGAGCTTGATGTTCTCCATGTTGTGTGATGTCATCATATAGTGTCTTCAGTAATATTCAGTAGCAGTGTCTTACCATCAAGTTCAGGAGAATAAAGAAGAGGATTATCAATAGTCTGTAAAGCTAGGAGGACTAAGGGGCTTACTCAGCAACAATTGAGAAGGAGTTAGCTCATTCTTGAAACTAAGGTTTTTGCTTGCAGCGTATGGTGTTTAATTAGCAGGCTGTGTCATGATTGTAGGGGAAATTCATTAAAACTCTTTACATTTGTATATGTATAGATTTTTTTTAAAAATTTCTACAGTAGTTAATTTCCATGTTTTCTTTAAAAAAAACTAGTTTTAGTTATCATTCCCCATACTCCCTTCTCTAAACTTCTCTCCCAAACCCACTTCTATTAAATTCTTTCTAGTATCATTATCATTATTCCCCCTTAAATGTGTTTCTATTTCATCCCTTTTGAAAGGCACCATCTCCATGGACCCTTACAAATTATATGGCTCCTTTGTGGACTGCACAAATGTGTGCAATTAGTGGATACACACATATCTAAACATTCAAAGCTAGCATCCACATATAACAGAAAATACGATCTTTTTTGGCTCTGTGTCTGAATGACCTGACTCAAATAACTGATCCTAGTTCTATGTATTTAATTAAAAGTTTCATTTTTAAAAATCTGAATAATATTATATTATTTAAATGTAGCCTATTTACATTATTTATTCATCAGTTAATGGACATCAAGAGGGATTCCATTCCATGGCTACTGTGATTGGAACATCAATGAACATAGAAGAGAAAATATCTCTAGAGAAGACATGTAATCTTTGAATACATATCAAAGAGAGATATAGCTGTATCATATAGTATACATAGTTCCAATTTTTTGAAGAAGATCAAGACTGAATTTCACAATTTGTACTATCACTAGTATCAAAGATGCCTGACCCTTTTTATAGACTGAGTCCAATATCTGCTGTCATTTTCAAATCTTGATAATTCCAATTGGTTGAAATCTTAAAGTAGTTTTAATTTCCATTGCCTAATAGTTAAAGTTTTTGAAATTTTAAAAATATGCCTATGACATTTGTATTTCACTTTGTAGAATTTCCTGTTTCATGCTCCATTTTAATTAGATTATTTGTTTTATGTTTAAGTTGTTTGTATATTACTCATTATATTAAAATTATTTATCACATAAATAGTAAGTTTTTCCATTCTATGCATTGCCTCTTTACTCAAATAGCATTTTCCTTTGCTCTATAGACTTTTTGGTTTCATCTAGTCTCATCTGTCAAATGTTAGTTACTGTTTGTGCTATGAGGGTCCTTTTCAGAATGTTTTTTTTCCTGTGCTTGCAAGTGTGTTTTTTATGAGCTGTTCTACAATTACAGAGTATCAAATCTTATGTGGAGGTTCTCGCTTTATTTGAAGTTTAGTTTCGTGAAGTTTTCACGTTTGTGAGACTTAAAGACTTAAGAATCTAGATTCTTCTTTCTTTCCTCTCTCTTTCTCTCTCTCTCTCTCTCTCTCTCTCTCTCTCTCTCTTTCGTTCTTTCTTTCTTTGTTTGTTTTTCTTTCTCTTTTTACATGTAGCTATCTTGGTTGATCAACATCATTTGATGAAGATGGTGTTTCTTTGGAGGTGTGTGTTTGGCTTCTTTGTTAAAAATCACAATGAGTAGAAAATGTGTATTTGTTTGTGGATTCAAACAAACTTAAGTCTACTTAGTTTATCTCTTAGTCTGTTTTCATTCTAATTCCCTGTTGTTTTTATTATTATAGTCCTATAGTGTAGAATAAAATTGGGGAAAGTAATATGTTCAGATATACTTTTTTGGTTCAGGAATGCTTAGGCTATCTTGGATTATTTTTGTATTTCTGAATTAAATTTAAAATTATTTTTTAAAATCTATTAAACACTTTATTAGAATTTTGATGGAATTGCAATAAATATGTATATTACTTTCGGTGGAATAATTTTCATAGAATTCATACAACTGATTTATGAGCATGGTTAGTCTTTTCTTCAAATTTCTTTTCATTTTTTCTATTAAAGGTCATAAAGCTTTTCTTATACAAGTCTCTCAACTCCTTGGATGGGTTTGTTACATAATATTTCAATTTTTATGATGTTGAAAAAAGAATTGTTTATCTGATATGTTTTCTTGTTATACTTGTCTCCTACTTGTAGGGACACTACTGATTTTTATATTTCAATTTTGTATCATTCTTCTTTCATGAATGTATTTATCAACTATAAGACTTTTTTCTTGTAGAGATTTGAAGGTATTTTAAGTATGGAATCATATAATCTACTTTGACTTCTTTTTCTTTTTATATTCCCTTCCTTGTTTCCAGTTGTCTTAGTTGTCTAGCAAAGACTTCAACTACTTATAGGACTAGTGGAAATGAACATCTTTGTCTTGTTTCTGGTTTTTAGTATGAATGTTTTGAGTTTTCCTTCCAAATGTCCATGTATTTGTTGGGTTGTTATCTGTTCTATTTAGTGTATTAAGATGTATTCTTCAAAAAAAGGCCATCCAGAGACTCCCCCACCTGGAGATCCATTCCATATACAGACACCAAACCCATACACTATTGCTGATGCCAAGAAGTGCTTACTGACAGGATCTGTCTCCTGATAGGCTCTGCCAGATGCAGATGCTTGCAGTCAGCCATTAGATTGAGCATGGGAACTCCAATGACAGAGTTAGGGAAAGGACTGAAGGAGCTGAAGATGTTTGTAACCCCATAGAAGAAACAACAATATCAACCAACAGGATAGCCCAGAGTTCCCAGGGACTAAACCACCAACCACAAAGTACAAATGGATGGACCCATTGCTCCAGCTGCATATGTAGCAGAGGATGATCTTGTTGCACATCAATAGGAGGAGAGGCCCTTGGTCCTGTAAAGGCTCAATGCCCCAGTGTAGGACAATGCCAAGGAAGTGAGGTAGAAGTGGGTGGGAGAGGGAGCACCTTCATAAAAGCAGTAGGAGCTGGGATGGGATAGGGGTTTCTGGACAGGAAACCAGAAAAAGGGATACATTTGAAATGCAAATAAATAAATATCCAATTAAAAAGAAAAAATATAGTAATACCAAAAAGGTATGCTCCTCAAATTCCAACATTCTCCAGAATTATTTTCATGAATATTAGATTTGACCAAAGCCCTTTTGCATCTAATAAGGTGATCACATGATTTCTTTCCTTACATCTGTTTATGTAAATTATATTTATTGTTTAATATATGTTGAACTATTCCTCCTTGGGGTAAAGTTTACTTCAACCAATGATATAATCTCTTTGATGTGTTCTCTAATTTGGATTTTAAGTAATTTAATTATAAGTTTCTAAACTCAGGCTGGTGATACTGCAGTGTTCTTTTATTGTTCAGGATTGTTTGGGTACCCTGGTTTGTTATTGTTGTTGTTTTGTTTCACATTTTGTTTTTGTTTGTTTTTGTGTTTTCAAATATTTATTTATTTTTAATTTATGTAAAGTATTGTGCAATAAAAATAATTTGGAAGTGTTTTTCCCTTTTTTATTTTTTTTTAAAGAAAATCCTGTTGAATATTGACATAGATTTTTTTGAATATTGGGTAGAATAATGTGCTATAACTTGTCCTGAATTTTTGTTTTGCTTTGTTTTGGTTTACATGGGAGACACAATTTCTGCTTCTGTGCCATTTGTTGTCACGAGCCTATTAAATTATTTATTTCAACTTGATTTAATTTCAGTAGGTCATATATGCATCCAAATCAATAGATTATAAATACTTTGCAGTTTTTTGAGTGTATGAGTATTCTGTATATACTTTTATGTGCTCCACATGCATGTCTTGTGTCTATAGAGGGAATAATAAAAATTGGATGATCTGCAACTGGAATTACAGATAAAAGTGAACTACCATTTGGGTATTGGGAATGAAAACAATGTTCTCCAGAAGAACATCAAGTGTTCTTGACTCCTATACCTCTTCTCCAGCACTGTAAATATTTTAACACTTTTAATAAATTTATATATTTTATGAGATCTTTGGTATTTTAGTACAATGAATTTTGATAATATTAGCCTTCCTTTACATATGCACAGTTCCACATCCCTTTTCTCATGAATTAATGCTTTTTCTTTGTACTTTGCTTTGTTTTGTTGTTTGTTTGCTTGTTTTTTGTTTTTTATTGCCTTCATTGTTTCTCTTTAATTTTTGTATGTGATGTTTCATTTTCATTCAATTCTAGGACTTCTCTCTGCTGATCTTCAGATGTTTGTAGAGGAGTTCTTGGGGATCTACAAGTAGTCCCTGCATAGCAGAGTGGATGTACAATGGGAATGAATGATTTTTGATAGGATAAAGATACAAGGTGTCATTTCATCCTCAGATGGAATTGAGTGAAATGGGAACTGTCTTGGAATTCTCATTTGGAGTCAGGGGCGTATGGTGCTGTGTGTTGACAAGCACATTGGTAGGCAAGATAAAAATCACTGGTTCTATAGAACCAACTGAAATTCTAGTTCAGATTCCAAAGAGTACCAGTTGAGATATTGTGTTGGGTGGCTGGCAGGCAGTTGGGCCTAAATGTTAATATTGAGTAGCAATTAACAACCTGTTTAGTTGAGAGTTGCTGATATTTTATTATAATTTTAGTTATATAAAAACAGTATGTTTATAAAGGACAGATGATAAATTTGGGTGTTAGATCTTTCCTTCTCTCTTGTTTTGTGTTGTGTATGCCAGGCTTCCTACCTTTCAACCTTACTTCCATTTCTGCTGTCCAGGTACCCACAGCAGTATTACCATTTTTGGCTTAAAATATGTTCTTCATATTCAAACTAAGGTATTTATATTTATGTCAACTGCCTTATCAACTGATCTCTCTTGCTCAAAATAATGAGTTTCATCATAATGTTTTATACATATGCATATATATATACATATATACATATAAACACATATGACATATATAATCACCCTTACCATCATCATCCATCCCTCTATAAGGTCCTTTTCTCTTCCCGTTTAGGACCATTTTAGGTGGATATCAAATATACTGAGCTACATACATTTAACACTCTAGATTCTGCTTGTGAGAAAATAATCCAATATTGTTATTCTAACTTCCCTTCCCATTTTCATTAGTTTCCCCACTGCCTTGTTTAGATCCTATTATAACTTAGGGCATTCGATGAAAGTTTGTTCGTTTACTTCTGTGCCTGGTATTTTCCCAGTGTGTCATATGTTAACATAGGTTACTCTTTATTTACCAATCTTTCTTAGAAAATGAATCAAACTTTTCATGTGATTCCATTTTGCTCACTACATGTAAAGAACTTGTTCTTGCTCATTTTCAGGTGCAACTGAGATAGACAAATTTCTACTAACTACATAATCTTAAGTATACCAAATTTGGGAATGACATCCACAAAAGTGGCAGACTTTAACTTTTCACAGTAAATAGAAAACAGAAAGCTCACCCTGACTAGAAAGTGAGATTATGTCAGCTAAATCAGATGAGAATCACATTTATTGTAAGTGTTTTCAGTATTGAATGCCATACTTTATGACAGTTTATAAAGGAAAGGAGAAATTTGTGATACAACTCACTCTCATAACAATATATTTTTAAATATAAAGAAACTTTGAAAGTGTTCAATAATCTAAATGTGAACTACACAAAATGTTAGATTCCAAAGTTAATAACTACAAAGGAATAACAAATTGCAAAAGTTTTTGAAAGTATCTGTTATTAATATAAGGCTTATAGATAAAAGGAAATACTGCCTTATAAATGTAAGGCTAGAATGATATAATTATCATCTTTATAATAGCCTTTATCTTGACACAGATCATAAAGACACATAGGCTTAGGCTAAAGAAGAATGCTTTCTGACATCAGGTTTTCTACACCTATAAAGCTGAAAGAGGATGAAGCAGAAAGTACAGCTAACATGATGTCTTCTTACATGAGTCAGAAGAGACTCTTGGACAGTGCTTTTTTAATCTCTACTGATACTTTGATCATTAATTTCTCAATCTTCACTTTTTCTATGAGTGTAATGGATGTATTCCTGTTGTATATTCCCCCCAAAAGTCAAATAAAGAATATCACATTATGTCTAGTACATACCATTTTCAAAGTGTTAAGCTAGTGACAATTACAAGATGAAGAATAAGCAACTTTATCACTCTTTCTTCCAACTCAATCTATAATAACCTCTGCCTGAAATCTGGGGTTGACCTATAACTTTCTTAGTCACTTTCAGATAATGAAAACTTTCTTCTCTAAGCATTTAAGACACAGAGGCACTCCTACTTCTGCAATTAAAATTCTATCTTAAATAATATACTAAACTTCATGCAATATTATAATCATTTTGTCTCATGACACAGACAACACAAGTTATTGCCAATGCTCTTAGTTACCCTCCAGAGCTTTTAGTAAGATTCTATTGCTGAAGACACCACATTCTAGAATCCTAGATGTAGAGAAATTTTAATCCAGCAACATCACTGCTCTAGCAATGGATCATATCCAATCATGTCCAAAGCACTTCTAGGTCTATATGAACTGGTCAGAATACAGACATACCCTAGATTACAGATAAATCTCTAAGGAATAAAGACATATCCTTAGTACACATGGTTATTCCCTAACAATTAAGATAATTTTGGTTCATAGAAGGAAGTAGCCATGTTTGAAAGTGACACCTACTTGAGGGCAAGACTAAGTAATGAATCAGAAAAAGATTTGACAGAATCAGTCAGAGATAGGATATGCCCGACTCACATGAAAACAACTAGAAAAGAGCACCACATAGTGGAGTACAGTTGAGTTCCCATTTCTTGTGTTGATATGTCTATATTTGTAAACATATACTATCTCAAACACATGAATTTTATGTTGTCATCTTACTATTTTCAATTTTCTATAATTATAGACTCATATTTACAACATCTGAAAAGTATACGTTTGAAACTTGATCTGAACTGTAGTCTATGTAAATCACTTTAATTTACCTTCACTTTGCAACTTAGCAACTTAGGTAAATCACTTAATAACTTACCTCCACAGAGATGATTAATCTGTAGACATAAGCATACCTTTTATTAGTTTACCATTCTTTTCCCTTGTTATTAATTAAGTTATGTACTTTACATCCTGAAAGTAGGTTCCCTTCCTTCTGCTCTACCCAGTCCTTCCTTCTCACATCCCTTCTCCCCATCTGCCTCACTTTTCTCACAGAAGAGGACACCTCCCATGGATATCAACCCACCATGGCATATCAAGTGGTAGTAGGAGTAGGCACTTCTTCTATTGAGCCTATACAAGGCAGCCCAGTTATGGGAAATAGATTCAATGTCACATAACAGACAGAGATACCCCTACTATGGTTGTTAGAGTTCTCACACGAAGACCAAGTGACACATCTCTTACATATGTGTAGGAGGCCTGGGTCTAACCTGTGTATGTTCTTTGGTTGGTGGTCCTGTCTTTATGATCCCCTCTGGGCCAGGCTACTTGATTCTATAGGTCTTCCTGTAGTGCTGTTGCCCTCTCTGGTTCCTCCAAACCTTCCTCCTTCCTATCCACAGTATTCCCTGAGCTCTGTCTAATGTTTGGATGTAGGTTTCTTTGTTTCCATTAGCTGCTGGGTGAAGCCTCTCAGAGAACAGTTATGCTAGTTGCCTGTATGAAATATAAGAGAACATCATGAACAGTGACATGGGTGGTCTGTCTCTCATGTGTCTCAAATTGGGGCAGTCATTGACTGACCAGTCCCTCAGTATCTGTTCCATTTCTATCTCTGCACATCTTATAAGCTAGACAAACTCTCATTGGAAGGTATTGTGGGTGGGATGGTGTACTTTCCCTGGTTAGAGGGCATGTCTATTGTTGACAGAGTCCTGCTTTAATCCATGGTGGTCTTATAAAATACAAGGCAATATAGCAATCTTTTTTTTTTATCTGTTGAGGCTTGCTATGTGACAGACTATATGATCAATTATGGTTCTATGAGGTTCTGAGAAGAAGGTATTTTCTTTTTGGTTTAGGTGAAATGTTCAATAGATATCTATTAGGTCCCATTGATTTATAACATCTATTAATTTCATTATTTTTATGTTTATTTTCTGTCTTAAGAACCTGTCTATTGGTGAGAGTGTAGTATTGAAGTCTTCCAATATTAATGTGTGGGGTTTGATTTGTGATTTAATCTTTAGCAATGTTTCTTTTACAAATATAATTGCCCCTGCATTTGGATCACAGATCTTGCAAATTGACATCTCAGTGAATTTTTCCTTTGATGTGTATGAAATCTTATTTTCTATCTCTTTTAATTAATTTTGGTTGAAAGTATACTGTATTAGATATTAGAATGGCTACTCCAGCTTGTTTTGGGGGGACATTTGCTTGGAAAACATTTTTTCTAGCCCTTTATCCTGAGATAATGCCCATCATTGTTGCTGATTTGTTTTTCTTGTATGCCGCAGAATAATGGAGCCTGTTTTCACATCAATTCTGTTAACCTGGCTCTTTTTATTGGGGAATTGAGTCCATTGATATTGAGAGATATTAATGATGAGTGATTATTAATGCCTATTATTTTTTATTTTTGTAGTGTTTGTGTGTGTGTGTGTGTGTGTGTGTGTGTGTGTGTGTGTGTTTTGCCTTTCTTTGGTTTTGCTGGTGTTGGGTTATTTCTTTCATGGTTTCTTGGGTGTAGTTAACTGGGTTTGTGTTTTCATTCTAGTATCTTCTTTGGGACTGGACTGATGGATAGATACTGTTTAAAATTGATTTTATCTTGTAATATCTTGTTTACCCCATCTATAGTGATTGAAAAATTGCTGGGAAAAGTAATCTCAGTGGCTGGCATTTGTGATCTATTAAAGACTGCAAGACATTTGTTCAGGCACTTCTGGCATTTAGATTCTCTGTTGAGAAGTCAGGTATAATTCTGATAGGTTATTTGACCTTTCATCCCTCACAGCTTTTAATATTATTTCTTTGTTCTATACATTTATTGTTTTGATTATTATGTGGCAGGACAATTTTATTTTTAAGTCTAATCTACTTGGTGTTCTGTAAGCTTCTTGAGAAGATGAATATAGATATTTCTTTCTTCATGTTGGAGAAATTTTCTTCTATGATTTTGTTGAAATTATTTTCTCAGTCTTGGTGCTGGGAGTCTTTTACTTCTATTTCTATTATTTTATGTTTGGTTATTCACTGGCTTCCCAGATTTCCTGGATGTTTTGTCAGGTACTTTTTAGATTCAACATTTTTTGACTAATATATCAATATTTTCTAAGCCTTAGCTGACACTTTGTGTGTCTAAGTGGACCTGATGGGCAAGGGTCTGGGTTGGAGTCCTTCCTGGTTTTCCAGAAATTCCCAGGCCTATGGAAATGCAGGTAGAACTGAGGTCAGGGACAAGACACAGCTTGCCATTTCTGGGAATGCCCCAGGGGGACATGGAAGGCAGGGGTTGTACCTGCTGTAAGTGCTAGAATGCAAGCCAATCTGGATGTTTCTGCTGCCAGTAGGCCATGAGAAATACAAGCAGAGCCATGGGCTGGGAAATGAAACTAAGGGGATGGGGCACAACTGACTTCAGCTGGATGTGCCCAAGTGGTACTTGGTAGGTAGAGGATAGGCAGATGGCAAGCCTTTGAGAATGCAGGCAGCAGTGTGGACTAGAAATGGAATGCAGCAGACAGGGAGCAGTTAGCAGCTGCTGGGTATACCTAAGGTGATATGACTGACAAGGGTCAAGTCCTACCTGGTTGTCCCAGATGATGGCAAGCTTTGTTGTCCCTGGGACTGGTATGCCTCTGGGAATGCAGGTGGATCTGGATGTCCCTCCTGCCAGCAGGCTTCAAGGAATGCAGACAGAGCCATGGGCTGGACAATGGACCTCAGGGATGGAGCACAGCTCCTACCATCCTCTTAAGTTGCTTTATTATTACTCTTTAATTCACGACATTTAGATTTACTATATATTTTGTTAACTTCTTATCTAAATATGCCTATAATCCAGATTTTTTATAATTGAATATTGCAAATATATTCAAATGCAACTATGCTGTGATCTCATAGTATTCCCTATTCATATCGATTGACTATCTTCTAATCTTAAAATGTCTCTTAATATCTAATCATGAAACTAAAATGTAACCTCATGTTTATTACATCCTTTAATGTATATTGACACACTTTTATGATAATTTACTCTGAACTTCTCTTAGGTCATTATGGGCAGGTTTTCTATTGAATATTTATGACTTTCAATCATAATGTTGGATTTTTATTGAATATGTGAATATGTGGAAGTAAATTATACTCAGTTTCCTTTCACTTTAGCAGCTTTGCTTCATCAGTAAAACACATTTTTATTCTAGTTGAAGCTAATTTACGATCATCTGAATAGAAAAGCTTGTTGGCTCTGAATGATAATTATTTTTTAATTCTTATCTAAGAAAATAGATGTATGTGAGAAAACTACTTTATTAAATATGTGGCCATATTTTACAGTATATCATTAAATGGTGATATAAATTTCATCACTGATAGTTGTTAGTAAGAAAAGTAGAAATAAGGTAGAAATACAGAGCAAGAAAACTAAATATGCTGGAAATTCAATACATAGATTGCATGAGAGAGGAGGGTGAGTTCCAGTTAAAAGATAATTCTCTCTGATGCTCATTGTTAGAAATCTACTCTGTTCTTATTAAAATTTAATTGACATTTACTATCACCAGATCTACCAGTGCTATTTTCCTAAGTTAATCACATTACTAATTAGTTACTTGTAGTAATGAAAATTCTTTACTATTAAAATGCTAATATTTTTGCCATGTCATTTACATATTGATGAGCCAGCAGTCAGTTAACCATTTTCACTGCTATGAATAGGATAATCCATCTTTTCAGTAGCTAGCTCTATATTAGGAATTTTGTGGTTATAATAAGATTTGTATAATTAAAGCTTGTTGGTTATTTTGTTTGAAATCCTGAGTTTCTCCTGGTCCTCTGAAAATTTGTACTGAAAGTTAGGTACTGTTTTAGTTACTTTTCTATTGCTGTGATAAAACATCAAAACAAAAAGCAACTAGGGAACAAAAGAATTTATTTTATCTTACAACATGTAGTCCAACATCCAGAGAGATCATAACAGGAACTGAAGACAAGAACATGTATAAGGCCATGAAGAATTATTGCTTACTGCCTAGCTCTCTGTGGCTTTCTTAGACTGTTTCCTTATAGCACCAAGGAGTACCAGATGAGGGGAGACATTGCCCATAGTGATATGGGCCTTTCTGCATCACTTATCAATAAAGAAAATGCACAACAAAGCTTACCCACAGACCAATCTGGTAAAAATATTTGCTCAGGTGATGTTTCCTATTCCCAAATGACTCTAGAATGTGCCACAATGATATAAAACTAGTAAACACAGTGACTTTCTTCAATTATAGTCTTGGAAGAATATTTATAATTATATATTTCAGATTTTAAATTAGAAAGTAATATGGATGAAAGAGAATATCAACATGTTAGTAATCAATCCCCAAGGTTTCTTGACTGCTAAGTACACATGCCTAGTCCTGAATTTTCCCTTTGTTTTATTTATTCTCTTGATGACAAAGTGCAATTTTCCAGTAACTTTTCAAGACAGATATGCATATAATTAAAATAATGAAATATTATCATTCTAGCATTTTTAAAATCTTAACATTAAATTTTATTTTAAATCAGAATATATTTAGTGTTTACCTCTTTAGAGGCTGAAGGACTTGGGAGAATGGAGTAGATAAATGAGGTGGACTAACGGCTCATGCAATAACCAACTTTATTCAGAGGGTTAATAGGAGTAGCAAAGGTAAAATGTACACCACAAAGGTAAGCTATGCCAAAAGGACAAGCCACACATGAAAAGAAAAACATATTTTTCCAGGGAACCAAATAAACATATAGCCTTAGCTAGTTATAGTGAATAACCTGAAATAAACTCACATCTATCTTCTATATCTAGGAGAAGCATGAAAACATTATCTAAGAACAGTCCTATTTCTGGAAAATAAAATGGGGTCTTAGAGTTTGCTCACTCTAAAGTTTTCTCACAGTACTCTCTTCTTGGACAGTGTCCTGAAAATTACATGTTGCTATTTTTTCTAGTTAATTTTTTCAAAGAACTTAGAAAAAATATTTTGGTACTTGAAACTCAACATTTCAATAAGAAGTAGCATCCCTCCAAGTGTATATGACTTTATTAAGACAGAAGATTAAAGATTTGTTAATAAAGTGTACATTGAATATTTATATATATGTATATATTTAAATCTATATTATAGATTTAAATCTATATTATTAGATGAGTATATAATATAAAAATATAAATATATACAGATACGTACAGAAGATTAATGAATAATAATATATATATATTTAATTTCTCTACAATGCAGAGTAAGGTGAACACTAATCCATTGCTAGTGGGAGTGGAAATTCATACAGAAATCTTAGCAATTTGTTTAGTGGTTTGCCAGCAAGATGGGAATCAATCTAAATCAGCACTCAGCTTAGCATTCATTGACAATTACCTAAAAGACTCTTCATCATACCACAGGATACTTGCACAACCATGTTCATTGAAGCTTTATTCATAATAGCCAGAAACTAGAAAAAGTACATGAAATTCTTCAACCAAAGAATAGATAGAAAAATGTGGTAATTTATACAAAGGAGTCTTATTACTCAGCTGTTAAAATCAAATACATCTTAAAATTTGCAGGCATGAATGCAACTAGAAAATAATCAATCTGAAGGAGGTAATAAAAGTCTCAGAAAACAAACATGGTATGTACTCACAATTAAGTGGCTATTAGCCATTAAGTAAATGATAACCCAAATACAACCTGTAGACCCAGAAAAGTTAGATAAAAAGGAAGATTCCAGGGAGAAACATATATCCCCATGGGAGGGAGAAATAAAAGACATTTAATGGGCTGATGAGGGCTGGTGTGAGGAGGAGAGGGAGACAAGTTAGGAGAGGAGGCTCGGTAGAAGGACAGAATGGGGGTAGAGAGAACTGGAATTGGGGAGCATTTGGGAAATATGGTTATAAATTAGTGCAGTGGAAACATCGAAAAAGCTGACTCTAATAAGGTCTCCTAATAATGGGTGTATGAAGTTTCAACTGACCATTTCTTATAAATAAAAAAAAAAAAAAAGATAAGTCTTCCAGGCCTTAAACAGTACAAAACCTGGGCAGCTGCCTACACTCTATGTTGTTAGAGACTACTTTCTTATCAATAACCCTAAGTTTTTATTTACTATTTACTATGTTTCATCTGGTCTGCTCTTAACTCTAATCAGTCAGCCCACAGAACCATGTTTTTTATGGCTCACATAACCTGAGGTTGCTTTTCCTCTGACCCCAAACCCACAAAACCTAAATCCTACCTCTGTCTCTTCTGTTCAGGTATTGGCTATAGGAATAGTTATTTACCAATCAGAAACAACCTGGAGATAAGGTCACTCTTTCATCTCTGGGGCAACCAGTCTTGGGGACCCAAAGTTAGCATTGGAATACAAGCAGCATTAGAGGCCAACCTACAACAGGGTTGTTAGCCAAGCAGGTACATAGAAATCCCAAACAACTCAGGTTATTGCTAAGACAAAGGGATGTTGTTAAGGAAAATGTCCACACATATCATTATACATGGAAAAGTTGGACTGGTGACTACATAGAGACTTCACACCTACATTCTAGTCCCTTTTGTATGGAAAGGTACTTTGTAAGCTACTAAAAGAAATATGAGCTTCAATCTACAATCTGTATTGCCTTTAAAATATGCTAGCACACTGGTTGCACAGAACATGTGGTAGTAAATGACCAATGTCAGGTATGATCTAAAGCCCACTCCAAGAAAAGGACCCCACACCTAATATTTCTTGGGTAATCAAGAACCCAAAACTAGATATCCCAGAGATTTAGGGTAAAACCAATACTAACTGGTGTTTGTTTGTTTTGTTTTCATTTTAAAAATGCATGATTTCTAGTGATATTTTTGCCAGACTCATGTATCAGTATCTTGTGTGTGTGTGTGTGTGTGTGTGTGTGTGTGTGTATTGTTTGTGTTTCTTTTTTTTCATACTTTATTTACATTTCAATTGTTTCCCCTTTTCCAGATCTCCCCTTTGGAACCTCCTCATTCCCTCCCCCCTCCCCTGCCACTATGGGGGTATTCCCCCACCCACCCACCCATCCACTCTCATCTTCCCTCCTTAGCATTCTCCTATACTGGGGGATCTAACACCCTTAGGCCCAAGGGTCTCTGCTTCCCCTGATGTTTAACAAGACCCTCCTCTGCCACATATGTGGCCAGCACCATGGGTCCCTCCATGTGTATTCTTTGGTTGGTGGATCAGTCTCCTGGAGTATGGAGGGGTCAGGCCAGTTGCCACTGTTGCTCCCTTCCTGGGGCTGCAAACTCCCTCAGCTCCTTCAGTCCCTTCTCCACGTCCTCCATCTGGGACCTTACACTCAGCCCTATGGTTGCTGTGAAGTGACTCTTGGGTATTTCGAACTTTTGGGCTAATAACCACTTATCAGTGAGTACATACCATGTTCATTCTTTTGCGACTGCATTACCTCACTCAGGATGATATTTTCAAGTTCCATCCTTTGGCCTAAGAATTTCATGAAGTCATTGTTTTCAATAGCTGAGTAGTATTCCATTGTGTAAATGTACTTCTGTATCCATTCCTCTGTTGAGGGACATCTGGGTTGTTTCCAGTTTCTGGCTATTATAAGTATGGCTGCTATGAACATAGTGGAACATGTGTCTTTATTACATGTTGGAGCATCTTCTGGGTATATGCCCAGGAGTGGAATAACTGGGTCCTCAGGTATTATTAGTTCATTTTTCTGAGGGTTCGCCAAACTGATTTCCAGAGAGGCTGTATCAGCTTGCCTTCCCACCAGCAGTGGAGAATTCTCAACTGAGGAAACTTGAATGGCTGAGAAGCACCCAAAGAAATGCTCAACATCCTTAGTCATCAAGAAATACAAATCAAAACAACCCTGAGATTCCACCTCACACCAGTCAGAATGGCTAAGATCAAAAACTCAGGTGACAGCTGATGTTGGTGGGGATGTGGAGAAAGAGGAACACTTCCCCATGTATCAGTATCTTAAACAGTCATTGTGTGAACAAACTGAAGAGGTGGAGTGAAGCTCCAATTATCCGCCCCATGCTTGTAGTTTCTGAGTGAGGTGTGGGACACACAGGGAAGTGGCTGTGCACTCTTCTACAGTACTCAGGGCTGGTCAGGCTGTGTGAGAGGCCTCTGTGGAGACATAGCCCACGGGTAGAAGAGCTGACCGTTCCCAGGGAACGCTGTCTGGCTCTGGAGTTTCCAAGATCTGGACATTACAGACACCGCAGGATACCGTGGAAAGCTGAGAATAGACAGGGACACAGAGTGCAGCTGGCATCCCATCGTGGGACCCAGTAGGGTTGCTTGGGCACTGGCAAACTGCTTGGGCTTGAGTGAATAGGTACAGTCTGGAAGCACTGAGATGCCCTCAGAGAGAGATTAGGCGTGGCTTCTTAATCAAAGGCTGGATCCCTTGCTTCCCATGGTGGATCAAGATGAATAGAGAGAGTCCATAGTTCTAAGGACATCATTTATTGTCATTGTGGAGAGTGGTGTGAATGAGATTGTACCCTGCAACCTCCGCGAGGGGCAAGGTAGAAATAGTAACTAGGAAGGGGGTGGGTAAGTCTCTAGGTGTCTCATTAACATGGGGATGTCTTGGGGCTGTGCGGCCATGTCTCCACCTTGAGAGGGGCTTGGGGGGCATGACCCTTCTTTTACATGACCTAATGTCACAGACCTATGGAGAGATGTAGCCCCTTATTCGAAGCTGTATTCTAGGAGCTTGGGCAAATGGCTGCTATCCCTTATTTTTATTTTATTTTATTTTATTTTATTTTATTTTATTTTATTTTATTTATTTTTTCATTCTTTATTTACATTTCAAATGTTTCCTTCTTTCCAGATCTCCCCTTTGGAACCTCCCTATTGCCACCCTCCTCCCCCTACCACTATGGTGGTATTCCCCCAACCACCCACCTACCCAGGCTCTTCTTCCCTCCTTGGCATTTTCCTATAGGCTGAAGATATCCTATTGGGTCTGCAATGTTCAAACCTTAGCTCTACCAGAAAACAGATTTCCAATCATGGCCTGACAAGTCATCGTCAGAGAGGCTTCCTCTTGTAGCAAATGGGAACAGGCACAAAGACCCACAACAGACATTATGCAGAGAGAAAGTCTAAATTGGTGGTCTTGGTAAAATCTGTCCTATAGGTGCTCAGGTAATCCTGGGGAAGAATAAATTGAAATACTGTAAGAGCAAAGGGAATATAGGTCATCTGGAGATAAAAACCCTCTCTATTGGGTAAGCAAGGCACATATGGACACATAGAGACACAGGCATCAAGCACAGGGCCTACAAGAGTCTGCATTAAGTCTTCTGCGATATTATAGCTATTATCTTAGAAATTTTAAAGGACTCTGACTGTGAGAACAAGTATGTTTCTGATGCTGACCTTGGGATTCTTTTGTCTCCTTTGGTTTGATGTGTTCAACTTTAATGTGATAGTTTTTGCTTTACCTTATTATATTTTATTTTGACATGTTATCTCTTAGAAGTCTGTTTATAATGAGAGATGAAAAGTTAGTGGACTCAGAAGCAGGGAAAAGTATGGTTAGTATATATTTATGAGGAAAGCATCTATTTTCAATAAAAGAAGATACTTACTGATGAATTTGAGTTTTACATTCTTGGTATAAGTTGTTTTTAAGTATATAACTTTAAAATTCTTGTGTAGAGAGGTAGAAAATTTATATATAATGTGTTATATATAGAAAATATAGACTATAGTGCATATAATATATATTATACACAAAATGTGATCATATATTATATTTGATGTAATGTATATGTCATATATAACATGACATATAATATGTGACATGTGACACATGACATATACTGTATAATATATAATACAAATATTTATAGATTACTTGACTCTATTTTAATCTTTAGCAGAATGAAAGTTGTTATAGAAAAATTCAAATTATTACAATTTGACTGTTAACAACTCATTACCAAACCAAACTCACAAATAATCTTTTTAGTAATATTTTATCCTAATGGTATAGTAGTTGTGATATTTACAATTATTTGTAGAACTATTCTAGCTTAACTATTACTTCAGGAGATGTGGATTGATTTTAATCATTCAAAGGCTATATAGACTTAGTCTTAGAACTTTGTTGAAAATATTCTGTATTTTCTATACTGTAATATAATCATAATTTGAGGTATGGTTAATTGACCATATTTTTAAAAGAAACTTTAATATCTGGGCTGTTTCCTCTCTAACTCATGGACCTCTCAGTGGCCAAGCAAGAGGCTTGGAACTCTTTAACTCTTTGTGAGCCAGAGAGGTAAAAAAAGAAAAAGAAAAGAAAAGAAGAGAATAAAAAAGGAAAGAAAAAGAAATGAAAGTCAGGTACAAATACACAGACCCATGCTGGATGAGGCAGAAGAGGGTTGTACCACATCTTTATTATTGTTCTTAGTTTTTATACTTTCTCAGAATTATTGATCACATGTTTTTTGTAAACATTTTTATATTACATAAATTCACAGTAAGTTTAAGGTAGTAGTTCGTGTAATAGGTTGATAAGGCTTAAGTAGTTGCACCATAATTATTTACATAACTTGTGACATATGATTGTTGCTTTAAATTTATAATAAACTGGTAAACTTATAAAATGGATAATGTTCAGTCAGGTATTAGTATTAATGGAAAGACAATATGGTTTTGTAATGAGACAAATCTTCTGCCTTATATCTTATTATTTTGAAGTCTTACATAGATACATTAACACTTTAGTAATTTTCTGTCTTTGTACTTACAATAAATTACACATTCTCAGTTTATGACCTTCAATTACCAGATAGTGGCCTCATTCCTAGAATGAGTGTTTTTCTCTAATATAATTTCATTTGTTTCCTTTTCTTAGTGAAATTATTCCATGACATATGAAAATTTACAGAGTGCTATTTGCAGTTTTTATTCTATATGAGGTTTGATATTACTTGTGTCATTTAGGAATGTTTTAGAATCATTATCAGGAATTTTGAAATCATCAAGCCATCTTCCAATCCTGGACATATACCCAAAAGATGCTTAAGTGTACCACAAGAACATGTGCTCTAATATGTTCATAGAAGCCCTATTTGTAATAACCAGAAGCTGGACGCAATCCAGATGTCTCTGAGATGAAGAATGGATATAGAAAATGTGGTTCATTTATATAATGGAATACTATTCAGCTATTAAAAACAAAGACATAAATTTTGCAGACAAGTGGATAGAACTTGAGAATGTCATCATGAGTGACCTTACCCAGAACTTGAAAAACACACATGGTATGTGCACAGAAGAGTACATTAGCCATAAAGTACAGAATAACCATGCTACAATCCACAGATTCAAAGAAATTGGATAATAAGGAGGTCTCAAGGGAGGTAGCATGAATCTCTCTCAGAAGGGGAAACTAAACAGTCATCAGAGGTGGGTGAAAAGAGGGAACTGGGTAAGAGAGGAGGTGTAGAGGGGAACAGGGATAGAGATTAGGGGTAGGTAGAGGGGAAGCGGGATGACAGACGTCTGAGAGTGAATAGATACTCACAGGAGGAAATAAGGAGACAAAGTCTGGAGCAGAGACTGAAGGAAAGGCCATCTGGAGACTGGCCCACCAGGGTATCCATCCTATATACAGTCACCAAGAAAATGACTGATGGAGAGATCTCCATGTGCACATGCTCAAGCTAATTTGTACATTGAAAATTGCATGTTATTTTCCCTCCTTGTTATGGTGGAATGGTTTGTGGTGGCACATAAAGTTGACATTTCTTAGGTTCAACAACAGTAGAAATTTCTTTCTGGCTCTAGAGATAATCATGAGCAGTACTTAGCAGGCAGGCATGCTTTGCTCTTTGTAGTCATTCAGGGACCTTACTCAGTCATCCCCTTCAGTAGACTCTCTCAGTCTCAGTGTAACTGAGATAGTCTGCTTTGGGGTATTGAGCTCTGCATTGTGGAATGTTGTAAAGAATTACTGAGCTGTCCACCCCAACCACTAGCAATATCCCCCAGTTGTGGCAAAAATGTGTGCTATCATTTTTATTACTATATTTCCTCATGGAGAAATATCTACTGGTCTTGAGCCTTATTTCCTTCAGCAAGCAGTGTATGAATGACAGCTTCAGATCCATAAACAGCAGGTACCTCCTCTCCTTTCAATACTATGGAGTGATGGAACTCAAGCGTCTACATACATGTTCAGGAGAGCTGGGAATTGTAGTCCAGTCTTATGCCCATTATAATCTTGTTATTATAGAAGGGGAAACTCCCCTAGATTCTTTTGGTGTACTAGTGGTCTCTGAACATGTCTCAAGCAAGGAAAAACTATGACTCTACCCACGCTTAGGAATCCATGAGTCCTGCCTTGCTGTACTTGGTAGAATAGCTCCGCCTTTGGACCATTTTCTGCTCTCATTTGTTTCTAACTGTGGCAGGACAAAATCACCTACAGGCCAACAGATTGTTTTCTCTATTATTCTGAGAAAATTTTCAAAAGTGTATAATGTGACCCCTTCACACTGATTGAAAATTTACTTTGAGTATGTCTGCCTTTAACTATTGCATTTTTAAAGGTATTTGGAGAAACCAGTACTAGCCTGGAGGAAAACAACAAAAATCATCACAAGGAGAGGAAACAGGCCCTCCAAAGAAGACTAAAGTATCTTTGGATATTTAGCTGGTAAACCTCTCTCATTATATAAAGGAGTTCATTGTTCTTTTAAAAAGATGAAGATATAAAATTTTCCTCATGGAAAACTAAAGTATAATATTCATAGAGCTATTAGAGTGGGCAAATTTTTATTTCAGTCTGAGTGAAGAATTTAAAGTTTGTGGCAAGAAAATAATAGAGGAGACAAGGAGAGAGAGAGAGGAGGGAGGGAGAGAGGGAGAATGGGAGAGTGGGAGGGAGAGAGGGAGAGAGAA
This sequence comes from Rhynchomys soricoides, assembly GCA_019843965.1. Classification (NCBI taxonomy): domain Eukaryota; kingdom Metazoa; phylum Chordata; class Mammalia; order Rodentia; family Muridae; genus Rhynchomys; species Rhynchomys soricoides. The sequence goes on along the minus strand of JADRCH010000067.1, from coordinate 2,360,848 downwards.
AGCAAGAGAGAGAGAAAGAGAGAGAGAGAGAAAGAGAGAGAGAGAGGATGCACCACACACCAATGATGTCTTTTTCCTAAACCATGGTAGGCATGTGTGGCAAAGAAATCAAGTTGAACTAATGTCTGTCCAGAAGCTTCATTTGTTTGAGGAAAATAGAAGATAGGTTACAATAACCATTCTCAGGCTTTGATTGATCCATTTGCTTCCTCATTCGATTACTTGAGGTGTGAAATTTATTGAAGAAATTTCTGTAAGGCTATATTTTTATGTTAGCGAAACTTTTCTTTCCGGGTGTAATTTCCCAATAAAATGTTTGGTGATTTTTTTTTTAAATGTAGGAAAGATAATTTGCCTAAAGTGAGTTGCTTGTCTATTTCCAGAGAAAAATCTCATATTATGCTTGCTTATAAAATTACATATCACATGCTAGAGCTTTGAAACCCATGTCTGTCTCTTCCACTTAGCAGGTTTTTTTGTTTGCATGTTTGCTTGGTTTTTGTTTTTTGTTTTTTTTTCCAGTAACTCTCCGGAAGCCAGTTCCTCAGACCTGTTCATTCGGCTGGAACTAGGTTTCTTACTAAGGAACCGACTGACCCACCATTGGAAAACATCCCATTCTAGAGCATAACTTGGCTCTTAGATACTTGTGCAGAGCAACAGGATGTGACAATTTAGGACATGAAAACAGTGGTATATATTGTCCTACAAAAGAGTTTGTCATAATAGAAGCAGTATGAAGGCCAAATGTAATTTTCCAAGGCCACCTATTCTTATAGGGTGGGAAGTTACCAAAGAAGGGCTCCCCTTCTCTGAGAAAAAGGGGTGGGGGCAATGGAGGGAGGTATTTATAGGGTGGGAATAGAACTAGAGGATGAAGGGGGCGTGATTGGGATATAAAATGAATTTAAAAATTAATGTTAAAATATGTCATATTAAAATAAAAGTAGTTATAATTTCCTTATTCTTATCATTCGTTTAATATTATGTTAGTTGTATTCTTGAAAGTAACATCAAGAGGAGGGAACTCCTAACTGAGAAAGTCAGTGTGTCTCTAACTCTTTTGTCTGCTCTTGTGACTCTTTCCACCATTCAGGTTGCTTTCTCAGGCCTTGAAATGAGGATTTTTGCCTTGATTTTTTTCTATCACTTTTTGTCATGTTTGGCTATTGTCGCATGGAGGCTTGCTTTTTTCTGAAGAGAAAATGGAAGGAGAGGGGATATGTGGGAGAGGGTACATATGTGGGGAGTGGTTGAAAGGAGTGGAGAGAGGGCTGACTATGGTCAGGATGTATCATGTGAGAGAATAATATATTTTAAATAATAAGTAAAAATACATAAAATAAGTAGACACATGATTATCTCCAAAATTTTAATGAAAAAACCAACAAATGCACATAAATAGAAGATCATACCAGTATGAAGAAAAAGAGGCGTAGAAATCTAATGATATTTCCATGACATAAAGCAAGAAGCGTGTGGGTTTCACTTCCAATCTGACAATAAAAATTCTTTATCAATTTTTTGTTATCAATAAAAGATAATAACAGCATTATATAATACAATAAGAAAGTTGTGATGAAGATGCAAGAAAATGAAAACCCTTAATAACTTTGGCTAATGTGTGAACTTTTGTAACTACTGAGGAAATACTTGTGTTTCTTAAAACAACCGCCTTATGACATATCTGCAACTTTTCTGGTCATGTACCCAAAGGTCTTTATACTTTACTATAGAGAAACTTTATACTTGTGTTTATTGTTGCTTTCCTCATAATACATAGAAAAATTAAAATTGCTAAGTTGTCCATCAACAAATGATAAAAAGCATTATATATGTGTATGTACTGTGTATATTTATGAACATGTCAATGGACTTTTATTCAGCCATAAAAAATAAATTCATGATAATTCCCAGAAAATGAATGGAACTAGAAATGATTGAATTAAACCAAGTAACCCATAACCAAAAGAGAAATATCATGTTTATTCTTATATGTTTAATCTTATATATATACACACACACACACACACACACACACACACACACATGCACACACATACAAACCTAGAAAAAAATCATGAATTTGGGAAGAGTTCTCAAGAGAGAGGTAGAAGGAAAAAGAAGGTTATAAGTTCTATTTGACATGAAATCTAAGGCAGGAATGCTGAGAAGAAGAACTCAGTATGGGACAAATTGTGAGAAGGAATGAAAAGTTGAGGTGAAAGACAAAGATCAAGAAAAAATTCATCTATATATTAAAATGAAACCAGTAATTTGCATACTTATTAAAATAATAAACATAAAGAAAGTACTTTATGTTTAAGGAATACATTTTCAAAACTATTTAAAATATATTCATTAGTAATATCTTTAATCTTCTTGTATTTTATTTCTGTCTTTTATAAAAACAGAATCAGGATAAATATGGCATTATAGAAAAATGGGGAGTTTGAAAACATTGTCTTTCACCCATACCTTTCTTAAACATTTATCATGTAGAAACTAAGAACAGATTTTATTTCTGTATATGTGATTGCCCTGCACACTTACAGATCCTGCCCTTCTGCAAGATAAGGTGATCTCTATGTCTACATGGGAACTGAGACTAATAAAGGCACCACATACTTTTTTGCAACCTACCTGCAGACTTCTTAGCTTGGCTCATGAGGGATGTACCCTGTTACACAGAGCTTAAATCACATACCTCTGTAAACAGCATGTATCTCTGAACTGTCTTCTTGGAGCAAACCTCTTAGTAGAAGACAGAAATACATTGCAGGGGTTTTCTCTCACACATAAGACAATAGGCAACCTCAGCTCTTCTGTACAGAACATTTTATTTTCTCTAAATGTTAAGGTCACATAGCAGGCAGTGGCTTCTGATACTGATGCATCCGTAGCAGGAAGGATAAAGCATTTCAGTCTCCTTGATGTATGAGGAGCAAAAACATAGAACCTAAAAACCAGGGATTTCCTGCACCTCCTTCTCCTTGGGCTTGCAGTTTTGATTTTCTGGGCATAGAGATTATTCAGAAATTTTATGTGATCACATAGTCCTAGAATTTTCTTTTTTGTACTATCACTTCCAGGTTAGGAATAGCTTATCCACCTTAGCCAGGTCTACAAATTTAAATACTATAATTTATAAGGAAGTTTGCAAAAGTACCTCTTAAAGTTGCATTTACTACCACAGAGGTTTGCTATCATGCAGGACAAAAACATTTTAAAACTGCGAATGGGCTGTTTATCAATTTCATTCTCCAAGTAAGTTGTTTTAGTCTACTTTCATATATTAATATTTTAAGTGTTTCTGCTTAGAAAAGATATTATATTTGAGAACACAAAAACTGTAAACTTTCAGAAAAGCAGTGTATAAAGTCTTTATAAATATGAGCACTTTAGATACTGTAACATTATCAAATCTAGCCATTATGCATATAGATCAAATTTCTATGTTTAGAAATTTTATTCCCAAATTGGGCCCATCGAAGAAGAACCTTTCCTTCAGTCTCTACTACATTTTGTCTCTACATATATTTAGACAAGAACAATTCTGGGTGAGAAATTTTCACAGTGGGTTGGTAAACCAGTCCCTCCACTTAGGCCCTTATCTATCTACTGGATGTGGTCTCTTCAGGTTCCACATTGCTGTTCATCACTAAAGGAAGTCAGGACTGGAACTAAAGCAGGTCAGGGAGCAGGAGCTGATGCAGAGGCCATGGAGGGATGTTTCTTACTGGCTTGCTTTTTCTCCTGGCTTGCTCAACTGGCTTTCTTATAGAACCTAAGACTACCAGCCCACAGATGGTACCACTCACAAAGGGCCCTCCCCCTTTGATCATTAATTGAGAAAATGCCTTACCTCTGGATTTCATAGAGACATTTCCTAAACTGAAACTCCTTTCTCTGTGATAACTCCAGCTTGTGTCAAATTGACACACAAAACTAGCCAGTACACCTACGAATTTCACGAAGTCATTGTTTTTAATAGATGAGTAGTATTCCATTGTGTAAATGTACCATATTTTCTGTATCCATTCCTCTGTTGAGAGACATCTGGGTTGTTTCCAGTTTCTAGCTATTATAAATATGGCTGCTATGAAAATAGTGGAGCATGTGTTCTTATTATATGTTGGAGCATCTTCTGGGTATATGCCTAGGAGTGGAATTGCTGAGTCCTCAGGTAGTATTATGTCCAATTTTCTGAGGGCCCACCAAACTGATTTCCAGAGAGGTTGTATCAGCTTGCAATCCCACCAGCAATGGAAAGTGTTCCACTTTCTCCACATCCTTGCCAGCATCTGCTGTCACCTGAGTTTTTGATCTTAGCCATTCTGACTGGTAAGAGGTGGAATATCAGGGTTGATTTGATTTGCATTTCCTTGATGACTAAGGATGTTGAACATTTCTTTAGGTGATTCTCAGTCCTTAGAGTTTCCTCAGTTGAGAATTCTCTGTTTAGCTCTGCTCCCCATATTTTTGATATGGTTATGTGGTTCTCTGGAGTGTAACTTCTTGAGTTCTTTTATATACTGGATATTATCCCTCTATGGAATGTAGGATTGGTAAAGATCTTATCCTAATCTGTTGGTTGCTATTTTGCCCTATTGACAGTGTCCTTTGCCTTAAAGAAGCTTTGCAATTTTATGAGGTCCCATTTGTCGATTCTTGAACTTAGAGCATAAAACATTGGTGTTCTGTTCAGGAACTTTTCCCCTGTGCCCATGTATTCAAGAATTTCCCCACTTTCTCTTCTATTAGATTCAGTGTATCTGGTTTTATGTGGAGGTCCTTGATCCACTTGGACTTGAGCTTCGTACAGGGAGATAGGAATGGGTCAATTTGTATTCTTCTACAAGTTGACCTCCAGTTGAGCCAGCCCCATTTGTTGAAGATGCTGTCTTTTTTTCCACTGGATAGTTTTTGCTCCTTTGTGGAAGATCAAGTTACCTTACGTGTGTGGGCTCATTTCTGGGTCTTCAATTATATTCCATTGATCTACCTGCCTGTCACTGTACCAATACCATACAGTTTTTTTTTAATCACTTGATCTGTAGTACAGCTTGAGGTCAGGGATGCTGATTACCCCAGAAGTTCTTTTATTCTTGAAAATTGTTCTTTCCATCCTGAGTTTTTTGTTATTCCAAATGAATTTGAGAACTGCTCCTTGTAAGTCTATGAAAACTTGAGTTGGAATTTTGTTTGGGATACATTGAATCTGTACATTGCTTTCGGAAAGATAGCCATTTTTACTATATTAATCCTGCCAATCCATGAGCATGGGAGATCTTTCTATCTTCTAAGGTCTTTTTTGATTTATTTCCTTAGAGACTTGAAGCTCTTGTCATACAGATCTTCACTTCTTTGTTGGAGTCATACCAAGATACTTTATATTGTTTGTGACTATTTTGAAGAGTGTCATTTTCCTAATTTCATTCTTAGCCTAATTTTCCTCTGAGTATAGGACAGCTACTGATTTATTTGAGTTAATTTTATATCCAGCCACTTTGCTAAAGTTGTTTATTAGATGTAGTAGTTCTCTGATGGAATTTTTGCAGTCACTTAAGCATAAGATCATATCATCTGCAAATATTGATATTTTGGTTTCTTCCTTTCCAATTTGTGTCCCTTTGACCTCTCTTTGTTATCTAATTGCTCTAGCTAAAACTTCAAGTACTATATTGAATAGATAGGGAGAGAGAGGGCATCCTTGCCTATTCCCTGATTTTAGTGGGATTGCTTCAAGTTTCTCTCCATTTAGTTTGATGTTGGCTACTGGTTTGCTGAATATTGCTTTTATTATGTTTAGGTATGGGTATTGAATTCCTGATCTTTCCAAGATTTTTATCATGAAAGGATGTTGAATATTGTCAAATGCTTTTTCAGCATCTAATGAAATGACCATGTGGTTTTTTTTTCTTTGAGTTTGTTTACGTAGTGGATTACATTGATGGATTTCTGAACCATCTCTGCATCCTTGGGATGAAACCTACTTAATCATGGTGAATGATCATTTTGATGTGTTCTTGGATTCTGTTTGCAAGAATTTTTTTGAGTATTTTTGCATCAAAATTCATAAGAGAAATTGGTCTGAAGTTTTCTTTCTTTGTTGGGTCTTTGTGAAATTTTGGTATCAATGTAACTGTGGCTTCATAGAAAGAATTGGGTAGTGTTCCTTCTGTTTCTATTTTGTGGAATAGTTTGAAGAATATTAATATTACGTCTTCTTTGAAGGTCTGATAGAATTTTGCACTAAACCCATCTGGTCCTGGGCTTTTTTTGGGAGGGGGGGTGTTGGGAGACTTTTAATGACTGCTTCTATTTATTTAGGGGTTATGGGAGTTTTTAGATGGTTTATCTGATCCTGACTTAACTTTGGTATTTGGTGTTTATCTAGAAACTTATCCATTTCATCCAGACTGTCCAACTTTTTGATTATAAGCTTTTATAGTAGGATTTGATGATTTTTTTAATTTCCTCAGTTTCTGTTGTTATATCTCCCTTTTCATTTCTGATTTTGTTAATTTCGATACTGTCTCTCTGCCCTCTGCTAAAGATTATTCTTTTGTTACAGCCCAGTCATTATCCCCCTCCTGGTCTGCCCCCTTACTGTTCCTCATACCATTTCTCCTCACAAGTCTCCAAGAGGATGTCCTGACTGCCCTCCAACCAACCAGACCTCCCCACTCAGTGGGGTGTCAAGTCTCTTAAGGGTTAGGTGCTTCTTCTCTCACTGAAACCAAACAAGGTAGTCCTCTGCTGTATATGTATCCAGAGCCTCATATCAACTAGTGTATGCTGCCTGTTTGTTGACCCACTGTCTGAGAGATCTTGGGAATCCAGGCTAGTTAAAACTGATAATCTTTCTATGAGTTAGCCCTCCTCAGCTTCTTCCAGCTTTTCCCCAATTCAACCACAGTGGTCCCAAGCTTCTGTTCAGAGGTTGGGTGTAAGTATCTGCATCTCTTTCAGCTGCTTATTGGGCCTCTTGGAAGATAGCCATGCTAGGCTCCTGTCTGAGCCTAGTACCCATTAGCATCAGAAATAGTGTCAGGCCTTGGAGACTCCCCTTGAGCTGTATCTCAATTTGTGTCTGTCATTGGATCTCCTATCCCTCTGTCTCTTCTGTATTTTTGTCCCTGCAGTTCTTTTTGACAGGAACAATTCTGGGTCCGAATTTTTGACTGTGGGATAGCAACCCCATCCTTCTACTTGATGCCCTGTCTTTCTACTGAAGGTGGACTCTACAAATTCCCTCTTCCTACTTTAGAGTATATCATTTAAGTTCCCTCCCTTTGAGTCCTGAACCTCTCTCACCTCCCAGGTCTCTGGTACATTCTAGAGGGTCCTCCTAACTTCCTCTGCCCTGAAGTTGCTTGTTTTCATTCTTTCTGCTGGCCCTCAGGGCTTTACTCCTGCTCACCCCCAATACCTGATCATGTTTTCCTTTTTCTCCTTCTCTGTCCCCTTTCCCACCAAGATCCCTCCTTCCCTCTGCCCTGCCCCATAATTGTTTTCTTCTCCCTCTTGAATGGGATTGAGGCATCCTCACATAGGCTCTTTGCCTTGTTAACCTTCTTGAGTCCTATGAATTGTATCCTGGATATTCTGTATTATTGGCTAATACCTGCATATTACTGAGTAACATACCATGCATGTCCTTTTAGGTCTGAGTTACCTCACTCAGGATGATATTTTCTAATTCCATCCATTTGCCTGGAAAACTCAAGATGTCCTATTTCTTAATAGCTGAGTATTATTTGTGAATTTCAGACATGTATATAATGGGTTTAGATAAAACATATGGTCCATTCTACTTTTTCAATTTCTATCCCATGCCTTCCACCACTTTCTTCTCAAAATTTTATGTACTTTTAAAAAATAGGCATTAAGCTTTTCAGTGGTACCTGTGAGTAGCACTAAATCTCTCATGGACTACAATTTTGAAGAATAATTACTTTTAAATACATACACACACACACACACACACACACACACACACACACACACACCTGCAGCCAACAATTGCTAATAGCTCTTCAGCAACTAGTAACATCTTTCCCATCTGTGTTGGGATTTTGGCTGGCTTGATATTATGCAGGTCTTCTGCATGGACTCAGCTCCTGTGAGATTAAGTGTTGTGGAACAGCATGGTTGTGTCTGGCAAATACTCTTTTCCTACAGACATCTACTATCTATGCCTCTTACAATGTCTTCTCTTCTGTTCAATCTCTGAACCTTTGAGGGACGATTGTAATATAGATTTCCTATTTAAAACTAAGCATTCCACAGCAGAACTAAGTATGTCCTTTATGAAGGTTATTGGCCAGCATGCTGAGTTATAGAAAGTCCAGTTATTTGGTTAAGTATGAAAGCAGTTTTGTTCAACACAAGATTAGTATTGTAACTCCAAGGCTCAAAAGCTATAGAGTATAGAGCTTCCTATACTCTATCTAGTATAGGAAGGCACCATCTGATTCCTTGAGGACATGAATAGAAAGAGATAAAGTAAAGAGAAATTTATTGTGTCTAACTGACTGGGCTGAGGCCTTCGACTTCTCTGCCTCTTATAATGAGACTTGGAATTACTGTTCTTGGGTATTTAAACCAGACTGAAATTGTGTCATCCATTCTGATAGGACATTAGCTAGCAACATCATATGCATATGATACTTTATGCAATAAAAAGTAGAACAGTACACAGAATAAACAACATATTTTATTCATTTTAATTCTATCCAGCATGCTGGTGTACATTTTAGTATGATACTGCTTTAAATATTTTACTTAATTGTATTTAGTTATTTATTCACATATTTACATGGTTTTTATATTACACATGTATGGGTATCATCAGAATCAAGAAGAAAATGTTACATACACAGGACCTGGAAATACTGAATATCATGAGTCATTTCATGTGTGTGCTGGAAACTAACCTATAGAAGAAAACAGAAAGCGCTTCTAACCATAGAGTCGCATCTCCAGCCCCAGAGCCCATGTTTTAATTAAATTCCTGTCTTTCAAAATTTCTTAGATTTTCTAGAATATTTTTTTCATATGCAACATAGCTACACTCATTCCATGAACAGAGAATTCTTTGCTACCAGTTTTGGTGTTCTAATTACTAATTATTGTTATGAAGAATCACATGGGGATGGTCAGTAATTATGGGACTTCTATAGACTCTTTAGGGAAAAGCCAACATAACATATTCTAAAGCATACAAACTTTATTTATCTCAGTCAGCAGCTGTTTTCTGAATCCTCCAGAGACCTTGAGGCAGAAAGTGGTATGTCAAAGCTGGGTCCCTGACCTATAAATAACTAGAATACTACAGAAGTGTGAGCAAAAATCCTCAATGTAATTACTAACTGTTAACAAAGTAAACAGCACCTGATGCCTGCTTTACCCTTGGCTCAATCCCCCTGGCTCTTTGAACCATCTCCCAGCCCCAGACAAAGCCAGATGCTGCTCCAAAGAGGAGCCCAACCATATTTCCAAGTGATTTAAACAAAGACAACTGAAGAAATCTAAGTCAATATGTCCGAATAACTTGGATAACGAAACTTCGAATTTTGTGATCTGATCAAACTGTTGGAAAATTCATTAGATTTCATGGTATTGGCATGTTTTTTTCTTCTTTAAATTACAAGGTCTACTACAGAATTCATAAGGAATAATAGAATATCATCCTTATAAACTAATTGCAAAGATTCAGACTATTAAATGTAGAAAGGGAATTTTGTGAGAATAATTTGAAATTTCTTATAATTGAAGGTTTTAAACTTCTTAAATAAAACAGACACTATCATTTTAATAGTTTACAAAATGTTTCCAAATACTTTGCATTTTATTCATTTTTTTTTTTTTGTGAAATGTCCATGGTTTGTTATTGCTATAATGAAAGGAAAATGAAAATATAGAAAGCAGGGATATTATTCAAGCTTACAAAATGTGATGTTAATTTGTTTGTAATTTTGGGCAATAGGGTACACAGATATTTGTTCCAAAGATACTAGGAAGGACTGAAAACTCTTCATAGAAAATTTTCAGATTTTAAAAATAAAACTTTTTTGAGATGCTTGAAAACAAATACAGCCTGACAAAAACTGCTAAGTGGGGAAAAGCTTTATTTGTCTCACAATTCTGTTACAGTCCATCACTATTGTGATGTCAGGGTAGTAGGAATTGCAACAAATGATCACATTGGAGTCAGTCAGGGACAGAGAGAAATTAATTGAGTCTGTAGAAAATGGCTCATAGATGAAGACTATTTGCTGATGATTCTGAGAATAACTGAGGCTCTATCAAACACCCTTAGTATTTCCTATCCCTCCATCCACCCTCTTCTTTTGATCATCTTTGCACTACTATCCCAAACTCTTCAGAAATGTACCTTTCCTTCCCACCCAAATTAGAGTACATCATTGTTTTCCCCATGAAGGTCATTTATTATGTTGATGTTAAATGTGTGGTTTCCATTTGAATGTGGTTGACTTATCAAGAAGTATACTCTTAGAAAAAGTGACCATTTCTATTGAGTAGCTAACAATTGCTAATAGGCCTGTAGCTCGGGGTCAGAGTGTGATATAGATATAAATATTCTCTTTGTCTCTGAACATTCCTTATTCAGTTACTCTCTACTCTTTGACTACTAGTAAGTTTCAATATTATCCATCATTACTATAAAAATAAACATCTCTGATGATGTCTGAGAATTTCACTAAACTAAACATAGACTGTTATGAATCTAGAGGGCCATTTTATACTGTGTACATTTAGCACAATCATCCTAGTAATTTCAACTATGAGAACGATACATCCCCAGCCATAGGTTGTTGGCAAAAATTGCAATATCAAGTATGTTTTATATTGGATACAACATACCTTAAATTTAACCAGAAAGTGGTGTGGGTGGAGCAAGGCTTCATAATATTTCTGCCACTAGTACACCCATTGGCACAGCTTGCCTTACAAGTCACTATTACAAGTCACAGAATTCAAAGCTTTATAAGAATGTTGATGACATTTTTCTCCTCAGTAAGGGGATGGGGATGGGGATTATGTACTCCATCTCTACTGTAATTTGCTTATCTTGGTCTGTAATTTGCTTATCTTGTGCAAGTAGGAACAGATTGTGCAAGATCATGAGTGTGAGAGGATGTAATGTCTAAAAGACAGTGTTATACAGAAAAACCCCTCCACTCTTTGGCTCTTAAACTCTTTTCTTTTGGTCTTCCATGCTGTTTTCTGGGCTGTGGGGGTTCACAGGTCAACCCTGATGTCTGATTTAGTATGGAAAACTCTTGTGTCAGTCTCAGTACTTTTACCAATTATGAATTCCTTCATTGACATGTGCTCACTGGAAAAATAAACAATATCTGAGCAAGGTTGAGAATAGCCCAGGTCTATTGTAAAAACATAAACATTTAGAAAACATTTTGACAGCTTAACATTTAGCAAAATAACAGTAGTAGGTTTTTCTCTAAGGACTAGGACCTCTCCAGCAACAGAGTTTTGACCAGGGTTATAGTAGGAATACTCTATATTAGATTCTACACAGTAATTTAATAATGCTTATATAATTGAAGGAAGAAATGATTCTTGAACTATCCAGAACTATCACAGTACATTTCAGTTTTAATTTATGAGAGAATCAAGACATACAGGAGTTCTTGTGGATAGCTTTTTTACCCTGGTTTCAGACTTAGGGAAGTGCTTCCTTAAATAAAAGTACTTACTTCTTTAAAAAATATGAGTGTGTACTTCAGATCAATTTTTGTTCAGCTCTAGGACAGTGTATGGTTCTGTCACACATATTTCATTAACCAGAATTTTATTTTTCTGTCATATTCAGAAGCAAAATCCCTGGAGAGGGCATATGCATATGCAAATTATGCATATGCGGAAGGCAGAAGAAAAGCACAGAAGTCATAAAGAGTCTTACCAAAGGAAGCAAGCATCTCTCTTTAATTCAGACTGTATATGTATTCCACATCAAGAATTCTGTTAAATAGAAAATATTTGAAAGTATCATTATATCTATTTTCTAATGAAAATTAAAGTGTCTCAGTGCAATTATATAGTTAGTAAATGTTGCCCTAGTTTACAATTTATATTTCTTCTGTCCTACCTAGGGTCTACTTTAGGTTTAAAGTTTGATAGTCACAAACATTTACTAGTAAGAAACAAACATAATAAGGATATTTTGATTAGGAGGAACACTTATATTTATGTGTATTTTTGCAACTTAAAAAATATGTGAGAAAATAGCCACTTCCATATTAGACCAAGTTTGATAATTAGGGTGTGTTGAATTCAAATATTTTCCAGGTTTTCTTAAAGACAAAAACAACCCACAGTCATACTTTTCTCCTTTGGTTAAATGACCTCACTTTAAGCCATCTGATGATCCATTCATTTCTTCTCCAATCTCTTTAAATAATGCACTCATTCTTTCCATGAATAAATAGATGTCATACTATTCCCACGCTGTAGATCTTTGCTACTTGTTGTTTAATTGTATTTCCAATGTCATTTATATGTTGCTCGGACTCTTTATGTTGAGCTGTTATTATATACCTCTGCTATCTTTTCTCCTTCCTACAAAGCCTCTCAAAATGCAAATTATTTTCTCTGACCGAAAATACAGCAGGAGCACAGCCTGGCTCCTTTTCATACCAAACCACAGACAGATTTGTTAACATCTGTTCTCGGGGTCTGTGCACGTAATGGAAACTTCAGAACCTCCCAGGGCCCACAGCTTCCCTGTCTGTAGCATGGGACTCATTTCACAGTAGGGGATATTTTTGGCAATGTATAATTAAAGGGCCTGTTTTAGTAAAATTACACCCTGTGTAACAGATATTGAAAAAGAAAGGGGAAAGGTAACAGGCGTCAGTGCTCAATTTAGACTGAGCAGAGAATGAGCACAGTGGGAGCTGATGATTTGGCTGTGGCCCAAGAGGTCACACTAAGAAAAACAAATCTCTGTGTTTCTTTCAGAACTCAAGCAACAAAAGGATCAATGAAATATTAAAAATATCTTTCCTTCCTTACACGACTAATTGAGACTAGAGAAGAATATAAGCAGGTCTACAATGTGTTAAGCTCCAAGTTATTATTTTAATTTGGTTGCCAACATCACCTTTCCAAGGTTGATAGTACTTTACAGGAGGATAAAAGGTAGAGAGTTAAGCAAATGTGACAGCTTGATTTGTGTTCATGGAGGTAGTGAGATTTCAGAGCTGGTTAGCTTTTCATTGCAGGCTTACTCATTGGACATGATTTCACACAAAGCTTTCTTCAATTTTATGTTTTTAGTTATTTTAATTTAGAAAATAATTACATTTCTCCTTCTCTTTATTTCCCCAACCATGATCATATATATATGTATGTGTGTGTGTGTGTGTGTGTGTGTGTATATATATATATATCCCTCATTTCTCTCTTTCAAATTCATGACTTCTGTTTTAATTTTTATTATTATACACACACACACACACACACACACACACACACAACCTCCTTCTTGGCCTATGAAATATTACTTGTGAAATGATATTTGTATGTATGTTTCAGGGATGAACATTTCAAATTGTATTTACAGTTTGGTGAGTTCTTCCCTGGGGAAGCCTTTCTCCCCCTCTCGGCATTCACTAGTAGTCCGCATCCTTTATAAAGTATTTCAGTTATTCCCTTTTTGAAAATACCTTTTTTCTCACAAAATACATAGCAATTACAAGTTTCCCCTGTCTCTATATCTACCAAATATTACTTAACTCCCCTCACATCCAGATCCACCCTGTTTCTCTTTCTCAATAGATAACAAACAGACTTCTATGGGATAATAATAAAGTAAAATAAAATCTAATAAGAGAAAACAAAAAGCTAACATAATGAAATTGATCAAAACAAACAACAGAAGGAAAACAGATTAAGAGAAGGAACCAAAAAGAGAAACACTCATTCATAAACTCAGAACCCATTAAAAAAAACTAAACTGGAAACCATAATAAATATGAAATGGACCTGTAGAGTATAAAAAGGGAGAATATATCCAGGCAGTGGTGGCACATGCCTTTAATCCCAGCACTTGGTAGGCAGATGCAGGTGGATTTCTGAGTTCGAGGCCAGCCTGGTCTACAGAGTGAGTTCAAGGACAGCCAGGGCTACACAGAGAAATCCTGTCTTAAAAAAAACAAGAGAGAAAGAGAGAGAGAGAGAGAGAGAGAGAGAGAGACAGAGACAGAGAGAGAGAGAGAGACAGAGAGAGAGAGAGGATATAGAGAGTAAAAATTAAAAGATAAAAATTAAAAAATATAAAAATTAAATTCTAAAAAAGAATGAACTCTGACTGGCATGGCATTATGTTGCAAGGAACCTTTGAAGAGCCCCCTGGGGTTAATTCTGTTGGCTATTTACTGATGAATGTACAGCCAACACTTAAGAGTAGTTTGTTTCTCCAGTGAGACTCTCTAGGGAAACCAACTTTGGATAAAACTAAATTTTCATTTGAAAGTGGTTATCAATTACAGATTGTTTCTGGGTAGTAAAGTGGGTGTGTGCCTACCTCTACTTTAACTTCTAGGACCCCACTGGCACAGCCACATGCAGGCCCTGTGTATTCTTCCTCCATCTCTGTGAGGTCCTATGGTCATGATGATTTAAGGGCCTTGTTTTCTTGGTGTTCTTCTTCACTCATGTATCTTAAACATTTACTAGTCCGTCTTCCAGAGGGTTCTCTGAACTGGAATGGTGAAATTTGATTGAGACCAACCTTTAGAGCTGAATGTTTCAAGGACTCTTTCTACAGAATGCCTGACTGTGGGTCTCTGTATTTGTTCCTTTCTGCTGGAGGAGGAACCTTCTCTGAAGATGAATAAGTAAGGCACTGACCTATGAGTATAGAAGGACGAGTATAGAAATTAGGAGTCAATTTACTGCTGTGTTCTTGTTAGTGGTTGTGGTTTGTTTTTATTGTTTAAGAACAATGGTACTTGGTTTTACCTTATAGGTCACCGGACTATCTAATATCAATTTCTTGGTCACCAAGTCATGTCCAGGATTAGTTTCATCTCAGGCAGTAGAAATAAACTCTAAATAGATACATTTGGTTAATCTCACAAGCTTTGTACCACCATTGCCCTAGCATGTCTTGTCAGTAGGACACCATTGCAGATAAAAGAGTGTTGGTGGCACAGATAATGTTTTATTTCACCTTTGGTAGCATGTAAAGTACTTTCCTGTCCAAAATGCTACCATGTAAGAGTAAAGGCTCAGTCTAGATAACAGTTTGACTTCTCCATGATCAATGAATTGTGTAGGTGTTGTCTTCAGAAATGAGGACTCGCTACTAATTTTCAGAGAGCAACTTATTGCCAGCCTGGATGGTTTGGGGGGTTTCCATGGAAACTCATAGGCCAACAACTAAATAAGATGCAACACAATCCTGATACTGGAAGCTTTCTTTGATTATAATGTCAAGTCAGACCTGTTTTTCCCCTGTTATTTGGTGATTTTCTTTAGATTGCAAATATATATATATATAGGAAAGCTTCTACTGTATTTGATTTTTTTTTATTACCAATCATATGACCCTTAATTTTAGCTATCTATCCTCTTATTCCCTACTTTGTGGCTCTCTTCCTTTCCATTACTTACTTGATCCTTTCATTACACTTCTCCTCTTCAATACATCTATAACTTTCTATACCTATAACACTCCACTTTAAAAGAGAGGTTGATCTGACCCCACCTATCCCCAATCACTTACTCTATAACTAACTTATATGGTTGTATGGATTTTAGTTTGATTGTTGTCTTAACAGCTAATTTCCACATATAAACATATAAGCAAATACATACCATAGTTATTTTTCTGGGTCTGAGTGATTTCACTCAGGAGGATATTTTTTCCCTAATGCCATCCATTTATCTATAAATATGATTTCATTATTTTTGACAGCAGAGTAAGACTGTGGCATAAATGTTCCACATTTTCTTCATCCATTCTCCTACTGAGGGGTATTTAGGCTGTTTCCAACTTCTGCTTATTCTAAATAGAACAGTAATGATCATGGATGTGTAAGTGTCCTTTTGGTATGATGAAGCAAATTAGATTTGTGCCTTAGAATGGTGTAACTGGATCTTGAGGTAGATCAAGTCCCATATTCTAGAGGAACAGTGAATTCCATGTGGGTGAACAACTTTGTTTTCTCACCAGCAATAGATAAATGCTCCCCTTCTTCCACATCCTAGTCAGCATGAGCTGTCACTTGTTTTTACAGATCTTAGCCATTCTGACAGGGGTAAGATAAAATCACAAAGTAGTTTTGGTTTTCATTTCTTTGATGACTAAGGATGATGAACATTTCTTAAATATTTTTCAGCCATTTAAGTTTCCTCTTTTTAGAATTCTGTTTAGATCTGTACCTTGTTTTTTAATTGAATTGTTGTTGTTTCAATATCTCATTTTAAAAGTTCACATGTTTGGGATATTAGCCCTCAAGCAAATGTGTAATAAGTAAAAATATTTTTCCATTCTGTGGCTGCTGATTTGTTTGAATGATGTGTTGTTTGCCATGCAGAAGCTTCTCAGTTTCATGTGCTCCCATTTATTTATTGTTGCTCTTAATGCCTGTGCTTATAGCTCAGGCTCTTCTCTTGTGCTCAAGGCTATTCCTGTATTAATGAGTTCAAAGCTTTCCACCCATTTTCTCTTCTAGTATGTTCAGTGTATCTGGTTACATGTTGAGGTCTTACCTAATTTAGAGTTGTAATTTATACATTGGCATAAAATGGATCTATTTCAATTCATCTTCATGCAGACATCCAGGTTTAATAGTACTATTTGTTGATGATGCTGTCTTTATTTTTCAGTGTGTATACCATGGTTGTTTATTAATAATAGGATGTCCAGAGTTGTATAAACTTATACCATTACCATTGATAATATGTCTGCTTTTGTGCTTTATGATACAATTTGGATTTGGGAACAGTGAGACCTACAGCATTTCTGTTGTTGTTGCTGTTGTTGTTGAAGAATGTTTTAACTGGTGTGTGTTTGTGTGTGTGTGTGTGTGTGTGTGTGTGTGTGTGTGTTTCCTTATGAAGCTGGAACTTACTCTTTCTATGATCTGTGAAAAATGGTGTGGGAATTGTGATGGGGATTTCAGTGGATCTATAGATTGATTTTGTAGAGTAGCCATTTTTACTATATTAGTCCTATTGATCCACGAACATAGGAGATCTTTCCATCTTCTGACATCTTCTTCAATATCTTAATGTTTTCTGGCAAAATCCTTTCACTTGCTTGGTTATAGTTACCCTAAAATATTTTATACTATTTGTAGCAACTGTGAAAGGCCTTGTTTCACTAATTTGTTTCTCAGTCCATTTGTCATTTGTTAATAATTTCTATGAGATTTGTACCCAGCTATTTGGTGGAGAAAGTTTATCAGACATCGGAGTTTACTGTTGGAAGTTTTAGGGTTGTTTTTGTATAGCATATGCAAATAAAGATACTTTCACTTCTTCCTTTCCAATTTGTATCTTCTAAATATCCTTCTGTTATCTTACTATACTAGCTAATCCTTCAATCACTGTATTGAATATATATGGAAAGAGTGGACAGCCTTGTTTTTATTCCTGAATTTAGTAGAATTGTTTTAAATCTCTCTCCATTTGATTAGATGCTGGATATAGGCTTGCAGTAAACTGTTTTAATTATGTTTAGGTTTGTCCCCTTTATCTCTAATCATGTCAGGAACTTTTTCATTATTAGAAAAGGGTGTTGGATTTTGTTAAAACTCTTTTTTGCATCTAAAGGAAGAATCATGTGGTTATTATCTTTCTGTTTGTTTACATGGTAGCTTATTTTTTTGATTATTTTTTTTTATGTTGAACCATTTCTGCATCTCTGTATGAAGCCTACTTGACATTCGTGAATGATATTTTAGATGTGTTCTTTTATTTTTTATTTTATTGAAAATAGAATTATTTTCACATATAAAGCATCTCAACCAGTTTCTCTATTTCCATATCTTTTCACTCTCCCCACTTTCCCTGTCCCCCAGATTCACATATGCCTAAAAGACATTCTATCCTAGCACAAGAATAATTGCTCAAATATGTTTACTGTAGCTATATTCATAATAGCCAGAAACTGGAAATCACATAGATATACCTCAACCAGAAAATGGATAAAGAATATGCGGTACATTTACACAATGGAGTATTACTCAGAAGTTAAAATAAAATAAATCTGCTTGTAAAATTTACAAGCAGATGTATGCAACTAAAAATAAATCATTATGAGTGAGGTAATACAGATCCAGAAGAAAAATTTAGTATGCATTCACTTAAAAATGGAAATTGATCTATAATTCTTCTTTATTATATCTTTCTATGGTTTGGCTATAAGGTAACTGTAAAGTTAAACTCTAAAGTTGGCCTTGCAAAGTGAATTTGGTCCATATTCCTTTTGATGTGTGTGTGTGTGTGTGTGTGTGTGTGTGTGTGTTTATGTGAGAGAGAGAGAGAGAGAGAGAGAGAGAGAGAGAGAATTTGAGGAATATTGGCATTAAATCTTCTTTGAAAGTCTGTTAGAATTCTGCAATAAAACTACCTGGCCCTATACAGTGTTTTGGTTAGGAAACTTTAAATAGCTGCTTCTATTTCAATAGGGGCTATAGGTCTGTTAAAATTGCTTCTCTGATCTTTATTTAATTTTGGTAAGTGGTATGTGTCCAGAAAATTAGCCATATCTTTTAAATGTTCCAATTTCTTAGAGTAAAGGTATGTCTTTATGGTTCTCTGGATTTCCTTGGTTTCTTTTGTTTGTCCCATTTTTAATTTATATTTAATGTTTTAAAATTTATTATTCTTTCATGTATTGCATCCTAACCAGTTTCCTCTCCTTCTTGTCCTCTTAGTCTCCCCCTTCAACCCCTTCTGACTCATTTTCCATTTGTCTTTATAAAGGAAGGCCTCCCATAATTATCAATAAACATGGCACAACAAGTTGCAGTTGGATTATGCCTTACTCCTTGTATTAAGGCTGGAATAGGGGGGAATTATTACAATTCCTAAAAGTAGGCAAAGGAGTTAGATACAGTCCCTGCTCTCAATTTTAGGAGTACTACAAGAAGACCAAACTACACAAGGCCTAGATAAATCCCAATACACCTGTAAATTTGGTATTTCCCATCCCCAGAGAGATGCATATGTGTAGAAGAATTTTAATCCAACAACATGGCTGCTATGGCAATATATCACATCCAAAGACATTTTAGGTCTGTGTGATCTGGCTGAAATGCAGATATGCCACATTCCTTTAAATCACGAACAATGAAAGTGAAGTTTAGTTTGTAGTAGAATGCAGCCATGTTTGAACCTGTTGTTTAATTGAGGTATAGACAAGGTGACAAATCTGAGAAAGATTGGACAGAATAAGAGCTAGGATATGCTAACCCTCAGGAGAACAATACAGGATAGAGAGGAGACATAACAGAGTAGTGCAGGGAGTGTGGCAGGGGGAGGCAGTTTTTGCCAGGACAGTTTTACATCTTTTCAGTGACATGTTTCAAGTAAAGACAGAACAAGCCAGAGAATGAGAAGAAGCCAGAAGATTAGAACAGATTGCCAGACTCAGTTTGAGGCCAAGCAGAACAATTCAGTCAGGACCCAAGAGAAGCCAGTTTGAATCAATTGGCTTGGAGAGGACTCTAGGCCAGAACAGCTGATTTGAACCAGACAGACAGAGTTCAGAAAAAGCTAGAAATGGTACATTTATTCAGCAGTAAGCTTCCAAGTTGACATATTCATCTGGCAAATTAAAGTTACACTTATACATAAGTCCTCCTTTGAGCCCTACTTGTTAAGTAGCTTCTCTGGGTCTGTGTTTTATAGTCTGGAATTCTTTACAGCTAATATTTACTTAAATAAATAAATGCTATGTTTAACTTTCTGGATTGGGGTCACAGGGCATGTTTTTTTTTTTTTTTTTTAAAGTTCCATTCACTTGCATGAAAATTTCATGTTATTGCTTTTAAAAGCTGAATAATACTCCACTGTATAAATATACCATATTTTATTTATCCTTTCATTGGTTGAGGAACATCTAGGTTGTTTCTAGTTTCTGGATATTATGAATAAAGACATAGTAAACATAGTTGAGCAAGTGTCCTTGTGGTATGATAGAGTGTCCTTTGGTTATGTACCCAGGAATGGTTTAGCTGTGTCTTGAGGTAGATTGATTCCCAATTTTCTAAGAAACCACCATATTGATTTCTAAAGTAACTTTACAAGTTTGCACTCTGACCAGTAATGGAGGGATGTTACACATGCTCTACAGCTTTGCCAACACGAGCTACCACTTGTGGTTTTGATTTTAGCCATTTTGACAGTATAAAATAGAATCTCAGGGTTGTATTGATTTGCATTTCCCTGATGACTAAGGATGTTGAACATTTCTTTAAGTGTTTCTCAGTTATTTGAGAAAGATCCTTCTGTTAAGAGTTACCAAACCTGGACATTATTGTGGATGCTGAGAATTTCTTGCAGATGGAAGCATGATAAGCTGTCTCCTAAGAGGCTCAGGCAGAGACTGACAAATACAGAGGCAGATGTTCACAGAGAACCATTGGACTGAGCGTGGGGTCCTGGATGGAGGAGTTGGAAAAGGGACTGAAGGAGCTGAGGGGGTTTGCAGCCCCATAGAGGGAGCAAGAGTCTTAACTGTCCAGACCTCCCAGAGTTCCCAGAAACTGGACCACCAACGAAAGAATACACATGGAGGGACCCATGGTGCTAGCCACATATGTGGCAGAGGAAGGCCTTGCTGGCCATCAGTGGGAGGAGAGGCCCTTGGGCCTGAGGGTGTTAGATACCCTAGTGTAAGGGAATGCTAGGGAGGGAAGACAAGAGTGGGTAGGTGGGTGGGGAGCACCCTCATAGAGGCAGGGTGTGGAGGAATAGGATAGGGGCTTTCCAAAGGGGAGGTCTGGAAAGGGGAAAACATTTGAAATGTAAATAAAGTAAATATCAAAAAAAAATCTGCCTAACTAAATATAATTGATGTACAATAAATAATATTGTCTAGTATGTGGTAAGAATTAGTGCAGACAATATACTATATCTGTTGCACTAAATGGAAGTTACTTCTACGTATTCCATTTTAGTAAAAACTGATTAATATTGTGTAAACTGAAGCTCACTTGTAGAAATAGAGGTAGAAGAGTGTATAACTCTGGACAAAAAAACAAACAGCCATATTCTAAACTATGGACTGTCCTTTGACCAAACCTATTTAAGTTCATTTTTATGGCCATAGATTACAAGGCTTACACAGCAATTCCATATAGAAGATACGTTATTGAAAATCTAAATGTATTAGTGAATTAAATATTGAACTAATAATAATTTGGGATCTAACACATTGTCCAAATATACAAGAGATAATATTCTATCTATTCTAAATAAATCGAGGAGTTAATAAAATATTTTTATTTTGACTTTCAAAAAAAAAAGAAAAGAGTTAGTTCTCTGTTTAGACCTAAACAACATTTCTTAAAAAAAAAAAAAATTGGATTATTAGGTTTGTTGATGTCTAATATATAATTTAGAAATTAACCTTCTATTAGATATTAAATTCAAAGAAGCCATTTTCTCATTCTGTAGGCTGTTGCTTTGTCCTAATGACAGTGTTCTTTGCTTTATAGGGACGTTTCAGTTTCACAAGGTCTCTTTCATTGATTGCTTTAGTTATGTTAGAATGCTCAGGACATGCAGTTGAATGCTGGGCTCTATTTGCGATAACATGTCCTGGCTGTAATTGATTGTTTTTATGCTACGGTCTAGACATTTATATTCAGAAGATTGTAATTCTAGGTGCTAACATCTGGTCTTGTCTTTGCTCGGTGGTTGTTTTGTTCCTTAGTTTCTGTAACCCTCACTGGTTCTTAAAAGAGTGTTGGGGTTGTGTGTAGCCTGGTAGAACTTCTTCTGAAGTCCTGGTAGGTCTGACCACCAGTGGTTCCAGGCAAAATATATTTCTAAGAATTGGGAAATGATACTTACAAATTGCCATGGGCTAGTGGAGTAGGCCGAGGAGTTATAAAAAACTGGGTGTGCCATCAGGATCTGCATAGTGCCCTGATAGTTGAGATCTAGGGGTAAGACAGGGGGAATGGTTTTGGAGAAGCTGAGGGAAACATGAATATCTGCAGTTAGACATCCCAATTCCTTATGTTTTAAAGATACTTTTAACTTCTTCCAAATTTTAATTAAGGTCGATTTAGGAGAAGATAAACTTGAAGAGCTAATAAAGTGAAGTTTGTCTAAGGTGAGGTAGAAAATGCATTAAGAGTCATGTTTATAAGTAGGTCAGTTTAACTTACTTATGTATCTTTGTCTTAGATAGATGTGTTCTCTGAGTTCTGATGTCCAGAACCCATATAAAAACTTTGTGATAAGTAGTACCTGTCTATAACCAGAATGCTGGTAAATCAAAGAAAAACAGAAACTTGGAGCTACTTGGTCAGGCAACATACTCAGTTGGTGAGCCCACATTTTACTGAGAGATGCTGACCTAAAAGACAATATAGAAAGCAACTGATACCTACGTTTTCACACGTTCATGTATGCATGCCCACAAAGATACATATGTTGCACGCCTATGTCTCATATTTACTCACATAAAATGTTTCACTTCTAGTGAAAAGCTCCTAGTGAACACTCCTGGGTGTTCAGTGGCTACTGAGCGATGGGATTTTTTTTCTCCAGGGAAATTCTCCTGTATAGAGTGCCCAGTTGCATGTGGCCACTCCTGAACATATGTACTTATGAACAGTGCTAAAGGGACTTAGTATTGTGTGTGTGTGTGTGTATTATTATTCAATAATGATTCAAGAAGAAGTCATGAATTTGTCTTAAAAGAGGGATACAGGGAATTTCAGGAGGAGTAGGGGTGGGAGTGTTGTGAGCACAGCAATCATGGAAAAAGTTATAAATAAAATAATGGATACGTTTAGATAATAAATTATAATTATTAGAGAACCTAATATTTAGAAAACCATTTGTAACTCATGCAATCTGTGGGATGAAATACTGTATGGAATCTTTTATTTAATTACTTTGAAATAGGTAGAATAGAACAATCATTTTTGTGTGTGGAAGTTGATTCTCCAATGTGGAAGAAAATTGTGCTACAATTATGAAATTAAAACATAGAGCAGTCGGAATATTGGTGCTTGTCTATCTGTTTCATGGAAACAAGAGTTACAACTCAGAGCAGTTTTTTTTTTACAAGGACACTACATATTTTTCTCTTAATATAAATGTCAGTTTTATAAACATATAATTCATACCTACTTTTCAACTTAATCTTTATAGAATTGACATTCTTTAGTAATATTTGCTTTCTAATGTTGAATTTAGAGTTTCTTACAAATCATAGGAGTGACTGAGTATAAGAAGCTGCAAATTATTAGTTTAAATACTCAGGAAAAATCTTTATGTTGAATTTTATATTACTCATATGCTGAGATTTCTGTCTGAAATTGATACTCAAGATTGAGTTACCATGTCAAAGTCTTGTCATATAGTTAATACCCCCGATGTGTCACCTTTTCTCTTTCTTTAAATTATTAGGGTGGTTTTGTTTGTTTGGTTTGTTTTTTGGTAAATTGTGTTTGGTTCTACCCTAAGTCACTGGGTAATTCAGCTTCTAGTTCTTGGTTATCTAGGCAGTGTTTGGCATGGGCTCCCTCTTGTGGCTTGGGCCTCAAGTTATTCCAGTCATTTGTTGTCCACTGAGTTACTATTGCCCCAAGACATCCTGCAGGCAGGACAGGTGTTGATCAAGAATTTTATGGTTGGGTTAGTTTGCCAATTGGAAGCACTGTCTAGTTACAGAAGATGTTCTGCTCAAGCTCTGTTTCCTCCATTACTAGGAGGTTCAGCCAAGTGAAACTATGTTGCTAGGTTCACCATCTTGGGTTTCAGGAAGTTTCCATTCCTCTAGGTTTCCACATCTCATACTAAATCTCTGCCCCCAGTTACAACCCTCTCTTCCTGTGCTCTCTTCCTCCATCCCTCCTTCCCCAACCTGATCCCTCCAGGTTCTATGCTTACCTGTTCCTAGTCCACCTACAAAGGTGAACCATGTGTCTCTCTTTAAGCCTTCCTTGTTACTCAGTTCTCTGAGTCTGTGGATTGTAGTGTAAGATATTGCTTCACTTAACAGCTACTATCCATTTATAAATGAGTACATATAATGTTTGTTTTTCTTGACCTGGGTTGCCTCGCTCAGGATGATTTTATTATATTTCTATTCATTAGCCTGCAAATTACATGATGTCATTTTTTTCTAACAGCTAAGTAATACTCCATTGTCTAAATATATCACATTGTATCCATCCAGATTAAGGGACTTCTAGGTTGTTTCCAGATACTGGTTATTATGAATAAATCTGCTATGAACCTAGTTGAGCAAGTGTCCTTATGGTAATATGAAATTTCTTTTGGGTATATGCTCAAACTACTATAAATGGCCTTGAGGTGATCAACCCCCAAATTTCTGAGAAACAGCCACCAATTTCAAAATGGTTGTACATGTTTGCATTCTGACCTGCAAAGGCTGAGTGCTCCTCTTGCTCCAGGTTCTTACCAGCAAGCATAAGCTATCTCTTGTATTATTGATCTTAGCCCTGCTTACTGTTAGAAGATAGAATTTTATAGTAGGTTTCATGTGTATTTTCCTGAAGGTTAAGGATGTTGCACATTCCTTAAGTGTTTCCAAGTCATTTGAGATTCTTTTGCTAAGGACTCTCTGTTTAAATCTGTAACCCATGTTTTGTTTTGTCGGGTGTTGTCTAGTTTTCTGTTTTTCCTAAATATATATTTTTCCCGTGTGCGCATAATGTATCATACTTTATTTGGTTCACACTAAAGAAATCTAAAGCACCATAACAATCATAGGTTTATTTCCTAGGAGAAGCTGGAGACTAAGAAAGTTTAATAAAATTGCGTAAGTTGCAAAGGTATTAAGTGGGAAAATAGATATAAAAAAAATGCTTTATTTTGTCTAGTACAGTTTTACTTACAGGACCTTACAGAGTTTATCGAATCAGTAGTTACACAGATGGAATTTGAATATGAAGCTTTGAAACCTTTGAAGATGAGCTCAAAAGCCATTGCTATCCAAGATTAGAGTAAATGAATGAAATACCCATAGAGCTAGTAATGGCTATCTCGAGCTGTTTTGATTATATAACCAATGCATAGCTGGGCCATGGTGGTGCACACCTTTAATCCCAGCACTTGGAAGGCAGAGGCAGGCATATTTCAGAGTTCAAAGCCAGCCTGGTCTACAGGACAGCCAGGGCTACACAGAGAAACCCTATCTCGAAAAAACAAACAAACAAACAAACAAAAACAACAACAACTAAAAAAAAAACAATGCATGCTCACTGAAAATAAAAAGTGAAGTCACTTTTCAAAATATCCCAAATAAATTTCAACAATGTTGGTCTAAACATGAAACTTTAGTTATTAACATTAGAACTTTTTATATATGACATATATTGTATAGGGACCCTAGAATGAAGAACAAGATCTAATATTTGGGTAAAAATTTTAAACAAGGCTACTTCCATGACTCATATTTTGGGATATATTAAGAAGCTTTTAAGATATTATGTCAGTGAGAAGTATCATTTCAGGAGAGCAAGAGCAAGTGCCCTAACAACAAGAGGATTGTAGTTTCATTATTTCATTCTGTAGAACATGAAGAATAAAATAAATTAAAAAGTAACACAAACTTAGAAGTTTGACAGAAACACAATAAAAGAACAGTGAACTTCAGATAGAGCAAATCAAGCATGAATGTCATTATCCTTCTCCGTCAAATATACACATCCTCAATTGCTTTTCATCCTAACTATATTTGCATTCTAAGGCGGCCATATTAGTGCACAGATGTAGTGGTTTAGACAATGCAATTATTTTTCCTCACATTCCATGGTCAGTGCAGGGTCAGGTTGACAAGGTCAGTGTTTCACTTGAGTTGGTTTAATGATGGGCATCCTTTCCATGTCCTTGTAGACCTTTCCTTTGTACTTATTCACCTGCATATTATTATAGTTTGACTATAGCACCATATTTCCCATCTCATTCAACCTGAATCATCTCCTTAAAAGTCCTTTCTACAAATACATATAGTGGCTATGGATCCAATATATGGATTTGTAATAGATACAATTTGGGATGGGCCAGAAACCCACCCCACCACCTAATCATTCTCCACTGAAAGAATGTAGAATTTATCACCTAGGATGGGAGGTCAGGAAGGCTTGAATATATTTACAGGGCAGGAAAAGGAATCAAGGCAGTTCAGCAATAGGGAAGTTGGCATAGTTCATTAAGTTAGGAGAATCAGGAAAGTGAGCAAAGTGAAAACCAGACAAAAGCAATATGCCTAGACAAACTATAAACATCTAGTGAACCAAAGGAAGCATTTAATACCTTAAACAAAACAGGGACTAATGACACAGATAATGGTATGCAGACAATTTAACTGCTACACACAGAGGGGGAAAAATCTGTTTAAAAAGAAATAGGAAGAAATATAAACTAAAGCATAGGTTAACTGAACTCAAGACTCAGGCATAGGACAATAAGAGCAAGAATGCAGAACATATTTCTCCTGAGCCTTTTCCTGATGAGTCAGCTTTTCTAAGGTGCCATGAAGCATCTCAGACTATGTCTTCCTCTAAATTACCTCATGTTTCATAGATTCAGTCTGTGCCTTGCCCTGAGTGATACCATTTACACAGCAGAAGTTGGCTCGATTGTGAGTATAAAAGGTGAGGCAGAATGACTGCACCATTTTATTTTCAAAGTAAACAGCCACCATCTGTCCAATACAAATCAGCAGGAACAGACTGATAGCTAATTTACTCAAATAAACTAACATCTATAAACTTACAAAGTTAATTTACAAATACATGAACACCTGGATATATTAAAATCAAATTTAAATGAATTCTAGAACAGAACATTTTTAAAAAATTGACAATAAATTCACATCCTTTACCTGAATTTTTGGAAAAGATAGGTAGTTAAGCACTGACTGTGCATGAGAAGAACCATTGCCAGTGTCACGGATCAATAATTAAAGACAAATTTCTAACTCTTCCTGGAGCTTCAGCTTAGTATAAAACCCCTGCTTAACATGGTATGTTCAATTTGCCATTCATTGAACACAATGTTCCTGTACCTAGCTCTACACTGAGGACCTGCTTTGTGCTTAAACCAGAGGCCAGGGAGAGTGTTGGATCCCCTTCAACTGTAGTCCAAGGTAGTTGTATACTGCTATGTGGGTGTGAGAAACAGAACTTGGGTCCTTTGGAAGAGCAGTACATTCTCAACCACATTGTCATCTCTGGAAACTCTTTTCAAACCTTTGAATACTGTTACAGAGTTATTTCTATTTCTATGTTTTGGAAAGATTCATTGATTTACTTTAAGGAAAAGTTGTTGAAAGCTTATAGTAACAATTCTCAAGGACATATAATCATTATAATCCAGGATATTTGATGCTTTAGATATTCTCCATTGTTCTAATGGAATTCACATAAAAATTGATGAATAATAATAATAATAATGTCGTCTGACATACGTAAAAACAGAAAAACATTAAAAGACAGTATGCTCTAACTAAGAACACATCATTTTAGTGTAGGCAACTCCACTAAGTTAATACAAGCATATCTGACTATCAGCAAATGGTCTATATCATGTTATTTACTTTAAAATATCAAAATATATGAAAAATTTTTTACAATGAAATGTTATCTTTAAAATTCTACAAATACTGTCAACAACAGGTATGTATAGATAATATTTATAAAATTTCCATGAGAAACAAAATTCATGACTATCAAACTGTTTTTTGGTCAGTGTATAATCTTATTCTATAACCTTTTAAGCTTCAAAAGGTAATTGTTTATGTTGCAAAAAAATTTCTCTAAGAAATTTGTAGATCATAATATCTCTTCTAAATTTGTAAAATAATACAGATGAGACAATTTTAGCAAAACTAAGCCTGGAATGCTGAAGGTAATACCATTTTTATTTCTTTAATTAATTTTGCAAAATGTGGGGCCTTGATTTATTTCTATCTTTTCTAATATGTTGTAGATAACATACTCTTTATTTATTTTCATCGCTTAAACCAAATATGAACATTTGAAATAAT
This sequence comes from Rhynchomys soricoides, assembly GCA_019843965.1. Classification (NCBI taxonomy): domain Eukaryota; kingdom Metazoa; phylum Chordata; class Mammalia; order Rodentia; family Muridae; genus Rhynchomys; species Rhynchomys soricoides. Next base: position 2,332,581 of record JADRCH010000067.1, on the reverse strand, counting down.
TATCAATAGATCATGTATCCTACCTGTACTAGCTTCTTATCGCTGACACTGATTCACAGTCAAAGAGTATCTTTAGCTTATATTCAACTAGAACTTTATCATAACTAGTTAGTCATACCATTTTTAAATTTTGCAGACTTACAAATTTCTTGAACATTTTATGTTTTCTTAACTATTTTATAGTTTTTAAATATTAATTTAAAAATGTAAGTGAACAAAATTTAAATATGATATTAATTTACAAATCACAACTATTTTGCATTATTCTTGGCCTAAACTTAAGTTCTTGCCATACTTTCTTTGGTTATTAAATGGCAGTTATAAGACATCCTTATCAAATTTTATTTTACCTTGTAATCAATATATAGTTTTCTTCTCCTTATCTATTCTGTATAGGAGGCAACCATTTGAAAAACAATTAAATTTAAAATAGAGTTGAAATTACATTCATGTTTACTACTCAAATAAAGAATGAGAAATTTGTCCTACATATTTTTCATATAAACAAGAATTCACCTAAAGATCATCATGAATTATGATTCCATTAACATATTTCTTATGAAGTTGCATGAAGACCTTCAAGCTTACTAAATAATTTCTATTGCTTCCCTAAGTGTTAAAAAAATACTGTTAATACAGCTTATGGTTTCCAAATAATAAAAATATTAACAAAAGGTTTAAACACAGACACACACATATAAAGATAAATTAAAATTTCTTCATCAATATACCTCAAATAACATATTTATTTCATGGTGTCTAAATTAATTTTTTCAATTTATTCACAATACAGCTGTTGTCCCCTTCCCTCCTCCCATCAGACAGTTCCTCATCTCATTCCTCTTCACACTATCCCCAAGAGGATGCTCCCCCACCACCATGTACCATGTCTTCCCCCTATTCTAGGGTCTCAAGTCTCTTGAGGATTCGGAGCATCTTTTTCTATTGAAACCAGATGAGGCAGTCCTCTGCTATAAATATATACATACACACACACACACACACACACACACAGACATATATATATTTGGGGCCTCAGACTAGCTCATGTATGCTGCCTGGTTGGCAACTCAGTGTCTGGGAGCTCCCAGGGGTCTGGGTTATTTGAGAGTGCTGGTCTTCCTATGGAGTCATTCTCCTCTTCTGCTTCTTCCATTCTTCCCCTAATTCAACCATAGGGGTACCCAACTTCAGTCCAATGTTTGGGTGTGAGCATCTGTTTCTCTCTCAGTCAGCTGCTGATTGGGTCTTTCAGAAGACAGCCATGCCAGGCTCCTGTTTGCAAGAACATCAAAGCATTAGTAATAGTATCAGACCTTGATGTCTTCCCATGAGGTGGATCAACATTTGGGCCAGTTATTGGAGTACCTTTCCCTTAGACTCTTCTCCATTTTTGTCCCTGCAGTTCTTATAGACAGGAACACTTCTGGTTCAGGAATTTTGACTGTAGGTTGAGGCCTGGTCCATCTACTGGAATTGGACTCTTGAATTCATTCTCCCCACTGTTAGGCACTTCATCTAAGGTCACTCCCATTAAGTCCTGAGAGTTTCTCACCTCCAAGGTCTCTAGTACTTGCTAGAGGGTTTTTCTACTGTGGGAACAAACCAGCATGGTAGAGAATGAAGCGCTGCGTGTCTGCCCAGAGAGCTTGCAGTTCCTGAATGAAGCATGGGACACGCAGGAAGTGGCTGCGTGCTCTTGTACAGTTCTCCTAGCCAGTCAGGCTTTGTGAGAGGCCTCTGCAGAGACACAGCCCGTGGGTGGAAGAGGGGGCCTTTCCTGAGGAACACTGTCCAGCTCTGAAGTTCCCAGGTTCTGGACATCACAGACACTGACAGATGCCATGGAGATCTGGTAATAGACTCCCCCAGCCCTGCAGAGGGCAGCTGGCATCTCAACACTGGACCTGGTTTGTGGTTTGGGCGCCAGCTATCTGCTTTGGCTTGGGCAGAAGTCTGCTGCTGCTGGAAACACTGAGATGGTTTCGACAGGAGGGTAGATGTGCGGCTCATTAAGCCAAGACCGGTTCCATTGTTTCCCACAGCAGATAAAGATGAATAGAGACAGTCCAAAATTCTAAGGCATTTATTGACATTGTGGAGAATGGTGTGGATGGAATCATAACCCCACTATCTCTGGGAGGGGTGAGGTAGAAATAGAAACTGGGAAGGGGCGTGGCTAAGTTTCTAGGTGTCTCATTAACATGGGGATGGCTTGGTGCTGCATTGCCACACCTCTACCTGTGACAGGATTTGGGGGCGTGGCTATGCCTATACCTGGGGAGGGGCTTGGGGGCATGACCCTTTTTTATGTGACCAAAAGTCACAGACCTATGGAGAGATGTAGCCATGTGTTAGAAGCTGTATTCTAGGAGCTTGGGCAAACGGCTGCAATCCGTTATAGGCCTAAGACAGCCTATTGGGCCTGCCAGGTTCAAACCTTAGCTCTACCAAAAAACAGACTTCCAACCACAGCCTGACATTCTACCTCCCACCTTCTGAAGCTGCATACTTCCATTCATTCTGCTAGCCCTCTGGACTTCTCTCTTCTCCCCACCTACCTGATCCTCTTCCCCTTTCCCCCTCCCCATCCCCTATCTTTCCCAAATCCCTCCCTCCCTCTGTCTCCCTTGATTGTTTTCTTCTTTCTACTAAGTGGAATTGAAACATATTCACTTGGTCTTTCTGCTTGTTAAAATTCTTAAATTCTGTTGTATCCTAGTTATTCTGTACTTTTGGTGATAATATCCATATATTAGTGAGTACATATAATGTATGCCATTTTGGGTCTGGGTTACCTCATTCAGGATATTTTCTAGTTCCATCCATTTTCGTGCAAAATTCACGATGTCCTCATTTTTAGTAGCTGAATAGTACTTGTATATTGAACCATCCCTGCACCCCTGTGATGAAGCCTACTTGATCATGGGGAATGATGGTTTTAGTGTGTTTTTGAATTCAGTTTGCCAGAATTTTGTTGAGTATTTTGCATAAATATTCATGAGCAAAATTCGTCTGAAGTTCTCTGTCTTTGTTGGGTATTTGTATGGCTTAGGTATCAGAGTAACCTTAGCTTCATAAAAGGAATTAGATAGTATTTCTTCTGTTTCTATTCGGTGGAATAGTTTGAAGAATATTGTTATTAGCTCTTCTTTGAAGGTCTGGTAGAATTCTGCATTAAAGGCATCTGGCCCTGGACTTTTTTGTTTAGGAGGTTTTTAATGATTTCTACTTCCTTAGGGGATATGGGACTGTTTGAATAGTTTACCTGCTCTTGGTAAATTAGGTACATGGTATCTTTGGAAAGTCATCCATTTCATCAAGATTTTCTAGTTCTGTTTAGTAAAGGCTTTCGTAGTATGATCTGATGATTTTTTGAATTTTCTCAGTTTATATTGTTGGGTCTACCTTTTCCTTTCTGAATTTTTAAATTTGGAGACTGTCTCTGTGTCTTTTACTTAGTTTGTCAAAGGGTTTATATACCTTGTTGATTTACTCAAAGAAACAGCTTTTGGTTTTGTTCATTCTTTGTATCATTCTCTTTGTTTCTAATTGGTTGATTCCTGTCCTGAGTTTGATTATCGCCTGGTGTCTATTCCTCTTGGTTGTGTTTGCTTCTTTTTATTCTAAGGGTTTCAGGTATGCTGTTAAGTTGTTAGTGTAGAAGCTCTCCAGTTCCTTTATGAGGGCACTTAGTATTATTAATTTTCCTCTTAGCACTGCTTTCACTGTGTGCCATAAGTTTTGATATGCAGTGTCTTCTTTTTCACTGAATTCTAGAAAATCTTTAATTCAATTTATTATTTCTTCCCTGACTGAATTATCATTGAGTAGAGTGTTGTTCAGTTTCCATGGGTTATGGGCTTTCTGTTGTTTTTGTTGTTATTGAAGATTAGCCTTAGTCCTTTGTGATCTGATAGGCTGCATGGAATTATTTCAATCTTCTTGTATCAGTTGAGGCTTGTTTTGTACCCAATTATATGGTATATTTTGGAGAAAGTACAATGAGCTGCTGAGAAGGTGTAATCTTTTATTTTAAGGTGAAATATTCTGTATATATCTGTTAAATCCATTTGGTTCATGACTTCTGTTAGTTTTACTGTGTCTCTGTTTAGTTTCTGTTTCTGTTTCAATGATCTGTCCGTTGGTGAGAGTGAATTATTGAGATCTCCCACTATTATTATGTGAAGAGCAATATGTGTTTTGAGCAATATGTGTTTGAGTAAAATTTCTTTTATGAATGTGGGTACCTCTGCATTTGAGGCATGGATATTCAGAATTGATACTTCATCCTGGTGGATGTTTCCTTAGATGAATATGAAGTGTCCTTCCCTATTTCATTTGATAACTTTTGGTTGGAAGTCTATTTTATTGGCTATTAGAATGGGAACTCTCATTTGTTTCTTGGGACTATTCCTTGGAAAACATTTTTTTTTTTGAGCCATTTACTCTGAGTTAGTGTCTGTGTTTGTTGTTGAGGTATGTTCCTTATATGCAGCAAAATGTTGGATCCTGCTTGCATATCTACTCTGTTATTTTATGTCCTTATATTGGGGAATTAAATCTGTTGATGTTGATAGATATTTAAGAGCCATGATTGTTTATTTTATTTTTCCTGTTATGTTGGTTATTGGAGGTGATATTATGTGTGTGTGGTTCTCTCTTTTTGGGTTTGTTGGAGGTGATTAATCTCTTGTTTTTCCTTTAGTGTAGATATTCTTCTTGTATTAAAATTTTCCTTCTATGGAGATATATATATATAGTTTATTTCTCCATATATGGTAGCCTGGGCTAACATTTGTGTTCTCCTAGGGTCTACATAACATCTTGCCAGGCTATTCTAGCTTTTAGGGTTTCTGTTGAGATGTCCAGTGTAATTCTGATAGGTCAGTCTTTATATGTTACTTGGTCTTTGACCCTTACAGCTTTAAATATTCTTTATTTGCTCTGTGCATTTAGTGTTTTGATTATTATGTAACTGGAGGATTTTCTTTTCTGGTCCAATCTATGTGGTGTTCAGAAGAACTTTTATGGCCATCTCTTTCTTTAGGTTGGAAAAGTTCTCTTCTGTGATTTTGTTGAAGATGTTTTCTGGCCCTTTGATCTGGGAATTGTCACTCTCCTCTATTCCTAGTATTCATAGGTTTAGTCTTTTCATTGTGTCCAAGATTTCTTGGATATTTTTGGTTAGGAGTTTTTGATGCTTTGTATTTCATTGTCTGTTGTGTCAATATATTCTACAGTATCTTCTATGCCTGAGATTCTCTATTCTGTCTCTTGTATTCTGCTGGTGATGCTTACATCTCTAGCTGCTGTCATCTTTCCTGTGTTTTCCATTTCCAGGGTTGCCTCTATGTGTGATTTCTTTATTGTTTCTATTTTCAATTTTAGGTCTTCGACTGCTTTGTACAATTCTTTTACCAGTTTGGTTGTGTTTTCTAATATTTCTTTGAGGGATAATTTTGTTTTCTCTTTAAGACCTTCTACCTGTTTAACTGTGTTTTCTTGTATTTTTTAAGGGAATTAATCATAGCCTTCTTGAAGGTCTCTACTTTCTTTGTGTGATGGGATTTTAGATCAGCATCATGTTTTTAGGTATATTGGCATATCCATAGTTTGCTGTGGTTGGAGACCTGGGTTTTTATGGTGTAGATGTATATTGGCTTCTGTTGGTTATGATCTTGTGCTTGCCTCTTGCCATCTGGTTATCTCTAGGCTTATGTGGCCTGGGTGTCTCTGTTTGGAGCTTGCCTCCTGTGTTTCTGGGTCACAGCAGATATTCTGGGATCTCTGTGGCCCATGCTGCAGTAGATCTTCTGAGAGACTTAAAAACTGTGGGGCATTGAGAAGGATAAACGTGCAGCTCTGCCCTGGGGGAGGTGCAGACAGGAAGGGAGATAGAGTTTCTACAAAAGGAGAAATTCTGTATCAACTGGGCAGTCCCTGCTCCTGCAATTATTTGGGTGAGTATCTTACCTGCTGTGCTGGCTGTAGCAGGTCCTCTTTGAGACTTGTGGTGTTGAGGGGGGGTGGATGAAAAACTGATTTGTCACAGTGCATGTGCAGAATGGAAGGGAAATTTTTGCATAATTTATATCTTGTCTTATGACTTGATCTATTACAGTCCTGACTAAAGACACGTATATACATGTATATTCAAAAACAGCTAGATACATTCATACAGATATAGCCAAACACATTTCAATGTTTTACATTTTATTTTGGTTACAAATTTAGAAATGTGGCATCTGTGGAGATGGATAATTGGATAAAGTACTTACTACACTAGAGTGGCAGTTTTAACTGCCACCACCCATATAAAATTTGAGCAGATATGCTGGACACCTGTATTATTAACCATAAGCAGAGATAGGGGCTTTCCAGAATGAAATGGCTAGCTAGATTATTCAGAATTGGTGAACTTCATTATCAGCAAGAGACTCTACCTCAATAAATGAAACTGTAGAACAACCAATGAGACAGACATCTATCAACTCCACAGTGGAGAAATAGCTGTATGGCCATTTCTAGTAGTTAAAAATACAGTCAGTCTCTTTGGTGCATAAAGCAGAAGTCTATCAATAATAGGTAGGTAGAAGTAAGCCTGTAGGATTGTACTACCTCAGTGTCAAGATCAGTCCTGTCAGTGATCAGTTTCCTAAGGTTGTCATGGCAACAAAGATAGCCCATTTAACAAGTTCAGCCTCTAGGCTACAAGTAGATTTATAAGAAACAATGATCAGGAGATGTAGCATAGCAATCATGCCACAAGGTCAGCAAACCAATCGGTGCTGGAAGAAAGAAAGAAATTTGGAGAATTTTAGCTTAGAAATTTCAAGAAACAACTGGAGGAAATAGACTACTTTTGAAGGGATTGATATCTCATGATTAGGCCTTGGAAATTCATAATTCAAAATATGAATGTCAAGATTGTAAGTGTTCTCATTTTATTAACACTAATCCATATGAACACTTTAGAAATGGATCTTTGTTGGTTTCAGCATTCTTGATATTCAGAGCTTGTATTATAGGACCTTGTTAATATTCACCAAACTTTACCTTTGTTTGCTTCTCAATTAAGAATCCCAATGATAGCAGTTGCTGTAGTTTATCTAAAAGTTCAGTAGATGTTTCAGTTGTAAATTTATTGTAAGATTTAACCATGCTATTACACCCACAAGGGAACTGAAAATAATATTCCCAGGAATATCTGGACTGATGTGCCAAATTATAGACATAGACTATTAAAAATAACATGGTTCTATTCTTCCTCTTTAAGCAGGTATAATTTATTGTTAACTTTGGCTTTTCCCCTCTCATTTAAACATAGTCATGGCTTAGAATGGATGCCTCCACTCCATAATTACAACTTATGCCTTTGAGGTTGCAAAACTATAACAAAGATCAACCTTCCAAATGCCTCTGAAGAGTATAGGTTATCACTGGCCCTGTCTGTTTACATCCCACTTATCACACAAAGCTCTGAACAGCTAAAATTGATACTCTAATATCTAGCTTCTCTAGCAACATGGAGACAAAGGTATTTTTGACTCAGATTTGAGAATTGTCCAGAAATTGTTTGCAAAGAAATTCTTTCTAATTATTGCGTGCAAGGCACAATTGTCTACATTTTTAAAATAAAAGTCCATCTCTGTGATACATTCCTAATGCTCTTAAATATTTCTCCTTTGGTGAGTTCATGTTACACTCATGTTATTTAATTTTTTCAATCTTCTTCCTTTCACATGGTAATGCAGAGTTGGTATATCATGATTTCCTCTACTTCTTTCGAGAACCCATATCTAATAGGCTGACTGTCTTTAAATACTTGGAACTTGATATAAATTAGCAACTACTTGCTATTCTATGAAAGCTTAAGTTTTAGTTTATGGTTGTGCATTGTTGAAAATAGGTCTAAAACATTGATTATGATATTTGACAGGATGAATCAGAGATAAGATACGCTCAACTCATATGAGAACAATACAGGAAAGAGAGGCTACTTGAGAGAAACAGAGAAGCGTATTGGAGTTTTGTGTTAGGACAGTTTTACAGAGACATTTTGCAGAAAGAAAAATCTGTATACACCTGAAGATAGAGCAAGTGAGAAAATGAGACAGATCCAGATAATTAGAATATATTTCCAAAGATAGGATGATGCTAAGCAGAACAAATCAGTCAGAAACCAAGAGAAACCCAATAGAATCATTCAGCTTGGAGAGGAGTTTGGGTTAGAACAACTGAGTTTAACCAGTCATCCAGAGTTCAGATTGAGCTATAAAGGATGAGTATATTCAGCAGAAACTCTAGGAGGTGACAACTGCAACTGGTGAATAAAAGTTACATTAACAATCAGCAATTTCTCTTAACTGCTTAACTACCAACTTGAATACTCAAGTGGGCTTCTATACTAAAAATTATGAAAGATTTTATGGAATCAATACACAGATTAAAACAGTAAACAGCTAACTGAAGCACTATAATTAAAGATTAAATGTCTGTTAAAACTTATATATATATATATATATATATATATATATATATATATATATTTCTAATTTGAGGTTTGCCAAGAATTTGTGAATTTGAAATTGAAAGAAAATATCTCAGTTATATGGATCATATAAGGCATTTCAGAAGTGCCTGTATACTAGGAACAACAATCATTATTGATGTCACAGACAGAATCATTATATTTGTAATGAAGAGGAATATAAGAAATATAAAGGCTCCCACTTTTTTCCCCAGCAAATTTAGCTGTCTTTTTCTATCACATTCTTTCCAAGTAAAGAAAAAGAACTAAAATATTCAAATATTCTAACATTATTATTATCTTGAGAAGTAATATCATGGTCAAGTATCTCACTTGCAATAATTATTTCATACCAAATATAAAAGTGTTATGAGTCCTAATGGTATTTTGGAAACTTTCAGAACCCAAAAAATGGTCTGAAGTTGGGAACATCTGTGGCTGAATTAGGGAAAGGCTGGAAGAAGCTGAAGAGGAGGCTGACCCCATAGGAGGACCAGCAGTTTCCAAAAACCTAAACTCCAAGATCTCACAAGAAAGTTTTGTGAACATGAGAGGTGTGGAAATATTTTGATTGTTGTACCCAAACATGCCACTGTTTCATCTCTAATATGACTGAAATAGACACATCATTACAATTATAGTCCACACCACAATCAGGATGAAGACTTCTCATATTTCTATATATTTGCACATGTATTTACATTGTTCTAGAATGTTCTTTTCTAGGGTCATTCTGTTGCTATACCCTCATTTCTAAAACTACTACTTCACTTCTGAACACTTATACAGAATAGTCATTGGGATCCTTCCCTCCCATTAATTTCCAACATTAGGATCTGCCATAGAATTTCTGACACTATGTGATAACTTATTCGTTTGACTATCCCTCTTTAAAAATTGAAAGAAACATTACTGCATTGTGGGGTATTAGCACATGAATATCCCATAATCTTTATATTCATATACATGGTTATTAAATATCCTTTGTTGATAAATGGAATTGTAGTATTGTACCATAAACCTTCATATGACCTGCACATTGTTTCTGAATAATTCTTGTCAAAATATTATATATATATTTATCTTACAGTTCAAGATTTTATTCTTCTATTAACCGTAGATGAATCTGAAGAATCATATGTAGTTATTGTGTTTTAAAATATTACTGTGTTAAGATCATTTGGTATGTATTTATTGTGCATGTGTGTGTGTGTGTGTGTGTGCGCATGTGTGTGGTTATGTGCACTATGGAGGCCAGAAAGAGCATTGGATCTCCTGAAAGTTGAGATACAGGAAGTTATTAGTTGCTCAATATAGGAACCATGATTTAAACTCTGGTTCTACATAAGAGAAGTTAGTGCTGTTACTTTTGATTCATCTTTCTAGACCTTGATCAATTAAGTTAATGCTGTGTTTTTTTAAGATGAATTTTGATCTGTGAATAACACGTATCAACCCTGTGAGAGAAAAGAAATAGAGGGCTTATATACACTTTGAAGCAGTACTGTATATGTAATACGTACATACCAAAGAGTTCATCACTCTATCTAATATCCATTTTCTGGTTACAAAAGCTTAAGGATTCTTGGAGAATATCTGTTTAGTTAGAAACTTAATAAATGCCTTGACTTCAATGCTTCCATTTTTAGAACTTAAAATAGATTTTAGAAGCAATATTTTTGGAAATGAATTTCAAATATAAAATATAGTTAGAATAGTTAGATTGTGTGGAAGAAATAATGTCAAATGGAAACAGGAATTTAAACATATGTATTTTATTCCAGAACACAGTTCAAATATATATATATATATATAATTTCAGATATAGATATAGATATAGATATCTGAAATATATATATATTTCATAAATATATATATCTATATATTATATAGATAATATAGATATATATATCTATATGTATGTCTGAAATTATCACTTAAAATGTTATTGCAACTATTTTTTGACATAAGAATTATGATTTCCATAATTAAATATTAAATGCATGAACTTTTGTGATTTCATGTTCATTTATTTATTCATAAAATATTTTCCAAAAATTGAAGATTGATTTAGAGTGTGCCTGAGAAAAATTCAGCATTAAATATAACTGGAAAATAAATAAAAATTTGAGGATATATAAACTAGGTTGATCATACATCTATAATAATCAATAATATATATTTAGAGCCCAGAGAAGTAACTTGGTAGTTGAGAGTGCTTTCTGCTCTTCCAGAGAACCTAAGTTTGTCTCTCAACAACCATATAGGCAACTTGCAACTGGCTACAATTTCAGTTGAAGGAGATCCACAGTTGCCTCTAGCCTCCATGGTACCTGTGTTCACATTTCACATATACATATGTTTATATCATTTTTTACATGTGAAATAGAAATCTATAAGACAAAGTTTTATAAAAAGCAAATAACAGGAGAGCAATTTAATACATTCCAAATTTTGTGAACACATACAGTTGTTTTAATATAATTATACATTTCTTTTCTTTATGCAGTGATAGAAACTAGAACAAACAAGGCATTGGAGAAAATATACTTCCCTCTTAAAAATCTTAAAAACAGTTTTTTGTGCTTATGAAAGATATGATTAATGTCAATCACAGAATAATTAAATGAGATTAACTCAAGATCATTAAGTACACTTTTAGATAGAAAGACCATCTGTCTTCAAATAAAGGAGGAACTGCTAAACAAAATAATTGCCTTGTGTCAAATTTAGAAAACCCGTGACATGATCCAGTGCAGAATCCTGGATGCTGGGTAACTTAGCACTAACTTAGCACTAACTATCTTGAAATCCAAGATAAAGAAATCCCACAACACCAGGCCATACACAAAGTATAGGTGTAAAATTTTGTAGGAAAATATCTAAGAACTAAGATCAAAGAACTGCAAAAGGAAAGGAGCAGCAGGGAAATTTGCATTACAGAAATAGACATAGCTCTGCATTGCATAACTAGGCCCCAAGACACCAAGAAAAGATGGAGATGAAAACAGTAACAGAAGTCCTGGTGACTGGAAAGTTACAGGCCACTGGGGTTTCCTTTTTCAACTCTGCACACAGCATATGAGAAAGCCTGTCTGCAACTGACTACACAAAGAAATGAAGAATGCAAAAGAGGCTAGGACTTCTATTCTCTGGTGCCACTGTCATAAAAATTCCAAAGTGCATTGGGACAAATCTCATATACACAACTCTGGAAAAGTGGAAGTGGTTGAATCAAATTTGAAAAATAGACATTAGGGCAAATGGCAAGATTCAGAATATTGCACATTCATAAAGCAAACTTCTGTCATTTAAGAAAGGTCATTGTGAGCCACTGCACTATACAAATTGTGACTTAAATGAAATATGCATCCTTTCCGATTTTAAACTCAGAAATAGTAACATGTAGCTGTTTTCCATTTCTTACTTTATTTGTTCTTTTGTGTGAGCAGTTAGCTTCAGTGTATTACCAAACATAACCTTGTGTGAGAATCTAGTTAAATATAATTAAGTTCTTGCTTTCTAGGTCTCAGTACTCTTCAGTAATCCAGAAGCAGGATGTCTCCACTTGAACCTGTGGCACATGATTCCTTTAAAACTCATCTCCCTAGTGACATATAATCACTGTGTCATTAGAGGCAAAACAGTGAGAGATTTTAGAAATCTGTAGCCCAGTCCATTTTTCTATTTACATTGCTTTCTTGCATATAAGGAATTCATAGTCTCAGGTTTCTGTTTCTGTTTTTCACCTGTTGTTCAGTCTGTTAAGTATCCATGTTCACTGGTGTCCACAGCTCCATTTCTTCTCTCCTTAGGTACTCTGCTTGGCTTCCTATGGGCCACATTCCCTGACTACTTAAACATTTAGAAATCCATTGGATGTTTATTTCAGAATACAAATTGGCACTGAATGTCAATAAGTTCATTGACTATAATTCCTTTCAATGCTTGTATGCATTCTTGCATTTCTTAGTCATTGGACTCCATATATAATAAAATAGTGATTTAAATGGTTAATTCAGTAGACTGTGATATATATATATATATATATAAAACATTAAATTATAATTACTAAATATATGTTTATATTTGAAGCTATACTAAAACCTTATAAAATGTTGATTTAACATTAAAAATATGAGATATGTAAAATAGTTGTCATGAGTTTAGCAATTTACACACTAATTTCAAAAGCTGTTATTTACAGCATCATAAACTTGCAAATTTGAAAATATTTCATATTTATATAAATGTGATTTGAAAGACATTTAAAATGTTTTATTTAGTTTAATGTTTTTTTATGTTTTATGTTAGTCTGTCTTGAATGGCCAATTATATTTTAACTTTATGAGCACTATAAGAAATACATTAACATAAGCTTAACATACTGTGAAATTTTATTGATTCTTTAACAATTTAATACATGTTAATATCAAGTTAATAAGAGCTATTCTCTTATATATAAAACTTCTAACTTTTTTTTTGACTAAGTATAAAATGTATTTTTGACGTTATTCTGAAATATATTGCTTTTCTATGTCAAAAAAATTTCTTTGACCCTAAAATATCTTATAGTCTTTGCAGCATCTTATTACCTAATATGATAGTTTACTTTTGTGTGGTAGTAAACTGGTATTTGCATAATGTAGTTATACTATGATGTCATAATGTCAATTATTTTTATTTGATTAATTAGTAGTCTTGTTTTAAAAGTGACATTATATTTTTTTTATTTATTTTACACTTTATTTTTTTGTATGTCAAAAATATTCATACAGGCACTCATAGATCTAATACATTTTAAAATGAGACATGTAGTTGTGCCTCATGGTTATATAATAATTTCCGTAATTCTTTTGGTTTATTTATCTTGAGACAGGGTCTTACTATGTAGTCCTAGCTGACCTGGAGCTTGCTTATATAGACCAGACTGGCCTTAAGCATGAGGCATTGCTCCTTCCTCTGCCTCCAGAGCGTGTGGATTACAGGTGCCCCATCTCCAGCTTCTAATCTCTCTTTAACTAGTGGATACTTCAGTTGGTTACAGTTCTTGCTGGTCTGTAATTTGATGACATAGACTATTGACACTTTGTTGAATTTTTGTGAATACTTCTCACAGAGAACATTCCTAATGGAAAGGATTTTGGGTCTCAACATATGTTGGTACTTGATAAATTACTGAGAACATTGCCAAACATTTTTGGGGGGCGGAGTGGCTTTGTTGATTCATTTATCACCAAAATCGCTTCTTATTTTTTAAATTTAAAAATATTTGAGGTAATTACATTTCTCCTTTTTATTCTTCCCTCCAAACCCACATATATACCCTTCCTATTCTTCCTCACATTTCATGCTTCCGTATTTTCTTTCTTTCTTTCTTTTTATTGGATATGTTCTTTATTTAAATTTCAAATGTTATCCTTTTCCCACTTTCCTTGCTTCCAGAACTGCTCTATCCTATACCCCCTTCCCCCGCTTCTATGAGGGTGTTCCCACACCCACCCACCTATTTGCACCTCCTTCCCTTGATTCCCCTACAGTGAGGCATCTATCAAGTCTTCACAGGACCAAGAACCTCTCCTCCCACTGATGCCTGACAAGGCCATCATCTGCTATACATGCAGATGGAGCAATGTATACTCCTTGGTTGGTGGCTTAGTCCCTGGTAGCTCTGGGGAGTCTGATTGTTTGGTATTTGTTGTTCTTCCTATGGGGTTGCAAACCCCTTCAGCTCCTTCAGTCCTTTCTCTAACTCCTCCATTGGGGACGCTGCACTCAGACCAATGGACGGCTGCAAGCATCCACCTTTGTATTTGTAAGGTTCTGGCAGAGTTTCACATGAGACAACTATATCGGACTCCTTTCATCAAGCATTTCTTGGAATCCACAATAGTGTCGGGATTTGGTTACTGTATATGGGATGAATCCCCAGGTGAGACAGTCCCTGGATGGCTTTTCCTTCAGGCTCTACTCTACATTTTGTCTTCATATTTGCTCACGTGAGTATTTTCTTCCCTTTCCTAAGAAGAACCTAAGCATCCACACTTTGGACTTCCTTCTTCTTTAGCTTCATGTGGTCTGTGCATTGTATCTTGGGTATCCTCTTATCAGTGAGTGCATACCATATGTGTTCTTTTACAATTGGGTTACCTCACTCAAGATGATATTTTCTAGTTACATTCATTTGGTTGAGAATTTTGTGAATTCATCATTTTTAATAGCTGAATAGTACTCCATTGTGTAAATGTACCACATTTTCTGTATCAGCTCCTCTGTTGAAAGACATCTGGGTTCTTTCCAACTTCTGGCTATCATAAATAAAGCTGTTATGTACACAGTGGAACATGTGTCCTTGTTACACGTTGTGGAATAGTGTGGGTATATGCCCAGGAGTTGTATAGCTGGGTCCTCAGGTAATACTGTGTCCAATTTTCTAAGGAACCACCAGACTGATTTCCAGAGTGGTTGTATCAGCTTGCAATCCCACCAACAATGTAGGAGTGTACCTCTTTCTTTGCATCCTCACTTGCATCTGCTGTCACCTGAGTTTTTGATCTTAGCTGTTCTGACTAGTGTGAGATGGAGTCTCAGGGTTGTTTTGATTTGCATTTCTTTGATGACTAAGGATGTTTAACATTCCTTTAGGTGCTTCTCAGCTATTCGAGTTTCCTCAGTTGAAAATTCTTAGTTTACCTCTGTACCCTATTTTATAATATGGCTATTTGATTATCTGGAGTCTAACTTCTTGAGTTCTTTGTATATATTGGATATTAGCCCTCTATCAGATGTGGGATTGGTAAAGATCTTTTCCCAATCTGTTGGTTGCAGTTTAGTCTTATTAACAGTGTCCTTTGCCTTACTGAAGTTTTGCAATTTTATGAGGTCCCATTTTTTGATTCCTGATCTTAGATCATAAGTCATTGGTGTCCTGTTCAGAACATTTTCTCCTGTGACCAAGTGTTTGAGGCTCTTTCCCACTTTCTTTTCTATTAGATTCAGTGCATCTGGTTTTATGTGGAGGTCCTTGATCCACTTGGACTTGAGCTTTGTACAAGGAGATAAGAGTGGGTTGATTTGCTTTCCTCTACATGCTTACCTCCAGTTGAACCAGTAGCATTTGTTAAAAATCCTGTCTTTTTTCCACTGGATGGTTTTAACTCCTTTGTCAAATATCAAGTGACCATAGATGTGGAGGTTCATTTCTGGGTCTTCAATTCTATTCTATTGATCTTCTTGTCTGTCTCTGTACCAATAACATGCAGTTTTTATTGCTATCACTCTGTAATACAGCTTGAAGTGAGGGATGGTAATTCCACCAGAAGTTCTTTTTTTGTTAACAATAATTTTATCTATCCTGGGTTTTTTGTTATAACAAATGAATTTGAAAACTGCTCTTTCTAACTCTATATATAATTAAGTTGGAATTTTGATAGGGATTGCATTGAATCTATAGTCTGCTTTTGACAAGATGACCATTTTTTCTATATTAATCCTGCCAATCCACGAGCATAGAAGATCTTTCCATCTTCTGAGTTCTTCTTCGATTTCTTTCTTCTGAGACTTAAAGTTCTTGTCATACAGATCTTTCACTTGCTTTGTTAGAGTCACATTAAGGTACATAATATTATTTGTGACTGTTGTGAAGGTTGTTATTTCCCTAATTTTCTCAGCCTGTTTATCCTTCGAGTAGGGAAAAGCTATTGATTTCTTTGAGTTAATTTCATATCCAGCCACTTTGCTGAAGTTGTTTATCAGTTTTAGTTCCCTGGTGGAATTTTTGGGGGCCACGTTAATATACTATCATATCATCTGCAACTAGTGATATTTTGACTTCTTCCTTTCCAGTTTGTATCTGTTTGACCTCCTTTTGTTATCTAATTCCTCTAGCTAGAACTTCAAGCACTATATTGAATAGATAGGGAGAAAGTTAGAGGCTGAAAAAGCATTTGACAATATTCAACATCCCATCATGTTAAAAGTTTTGGGAAGATCAGGAATTTAAGGCCCATACCTAAACATAGTAAAAGCAATAGATAGCAAACCAATATTCTACATCAAACTAAATGGAGAGAAATTTCAAGTAATTCTGTTAAAATCGGGGACTAGACAAGGTGACTTTATATTTTAATGACAGAAATTAACAATGATTTTATAATTTTACTTGTTACTTGAAATTGAAGTTAAAACTATTGATTATGCATAATTTAACCTATTGTTTGAAGTACAAAAGTGAGTGAGTAATGTTTATATTTTCCATATAGTCTAGCAATGGTATCAATACTATTTTTCAAGCAGCTTTATTCACTTAAACATTTACTAATGTAAAAATTATAAGAGCATGTTTCTACTTTATTATGTGATATTGGTTAGGCATTTTGACCTTATTATTGCAGTTTTTCATTGCAGCATATCAATAAGTATATTGTCAAAAATTAATAAAAATTTTATTAAATAGTTAGGAATTCCTTTGTAGTATATTATAGAAATAACTTTTCAATAACCTAAATATGCTTAAAATTTCTATAAATACAAAGAGATAGAAAAGGGACCATGGCATGGGAGGGGCAAACAGGAGCCTTCAAGATGGGATTAATAGTTCATAGTAGCTATGAAGTGGAAAATGAAAAAAAACAAATGAAAGGATACTTATCCGAGGAGGTATGATGGTGTAGAATAGAAGAGGGGAGGGGAAGGGATAAATAATACAAAGCATGATTGAAAAGCCATTTGAAAATATTTGTGCTTACATAAGTAATATTATATATGAAATATATATGTATTATTTAATTTTTTAGTATATAGTTAAAATATATATTTCTTTTTTAATTGCACTTGGGATGACAATGTTCCTTAGGAAAATCATAAGGTAACATAATCAAATCTATGCTGACAATTAGAAAATTCCCCCCTAAACAATATAGGCTTTTTACTTTGTCCTTTCTGTCTTCTAGAAAAAGAATCTCAGATCCCATTACAGAAGACAGCACACACATCAGGCATAGGACTTGCAGGAACTGAACTGAATCTAAGCTACCTGCCTCCTCACTGAGCACTGGACCATATAACATCCAAAGGTGTTATGCAAGCTGCCAAGAGACAAAAGCACCCAGTTGTCCTTAGTGGCCATGCAGCATATGAACCATAACAGGAACCAGCATTACACTATTCAGAAAGGTGACATTGTGCCATTCATCTTCTGTGGGAAACATTCAACCAGATTAGCAGACTTAAGGCTCTAGGATGATAGGAACTATTCGGACTTGGAATTGTAAACTTACACAATTATTTATGGCTGGTGAGACCATAAAAACCACCAAACAATTTCTACTTTACTAATCCAGGATCGTTTTTTCTAACTGCATTCTAAATACTTAGTACTATATCTACAGGCAATTGTAGCTCTTATCCCTTATCAGAGAAATTTTTTTATTTATTTGTGTGTGAAGAAAGTCATTACTACAGTAAGCCAAAACTGGTCAAAATGTAGAGATTGACTATGTGTTCAATTCTTATGTGTGTGTGTGTGTGTGTGTATACATAGACACACACACACACACACATACACACACATATAAGAATCTATAAAACAAAGGCTCAAGGAACACTGTAAAAGACATCAAAAGATTCTGTGAACCAGAAGACCAGAACTCTGCTGAGAGAGGAAAGGAGGAGTTGGGAAGAGGGGAGGACAGAGGAAGAGAGAGACAGATTTCTATGGGTCAAATGAATGTTTCAGATAAGTGCCATATAGACAACTGAGTTGCAAATCGATCTTGTTCAATAATTAAAATACATCAAATTTACTAGTAAAGCAAAAATAACCAGAATATAATGCAAATTAGTATATTCAGTCACATGCCAAGTGTTGCCTTGATGAGTCTGAGGTGCTATGCTCCACAATTATTATAGTGTCTACTCTGAGAACGGGGCTTTGGAGTTTACATGTTCACCAGCACATGCTGTATAAAAATTCAATTTTCTTTCTCCATTGAAGTACCCAGGGGGTAAGGACCCCAATTATAGAAACAAGACAATAAGAGTTATAGTTTCAATATGTGTAAAGGAAGAAACCTGGCTTTTACAAGGAAAAGAGGAGGAAGGGCCATAATGCCATAGTGCGGTTGTTTTTACTTTGATCATAATCATTGAACTGTCTTGCTCATTAAGACATACATTTAAGACTAAAGACTTATATATATTTGATATATATATATATATATATATATATATATATATATATATATATATACCAAATTGTTTAGGATGAATTGAAACAAATATTATCACTCATTAGGAACACATATATAGCAATAGATCCAGTAGCAAACTGAAAAACTGTTACTATCCACTCAACAGTTCCTAAGATAATTTCCTAATATTAAAAATAATAATATTAAAACTTCAAAATCAGTACTCTACAGTTGCTGATGTTAAAATGGAACTACTGCCTAAGACCATAGCTAGAAAATGAAAATTGCTACACATCAGTTCACACAGATATTAGCAACGGAATTTATTTCAACATCTAATCTTAATGATACGTGAAAATTCTAGCTGTGTTTTCATGCATTAGTAGTTAATTGAGAAGGAAAATGCTGGATCCCAATGTAAAGCAGATGTCAGCCATCCTCTGGTTTTGTTTGCTGTAGAAAAGCTTCCTAGTTAAAAACACTTAGCTTCTGAAAGCCTGTTAATAGCATGGCTTCTCCACAACCCCAAAGACATAATGACCAGACAGAGTCTGGGTATGGAAATTGACTGAGTTTATCTTCTATTTCTTTTATGAATACTTGAAGTTTGGCAAAAGGATGAAAAATGAAGAAAGAAATCTGAGTGGGTCAAGAAAAAGAAGTCTATCATCTTTTTTTTTTTTGCATCATCTTCCTGTTATAGATATTCCTTTTTAACACCTGTAAAATTTTTATTTTCTCCCTTTTAAAGTCAGATTTACCCCATACAATACATCTTGATTACAGTTTCTGCTCCCTCTACTCCTCACAGTTTCTCCCACCTCTCCTTCCATCCAGATCTACTCTCTTTCTGTTTCTCGTTAGTAAAGAACAGGTTTCTAAGAGATAACAAGCAAACATGATAAACTGAAATATAGTAAGATAAAACAGAAACCATCATGTTGATGTTGAACAGTGCTAGTCAGCAAAAGGAAAATGAGAGCAAGAGTGACACAATTTTCAGAGACTCATCCATTCATGCACTCAGCAGTACAATAAAAACACTAAACTGAAAGCTTTAATATATAATAAACTGAATGTGTGTGTGTGTGTGTGTGTGTGTGTGTGAATATGACTTGGTACAGACTCCTGCAGGAGCTGTGCTAGCTGCTTCAGACTCTGAGATCATATGAGTTTTGCTCAGCTGATTTAGAGGACTTTATTCCCCTCGTACCCTACATCCCCTATGATTCTTAATGCATTGAATTTTAATATATGTACTATATTTACACATAGATGCACTTACATACATACTTAAATTTATAGTTATGAATTTTTTATATTCAAATTTCCAAATCTTAGAATAAAAACAAAAATAAACTAATTTATTTTGTCATACAAATTAAAGTTGTTATCATTCAACAATAATCACTTGTATTTGTACCCATACTCTATTATCTGTCACATTAATATATAGTGAGGCAATGCTACATTTCCACCTTCTGAAGAAGAATTTTTGGCATATAAATAGTTGCTATTACTCCTCCTACCTGAGACATAAAGATGATTCATAAAAATCAATGTCAGTTAAACCTATGCAAATGTATTTCAAGAAATCAAATAATTTATTCAGATATTCTAGGAATCATGTCTTAATTACCCATGCTACTTCAGAGTTCCTTTAAAGTTCTTCCTACAACCAAGCCTTCTGATTTTCTGTTTTGTGACTTAGAATAGCTTACTCCACATGAAGCTTTTCCATTTCCATGACTAGTTAATAAGCATAAACATAAATATGGCACTTTTTCCTTATTCTGAAATTTAGGTCTTGATTATTATCTGATCTACTATAATCCAATTAGGTATTCAGTATTACTGTTTGTTTGTTTATTTATTTATTTATTTACATTCCAGATTTTATCCGCCCTCCCCCCCACCCCCCGCCACATTCTGACTGTTCCACATCACACACCTCCTCCCTAACTCCTGTCTCAACGAGGATATCCCCCGTCCCCTCCCTTCATGCCACCTGGCCTCTAAACTCCCTGGGGCCTCCAGTCTCTTGAGGATTAGGTGCATCATCTCTGATTGAACACAGACCCTGCAATCCTCTGCTGTATATGTGTTGGGGGCCTCATATCACTTGGTGTATGCTGCCTTTTTTCAGGTCCAGTGTCTGAGATCTCTTGGGAGTCCAGATTAATTGAGACTGCAGGTCCTCCTACAGGGTTACCCTCTTCCTCAGCTTCTTCCAGCTTTTTCCTAATTGAACCATGGAGGTCAGCAGCGTCTGTCCACTGGCTGGGTGCAAATATCTGACTCAGCTGTTTATGGGGTCTTCCTGAGTGCAGTCATGGTAGGTCCCTTTTTGTGAGTGTTTCATAGCCTCAGTAATATTGTCAGGCCTTGGGTCCTCTTTTTGAGCTGGATTCTACTTTGGGCCTGTCACTGGACCTTCTTTTCCTCCGGCTCCTCTCCCTTTCCATCCCTGTAGTTCTTACAGACAGGAACAATTGTAGGGCAAAGTTTTGACTATGGGATGACAACCCCCTCCCTCACTTGATGCCCAGTCTTCCTGCTGGAGTGGGGTCTATAAGTTCTCTCTCCTTTTTGTTGGGCATTTCATCTAAGGTCCATCCCTTTGAGTACTAATAGTCTCTTACCTCCCAGGTCTCTGATGCAATCTGGAGGTTCCCCCCAACCTCCTACCTCATGAGGTTTCCTGTTTTCATTTATTTTCTGCTGGTCCTCAGGGCTAGGGTCCTTTTCTGTCACCAATACCATATCAGGTTCCCCTCCCCCCACCTCCCATCTATTTTCCTCCCCAGGTCCCTCCCTTCCCACTTGTGTTGTTTTCTTCTCCCTCCCAAATAGGCCTGTGGTGTCCTCACTTGGGCCCTTCAGCTTGTTGATCTTTTTGAGTTCGGTAGACTGCATCTTTGGTATTCTGTACTTTGGGGGGAGGGAGGGCTAATATCCACTTATTAGTGAGTACATATTAAATGCCATTATCCCCCAATTTGGGCATAAGAGGACATCAGTATTTTTCAAATATGTAATAAAAGTGCATCCAGATCAACTCACATCAAAGCTGCCCTCACCTTTATAGGTAAAGACCATTAGCCAGTGCCTTGTGTTTATAAAATGTAAGTGATAAGAGCTACTAATTACTACCTTATGAAGTCAGTGCAGGCACTAATGGCACATATGTGAAACTTCAGTTCTAACATATAATTCAATAGCAAAGTGATTAATTGCAAAACATAAATCAAGTTAAGCAGATGTCTGTATAATCAAGAAATTCAATTAGGGCTATTGCAATAGTTGGTACAAGCACTTGCTTCCACACTTGACAACCTGAGTTTGATCCACATTGAAATCTGGAATGAGAGAATCACTCCAAGGAGACCTTTACTTTATACATACACACCATAGCACATATGAAGATATACATTTTTAAAAGAGATATTCAATGAATAATAAATTCAAACAGAAAAATCTAAACTAGCACTCAATAATTTGTATTTAAACTCTAATGGATATAGAAAATGTGGTTCATTTACACAGTGGAACACTATTCAGCTATTAAGAACAAGAGCATCCTGAGTTTTGCAGGCAAATGGATGGAATTAGAAAATATTGTGCTGTGTGAAGTAACTCAGACACTAAAAGACATTCATGGTGTGTACTCACTGATAAGCTGATATTAGCCAAAAAAGTATAGAATACACAGGGCACAATTCACAGAATTAAAGAAGATTAACAAGCAGAAGAGCCCAAGTAAGGCTGTTTCAATCACACATGGAAGGGAGAAGAAAGCAATCATGGGTGGCAGAGGGAGAGGAGACTTTGGTAGAAGAGTGGACAGGGAAGGGAAAAGAGGAAAAAATATTGGGGAAACAGAAGTGAATCCCTGAGGGCCAGAAGAAATAATGGAAACAGGCAACCTTGGGAGGTAGGAGGTGGAGGAACCTTCTTGAATATAACAGGGATCTAGGATGTGAAAGAAACTCAGAACTCAAAGTGAGGAACCTTAGATGTAATGTCCAACAGTGGGGAGTGGGAACTTGTAGAATCCATCTATAGTGGAAAGACAGGGCATCAAGTAAAAGGATGGGGTTGCCATCCCACAGGCAACAATTTGGACCCAGAATTGTTCCTGTCTAAAAGAACTGCAGGGACAAAAATGGAGAAGAGACTGAGGGAAAGGAGGTTCAGTGACAGGCCCAAATTGGGATCCAGCTCAAGAAGAGGCTCCAAGGCCTGACACTATTACTGATGCTATGGTGTGCTTAAAGACAACAGCCTAGCATGACTGCCCTCTGAGAGGCACAACAAGCAACTGATAGAATCAAATGCAGATACTTACACTCAACCAATGTACAGAAGCTAGGGACCCCTTTGGTTGAATTAGAGAAAAGCTGGAAGAAGCTGAGGAGAAGGGGGACCCTATAAGAAGACCAGCAGTCTCACTTAATCTGGACACCCAATATCTCTCAGACCATGAGCAACCAACCAGGCAACATACACTAGCTGATATGAGGCCCACAACACATATGCAGCAGAGGACTGCCTGGTCTGGCCTTACTGAGAAGATGCACCTATCCCTTGATAGAAGTGTGGCCCCAGGTAGTGGGGAGGTTTGATGGGATGGGGTTGGGGCTGGGGACATCTTCTTGGAGATGGGCGAGGAGGAATGGGATGGAGAACAGTCAGCGGCTGGATCAAGGAGGTCATAAAATTTATGAGTATAATATTTTAATTTTTAAAACAGCAGGCACTGATGTGAAGCAACTCTCTTACTGTGCCTGGGTAACTTTATTTAGTATAATATTTTCTAGATCCATCCATTTTATTGCAAATTTCATTCTTCTTCATCGTGAATAAAATTCACTCCTGTTATGTGTCACTTTTAATTATCCACTTATGCATCAATGGGCACCTATATTGCATTCAGTTTTTACTATCATGATTCAAGCCTCTATGAACATACAGATGCAAAAATTTCTGTTATAGGGTATAGAGTCTTTTGAGTATGTTACAAGGAGTGATATAGTTGGGTCATTATTTCTATTAAGGTTTTTGAGAAAACTCTAGTCTCACTTCCATTGTGGTTTTAGCAGTTCATACTCATTCTAACAGTGAATAAAAGCTTCAATTTCCCATGTTCTCCATGACATTTGTAGTTAATTGTTTTCTTGATAATAGCCAATCTAGCATCAGAGTAAGGGTAAACGCCCACTCCAGTTGTTGGAGAACCTGCATTAAGACTAAGATACACCACATTTGCTACATGTGTGTGAGGATGAGGGGCTAGATCCAGCCCTTGTATGTTTTTCGGTTGGTGGTTCAGTCTCTGGGAGCTCCCAGGGGTCCAGGTTTGTTGACTCTATTTGTCTTCCTGTGGAGTCATTATCTCTTCCAAGTTCCTCAATCCTTCCCCCAACTCTTCCATAAGACTTTCTAAACTCCATTTAACGTTTGGCTGTGGATCTCTGCATCTGTTTAGATCAGCTGATAGGTGGAGCCTCATAGAGGAAAATTATGCTAGGGTCCTTTCTATAAGCATAACAGAGTATTATTAATAGTGTCAGAGATTGGTTTTTGCCCATGCTATGGATCTAAATTTGGGTCAGTTATTGGATGGCCAATCCCTCAGTCTCTAGAACATCTTTGTGCCTGCACTTCTTGTAGGCAGGACAAATTTTAGGTTGAAGGTTATGTGGGGAGGTAGGTGTCCTTATCCCTCCACTTGGATTCCTGCCTGGCAACAGGAGGTGTACACTACAGTCTCCATATTGTCCACTGCTTGGAGCCTCATCTAGAGTCACCCTCTATTTAAAGTCTGTGATACAATAGTGAGTAAAACTCCTCCAGATTTTGAATCTGGAGGTTTAGCATCACTATGCTTTGTTTTCTATAAATAACTCAACTCAGAGAACCAGGCAGTCCTCAATGCAAATGTCAGTCTTGGACAAATATTTACATACAGTTCTTCATCCTACAGAAGATGTAAGACAAAGAATATAAATACATATCCTCATTTTAAAACAGAAGATAAAGAACTATAGGGTGGAGAAAAGGGATAGTCAATAATTCCCTGCCTCCTTTTCAGTGTTTAGATATAGACATGGTGTTTCCCAGTGTTAGAGATCAGACATTTGGCTTCTTTCTCTTATTTTTCTATTAAAAATTGTAAAATTGTTTTATTGGTATCTACCATGTAAATTCACAGTGTTAGAAGTTGTAAATATGCTATTATATAAGACTAGAAGTTCTTATTGGCTCTCCCAGCATTTAAATATCTTAGAAACAATAATATTTGGTTATTATACTTAATGATTATATAGTTTATGACAAAAAAACAAGAGATATAGAATCATTACTCATCAGTTGTGAAAATGACAATGAAAAATATGTAGAAAGTAACACACATAAGAGTGTCGCAATTTCTAAATGGAATTGAATTGAGGTATGAAGGATGACTCACACTTGTTAATTAGAATTGTGAAATTGATAATGTTAAAGATGAAATGCTTTTGTTAAGTAGATCAAGTACAAGGCTTCCGGGATACACGATTCACTGTTGAAATCCAAGCACTCAAGATGTCAAATCAAGATTACCTGTATCTTTAGCCTAACTTGAAATATAGTAAGTCTGTCTCAACATCTTCAAAATAATTACAAAATAATACAGCGTGCTATCTGTACATTATCCCAATAGATTTGGAAGTATGTAAGCTGCTGCTTCTTCTTTCCTTCTTCTCTTTCTCCTTCTCTTTCTCCTTCTCCTTCTCCTTCTCCTTCTCCTTCTCCTTCTCCTTCTCCTTCTCCTTCTCCTCCTCCTCCTCCTCCTCTTCCTCCTCCTTCTCCTCCTCCTCCTTCTCCTCTTCCTCCTTCTCCTTCTCCTCATCCTCCTCCTCATCCTCCTCCATTTCACCCTCCTTTTCTTTTTTCCTCCTTCTTTTCCTCCTCCTCTCCCTTTTCCTCCTCTTCTTCATCCTCCTCTTCTTCATTTTTAATTTTACAGGATTCACAAACAGTCTCAGAACAAATTTTGGCACTGAACTTTTAGGAAAGGTAACACTTTAAAAAGAAACTATTAAATTTTTGGTTGCACATGTATAGAATTATTACCTTGATATACTGTTACAAGGTAATAATTGGGAAGAAAGTCAAGAAGTGAACTGTGAGGACCAATACCTAATGTCAATTTGAATGGATTGAAGAAAATATGCATAACTAAAACATATTTCTAGTTGTGTCTACATTGAAATACACCTACATTACTAAAACACATTTCAAGCTGTATCTGTAAGGGAGTTTCCACAGAGAGTTAAGTAAGATGAGAAGATGTGACCTGAATATAATGACCTGCCTAATTCAGCAGAATGAGGACCTGTGTAGAATCAAATGAGAGGAGAGAATCCAGATAGAATAGATTTTTCTCTCTCTGTTTTCTTCTTACCACTATGTAACCACCACTATTATGACTCCTTACCATGTTAGAATGCTGTTTATGCAACTATAAATAAGTGATTTATTTTTAAAAGTTATTTTTGTCATAGTAATTATCTTGACTAAAATAACAAAAAGAGTGAATAATTTTATACATTATGGGGGAAAATAGATAGGAAATGATTATGTATTAAAATCAGATATTGGTATCAAAAGAAAAATAATGGATTTCAATATATTTAATAAAAATGTACAAATAGTTTTGTTATTGTTGGTACATGGTGAAGATTGAAGTCAAAAAATCACTTGTCGGTTTTGTACATTCCAAAGGGAGACATCAGCCAGTGTCTAATTTTATCTCAACTCTCTGTTCTCACCTGCTGAATCAATCTGCACCATCTAGAAAATTAGATGAAATATTTTCATACCACATAAACTGTTATAATTTTCCAAATTATGTTGTTAGTACTCAATTCTCAGTGTTATGAATATTTACTTACCTTTTATTCTCTACTTTTCTGATAGAAATTAACTCTCAATTTATACATTTTTCAATTTTCTTTGTTCATATGTATATACTGGGTGCTGATTTAACAACAGCAAAAGAAAGATGTATCATTTGAGGAAAATATTTTTCCACACCCAATGAGTAAATGAGAGCAAACACCACACTGATTCATAAGTCACCATCACAAGGCCAAATGGCCACACCCCCAAGAAAAGATTACTCATTACTAATGGATCATAGTTTCAGTTTCTGTTGCTAAAATCCCCTTTAAAAAGCAACTTAACTGATAATGGGTTTGTTTTCCGCACAGTTCCTGGGTAATATCATTTGTTGCTGTGAAATTAAGGCAACAGGGTGATGTATAAATTGATCATATTTCATGCAAAGTCAAGCACAGAAAACAGTGAATTACTGCATGTATCCTTGTGTTTAAACTGCACATTACACTCTTAAACAGTTCAAGAGCAGCTGTCTATTGAATTTTATATGTAGGTCTTTCCACTTTAATATATTCAAGACAATTCCCCACAGACATCTTCTTCCATGGTTCCTGATTGAAACTCTTCTCCCAAGTTATTCTAGTTTGTATAAACTAAGTCATTGGCATGGAGAGTTCATACGATTATTCATACTTCTACACATAAAAATCTACTTTCTTATTTATTTATTTATTCATTTATTTAATCTTTCTTTTTATTTACAGTCCAGGCTTTATCCGTCTCCTGCTCTGCCCTCTAACTGTTCCTCATCTCATACCTCCTCCCCCCACACCTGTCTCAAGAGGATATTCTCCCCTTACCCCTACCTCCATAGCACCAGATCTCCCCACTCCCCGTGGCCCCAAGTCTCTCAAGGGTTAGGTGCATCTTCTCTCACTGAGGCCAGACCAGGCAGTACTCTGTTGTATAAGTATTGGGAGTCTTATATCAGCTGGTGTATGCTGCCTGGTTGGTGGCTCATTGTCTGAGAGATATCGGGGGTCCAGATTGTTTGAGACTGCTGGTCTTCCTATGGGAAGTCACCCTCCTATCAGCTT
Source organism: Rhynchomys soricoides (assembly GCA_019843965.1). Lineage (NCBI taxonomy): Eukaryota > Metazoa > Chordata > Mammalia > Rodentia > Muridae > Rhynchomys > Rhynchomys soricoides. Next base: position 2,304,877 of record JADRCH010000067.1, on the reverse strand, counting down.
CTTTCAGCTTTTCCCTAATTCAGCTACTAGGGTCCCCAGCTTCTGTACACTGGTTGGGTGCAAGTATCTGTATCTGACTTTCAGCTGCTTTTTGGGCCTCTTGGAGGGCAGTCGTGCCAGGCTCCTGCTTGTAAGCACACCATAGCATCAGTAATAGTGTCAGGCCTTGGGGCCTTCCCTTGAGCTGACTTCCAATATGGGCCTGTCACTGGACATCCTTTCCCTCAGGTTCTTCTCCATTTTTGTTCCTGCAGTTCTTAGAGACAGGAACAATTCTGAGTCCAAGTTTTTTTGACTATAGGATGGTAACTCCATTCATCCAGTTGATGTTCTTTCTGTTGGAGATGGACTCTACAAGTTCCTTCTCCCCACTGTAGAACATTGCATCTAAGGTCCCTCCCTTTGAATCCTGAGAGTCATTTACCTCCCAGGTTTCTGAAACATTCAAGAGCCCCCACCCCCACCTCCTGGGGATGCATGTTTCCATTCTTTCTGCTGGCCCTCAGGGCTTCAGTCCTATTTGCATTCCCCAACACCTGATCAAGTTCCTCATTTCCCCTCCCTGTCCATTTACCCACCCAAGTTCATTCTTCCTTCCCTATGCCCACTGTGATTGCTTTCTTCTCCCTCCAGAATGGGATTGAGACATCCTCACTTGGGCCCTTCCACTTGTTAACTTTCTTAAGTTCTGTGGATTGTATCCTGTGTATTCTGCATGCTTTTGGTTGATATCCACTTATTAGTAAGTACATACCATGCATGTCCTTTAGGGTCTGAGTTACCTCACTCAGGATGATATTTTCTAGTTTCATCCATTTGCTTACAATACTCAGAATGTCCTCATTCTTCATAGCTGAGTAGAATTACCTTTTGTAAAGGAACCACATTTTCTGTATCCATTATTTCTGTTGTGAGACATCTGGCTTGTTTCCAGCTTCTGGCTTCACAAGTAAGGCTGCTGCAAGCATAGTGGAACTTGTGCCCTATTGTCATGGTGGGGAATCATTTTGGTATATGCCCAAGAGTGGTACACCTGAGTCTTCAGGTAGATCTATTTTCAATTTTCTGAGGAAACTCCAGATTGATTTCCAGAATTGTTATACCAGTTTGTACTCCTACCAGGAATGGAAGAATGTTCCTCTTTTTCCACATCCTCACCAACATGTGCTATCACTTGAGTTTTTGAACTTAGCCATTCTAATTGGTGTGAGGTAGAATCTCAGGGTTGTTTTGATTAACCTTTCCCTGATCACTAAGGACTTTGAACGTTTCGTTTTTTAAAAATGATTTATTTATTTATCTATTTATTGAACACTCCAGATTTTATCCCCACCCGGGGTGGTCTACCCTCCAACTGTTCCACATCACATACCTTTTCCCCAATCCCTTGTCACCACGTGGATGTCCCTTACCCCCACCTAACCAGACCTTTAAACTCCCTGGGGCCTCCAGGCTCTTGAGGGTTAGGTGCATCTTCTCTGACTGAACCCAGACCCGGACAATCCTCTGCTGTATATGTGTTGGTGAGCCTCATATCAGCTCTTGGATGCTGCCTATTTGGTGGTCCAGTGTTTGAGAGATCTCGGGAGTCCAGGTTAATTGAGACTGCTGGTCCTCCTTCAGGGTTACCCTCATCCTCAGCTACTTCCAACTTTTCCCTAATTAAACCACAGCAGTCAGTAGCATCTGTCCATTGGTTGGGTGCAAATATCTGTATCTTATTCTTTCAGCTGCTTGTTGGGTCTTTCTGAGTGTGGTAATGCTAGGTTGCTTTTTGTGAGCATTCCATAGCCTCAGTAATAGTGTCAGGCCTTGGGACCTCCTCTTGAGCTGAATTCTACTTTGGGCCTGTCACTGGACCTTCTTTTCCTCAGGCTCCTCTCCATTTCCATCCCTGTAGTTCTTACAGACAGGAAAAATTATGGGTCAGAGATTTGACTGTGGTATGATAACCCTTCTCCCTTACATGATGCCCTGTCTTCCTGCTGGAGGTAGGTTCCATAAGTTCCCTCTCCCTACTGTTGGACATTTTATCTAAGTTCCATCCCTTTGAGTCCTGAGAGTCTCTCACCTCCCAAGTCTCTGGTGCATTTTGGAGGGTCTCCCCCCACCCCCAACCTCCTACCTGTTGAGGTTGCCTCTTTCCATTATTTTTGCTGTCCCTCAGGGCTTCAGTCCTTTTTTGTCACCCAATACCAGATCTGGTTACCCACCCCCACCTCCCCACTTGTGTTGCTTTCTTCTCCCTCCCAAGTGGGACTGTGGTGTCCTCACTTGAACTCTTCATCTTGTTGAACTTTTTGAGTTTTGTGGACTTCATATGGGGTATTCTGTACTTTTTTTTTTTTTGATAATATCCACGTATTAGTGAGTACATACCATGCATGTCACTTTAGGTTTTAGTTACCTCACTCAGGATGATATTTTCTAGTTTCATCCATTTGCTTACAAAATTCAGGATGTCCTCATTCTTAATAGCTCATTAGTATTCCATTGTGTAAATGAACCACATATTCTGTATCCACTCTTCTGTCGTGGGCCATCTGGGTTGTTTATAGCTTCTGGCTATCACAAAGTCTCTATGAACATAGTGGAACACCTGCCTGTGTGGCATGGTGGGGCATCTTTTGGGTACATTTCCAAGAGTGGTATTGCTGGGTCATCAGGTAGATCTATTTCTAATTTTCTGAGGAACCTCCAGATTGATTTCCAGAGTGATTGTATCAGTTTGCAATCCCAGTATCAGTGGAAGGGTGTTCCTCTTTCTCCACATCCTTGCCAACATGTGTTGTCACATGAGGTTTTGATCTTAGCCATTCTGATTGGTTTAAGGTGGAATCTCAGGGTTGTTTTGATTTGCATTTCTCTGATCACTAAGGACTTTGTATATTTCTTTAGGTGCTTCTCAGACACTGGATATTCCTCTGTTGTGAATTCTCAGTTTAGTTCTATACCCCATTTTTTTCACTCGGTTGTTTGTTTTTTTTGGTGGTTAGCTTCTTGAGTTCTTTATATATTTTGGATATTAGCCTTCTCTTGGAGGTGGGGTTAATGAAGATTTTCTTTTTCCTTCTGTAGGTTGCCTATTTATTTTATTGTCTATGTCCTTTGCCGTATAGAAACTTTCCAGTTTCAGGAGGTCCCATTTATCAATTCTTGATCTTACAGTGTGAGCCATTGAAGTTCTGCTTAGAAAATTTCCCCCGATTCCAATGAGTTCAAGGATCTTTCCCACCTTCTCTTCTGTTAGATTGGGTGTGTCTGGTTTTATGTTGACGTCCTTAATCCACTTAGACTTAAGCTTTGTGTAAGGTGACAAATATGGGTCTATTTTCATTTTTCTACAGACAGCCAGTTAGGCTAGCATCATTTATTGAAGAGGTTTCTTTTTTCCATTATATATTTTTGGCTTCTTTGTCAAAGATCAAGTGTCCATAAATGTGTAGTTTTATTTTTGGGTCTTCAATTCTATTCCATTGAGCAACCTGCCTGTCTCTGTACCAATACTATGCAGTTTTCATCACTATTGCTCTGAAGTACAGCTTGAGTTCAGGGATAGTGATTCACCAGAAGTTCTTTTATTGTTAAGAATTGTTTTTGCTATTCTGGATTTTTTGTTTTGTCAGGCAAATTTAAAAATTGCTCTTTCTACATCTTTGAAGTATTGTGTTGGGATTTTGGTGGGGATTGCATTGAATCTCTTTATTGCTTTTGGTATGGTGGCCATTTTTACTATGTTACTTCTACCAATCCTTTAGCATGGAAGATCTCTTCCTTTTCTGAGGTCTTCTTCAATTTCTTTATTGAGAGACTTGATGTGCTTGTCATACAAATCTTTCACTTGTTTGGTTAGAGTTACCCAAAGATATTTTATATCCATTCTTCCAAGACATATTTGATGTTAAACTTTTTTTTTCACTAAGAATCTCCATGTCTTCTTTTGAATATCAAACCTAAGACTTCTGCTTCTTTACTTTCTATAGTTGGCTTTTCCCCTACAGATTTTATCTTATTATCATTCCTAACCATTATCCTTCTGTGTTATCCACCCTTATGTCTCTCTATTATCTGAAACACTATTAACATTCACTATGATTTGTAAGAATTTACTTATTTACTTACAAAAAAATTAATAGCTACCTTCACAAACACATGTCTAAATCCTTCTCACATCTTGCATGGCTTGGTAGAGATTATACAAATGTGTTTGCCTTAGAGTTAAAATTATCCTTGATTATTCACTTTGGCTCAGTCTAATGACAAGCACAAGAAAGAAGTCAGAGTAAATAATAATCAGTGAGAATAAAAGTGTAAAATAATGTGAGGATCTGTAATTGATAACATTGGTATCCTGGGCTTTATGACTAATAACCACTTACTTTGGAGTGAGTACATACCATGTATGTTTTTTGGGTCTGTGTTACCTCACTCATGATGACATTTTATAATTCCATACATTTACCTGCAAAATTCCTGATGTCCTTGTTTTAAATAGCTGAGCAGTATTCTATTGTGTAAACATACAAAACTTTCATTGTCCATTCTTTGGTTGAGGGGCATCTGCGTTGTTTCCAGTTTTTGCTATTACTAATAAAGTTGCTATGAACATAGTGTAGCAAGTGTTCTTGTGGAATGGTAGAGCATCTTTTGGGTATATGGTCAGGAGTGGTATAGCTGGATTTTGAGGTATAATTACTCCCATTTTTCTTAGAAATCACCAAATGATTTCTAGTGTGGTTGTACAAGTTTGTACTCCCACTAGCAATGAAGGTGTATTCCCATTGCTCCATCTCCTAGGCAACATGTGCTGTCCCTTTAGTGTTTGATCATAGCCATTCTGATAGGTATAAGGTGCAGTCTCAGAATTTTCATTTCCTTGATGACTAAAGACATTTAACATTTCTTTAAATGTTTCTCAAACATTAGATATTCCTCTGTTGAGAATTTGCTGTTTAACTCTGTACTCCATATAAAAAATAAACTTTTTAAAGAATTGTTTATGTATTGTGTATACAGCAGTATGCCTGCATGTATACTTGTAGGCTAGAAGAGGGGACCAGATATCATTATAGATATTTTATGAGCCACCATGTGGTTGCTGGGAATTGAAGTCAGGACCTCTAGAAGAGAAACCAGTGCTGTTATCCTCTGAGCCATCTCTTTAGTCCTACACTCCATTTTCAAAATTAAATTATTTGGTATATAACTTCTTGTGTTCTTTATATATTTTGAATATTGACCCTCCATTGGTTGTAGGGTTGGTGAAAATCTTTTCCCAATCTGTAGAATGCCATTTTGTCCTATTGACAATGTCCTATGCCTTACAGAAGGTTTTCAGCTTCATGATGTCCAATTGATCAATTGTTAATCTTAGAACCATGTTACAATCCACAAACCCAAATTAACAAAGAGGGCCTGAGGAAGGTTGCTTAAATCTCACTCAAAGTGGAAATAAAATTGTCATCAGAGTTGGTTGGAGTAGAGGAACTGAGTGGGTGATGAGATGGGGAGTCAATGGGGGAAGGATAAGATGTAGGGAGAGATATATACCCACCAAACCCAGATATTCTTGTGGATGCTTGGAAGTGCTTGCTGATGGAAACATGATAAGCTGTCTCCAGAGAGGCTAAGGCAGAGCTTGACAAATACAGAGATGGATGCTTTCAGCCAAGCATTGGACTGAGCTTGGGGTCCCAGATGGAGGAGTTGGAGAAAGGACTGAATGAGCTGAGGGGATCTGTAGCCCCATGGAGGGAGCAACAATATCAATTGGCCAAACCCCATGGCACTCCCGGAGACTGGACCATCAACTAAAGAATACACATGGAGAGACCCATGGTGCTGGCCACATATGTGGCAGAGGAGGGCTGTGTTGGCCATCAGTGGGAGGAGAAGTCCTTGGGCCTGAGAATGTTAGATGGCCCAGTGTAGGAGAATGCTAGGGATGGAAGACAGGAGTGGGTGGGTGGGGGAGCACCCTCATAGAGGCAGGAGGAGGGGGAATGGAATAGGAGGTTTCCAAAGGGGAAAACATTTGAAATGTATATAGAGTAAATATCCAAAAATAAAAATTAAAAAAAAATGTAGGGAGAACCTGGAACACAGGGTAGGAAGAGGGAATAGAAACAAGCAGTGAGGGGCATCTTTAGAACCTGGGATGGAAGGGACTCTAGGGAAAATATAAAAGTTACTCTAGCTGAGGCTCCTAGCATTGGGTGATAGGGAGACTGTAGTGTCCACCTCCTATAGCCAGGCAGGACTCTAAGTGGAGGGATAGGTACACCTACCTCTCCACAAAACCATCAACCTAAAATTTGTCCTGCCTATAAGAAGTGCAGGCACAATGATGTCCTAGAGACTCAGTGCACGACCATACAATAACTGACCCAACCTGAGATCCATTGCATGGCCAAGAATGAATCCCTGACACTATTAATGTTACTCAGGTATGCTTACAGAAAGGAGTCTAGCATAACTTTCCTCTAAGAGTCTCCATCAATCAGCTAATCTAAACAGATACATAGGTACACAGCCAAATATTAAAAGGAGCTCAGAAAGTCTTATAGAAGTGTTGGCGGAAGGACTGAGGAATCTTGAGGAGATAGTGACTCCAAAGTAAGACTAACAGAGTTAACAAACCTGGAACCCTGAGAACTCCTAGAGACTAAACCACCACCAAAGAACATACAAGGGCTGGATGGACCTACCCCACTCCTGGGCACACTTGCAGCAAATGGGGTGCAGCTTGGTCTTAATTCAGGTTTCCCAACAATTGGAGTGGGAGTTTACCTTGAAACTGATGCCTGCCTATGAATTCTGTTCCTCTAACTGGGTTGCCTTGATTGTCCTCAGTAGGAGAGAATGTATCTAGTCATACAGTGACTTGAGGTGTCACTGTGGATTGGTACCCAAAGGGGACCTCATCCTTTTTAGAGATGAGAAGGGAGGATTGAGGGAGGGGCTATGTGAAGGGGACATGGAGGAGAATGGGCCTGTGACCTACTATGCATGATGTATAGTGAATAAATAAACAAATAAATAAATAGAAAGAAGTGATGAGAACAATGGCTCTTGAATTCATTGTTCCATTTCTGAAAGAGAACTCCAGTAAAATAAGTTAATTAATTAAAATAAAAATAAAGATAATTATTATTTCAAAAACACTAAAAGCATGCATGTATTTTAAAAATTATTTTATTTATTTACATTCCTAATGTTGCCTCCCTTTCAGGTCATTCCTTCCACAAGTACTTCACCCAATGCCCCCTCCTCTTGGCTTCTGAGAGGGTGCTCCTCCACCCATCCACCCACCCACTCCTACTTCACCCTACTAGAATTCCACTTCCCTGGGGCATCAAGTTTTTACAAGATTAAGTGCATCCTCTCCCATTGAGATCAGAAAAGACTGTCCCCTTCTACGTATGTAGCAGGGGTCATAGACCAGCCCATGTATGCTCATTGGTTGCCCCCTTCTGCTTCTTTAGTCCTTCCCCTAACTCTTTCATAGGGGTTCCTTGAACTCAGTACAATGGTTGGCTGGTAAATGTCTGCATCTATCTCAGTCAGCTGCTGGTAGAGCCACTCAGCGGAGAGGCATACTAGGCTCCTGTCTACAAGCACAACATGGCATCAGTTATAGTGTCGGGGTTTGGTATCTGCGCTTGGGATAGATCCCAAGTTGGCTTTTCCTTCAGCCTCTGCTCCACATTTGTCCTTGCACTTCCTTTAGACAAGAACAATTCTGAGTCAAAAATTTTGAAGATTAATTGGTGGCCCCGTGTCTCAACTTGGGCCATGTCTGTCTGCTGGAAGTGATGTCTTCAGGTTATACTTCTCTCTGCTGGGCTCTTTAGGTAAGGTCATCACCATTGGCCCCTGGGGGCTTCTCACACTTTTGGTATCTGGGCCTTTCTAGCAGGTCTCTCCACCCCCTACCCTACACTGCTGTATATTTCTACTTATTCTCCTAGCCCTGTGGTCTTCTCCCCCATACATGATCCTTTCCCTTTTTCCTTCCTCCTCCCCTCTCTCACCCAGATTCCTCCCTCCTTCTGCCTCTGGTGATTATTTTGTTCTCCCTTCTAAATGTGATTGTATCACTTGTGTCTTCCTTCTTGTTAAGCTTCATATAGTCTGTGAGTTGTATCATGGACATTTTGAACTTTTTGCCTAATATCCACTTATCAGTAAGTACATACTATGTATGTCCTTTGGTGTCTGGGTTTCCTCACTCAGGATAAAATTTTCTAGGTCCATCCATTTGCCTATAAAATTCATGAATTCTCAACAGAAAAAGTGATTCATTTACACAATGGAATACTATTCAACTATTAAATAAAAGGACAGTATGCATGTATTTTTAAGATAATACATTTGTGTTATATTGTTATAGTAACAGTAAAAACCATGGACTTATTTTACATTGCCACTATTGGAATGTATACTTGGGGATTAGAAACTTGTTTCATAATGTATGTTTACATGTATGCTCAAACTAGACAACTAGTAACTACTTCCAAAATTATGTCAGAAATTAGAATCAAATATACATTGATTAATATACACTATATACAGAAATGTATACATTTACATTATACTACAAACATGTACACATATATGTAAATATCTTACGTTAATATGTACCTATATATTGTTTGTGGTTATTTGAATCAGATATATACCAGATAGGCACAAGCATTTGAGGAACTGGTCCCCATGTGGTAGCAATGTTTGGGGAAGTGATGAATCCTTGATGGAGGAAGTAAGTCACTGTAGTCGACTTGAGATTTAATTGCCCCAGCCTGCTCCATTGGTTTCATGCTTTTGGTTGACAATATAATCTTTCAGCTTCTTGTTCTCTTCATTATGACTGCTGCTTGTGGCCTTTACTTCACAACATTATTGATTCCCTCTCTAGATTCATAAGCCCAAATACACTCCTTTTTTCTTTTATATGGCTTTGGTTGTAGTGTTTTTCACAGAAACAGAAACAAAGGTAGGACACACATTATTATAAAATTATTTCTATATTGTTATAATGGATACTATTATTGATGTAATTAAATATATTCCTACACATATATCTCAAAAAGAGTAGATAAGACCTGTTTTGTTACTCATGAATACACAAAAAATTGAGGAGAACTAGAAAATGTTAATTTAGTGTAATATTTCTATCCTAGATCATTGTACTAACCATTTCTACACCTGATTTAGTTGTGTCATGTTGCAATGTAGTTAAAATAAAGCAAAGTAACTATGATATAGAGTGTATTATTTCATGATATGAAAAGGCAAAGTCATTATTTAAATCAGATTTTCAGCATTGGCAGCAACAGACAGTGTTTGACTCTTAGGACGAAACAGTTAATAATCACAACACAGTACTGGCCATCAAGACATATTACCTTTCCATGACTGAGTTTTGTGGGTCTTCTGGTTAAGCAGGATTTCCACTGTAGCGATCGAGGAGCTTAACTAAGTATTGTCAGCTGCCCTGGTCAGCCACCTATGATGGTATCCTGGCAACCCTTGATTTTTCATCTATGCCGGAGTCCTTATAATAGCCCTACTTTGGATTAAAGAGTGAGATCGTGATGTGGGATTTATTTGGAATTGAAATTAAAACACCATTATCAAATATAATTCAGAAACTCACATCACTAAGTGGTTTTATCTTGCTAGCTACACACTGCAGCTCCCTTTGTGCATTTGTTACATAAAGAAGATAATCTTCAGAGTCTTCTGTTGCCAAATAAATTCCTTACCTACACTAGTGATGCGATGTAGTCCTCTGATGTACTCAGCTATTAAAATAGAATAGCAAATGTTGGAAATTTACATAGAATCCGATCAGCAGTGTTCATATTTAGAATAGCTTGGATTCCCAGAAGAGATGCTGGGGAGTTGCAATATGCCATTTTTGTGTTTAAAAAAGGCCCACTCACTCTACCAACAGAAGAGAGAAATCACAGACCTATCATGTTCTTTACATTTCTTGGTCAATATAAACATTTCATGTCTGCTTTAAGTTATGGTTATAAATACCCTGAAGTACTTAAAATATGCCTGCTATTTATTCAGTCCTAACATTTTAAGCAAAGAAGGTCAAGATATAGGGTTTACTATAAAGATTTAAAAGGTATCAATTTACAGTTTATATAGATAACACTGTCAAAAAATAAAAATCAGAGTATATTAAATAAGCATTTAGGGAAATAAAGCAACTAGAGCCCTGCTTAAGCATTTATATCATGATATTATATTTCCAACATTATTCACAGTTACTACTAAAAAGGGAAATCTTTCTCAACTCAGAAATTCCACTGAAAAGTCCACACAATAAATAAACTATGTACAATCATAGCAACTATTTTATATATAGTTCAATTTCATATATGATAAATGTTTTCCAGGTTAAATTTAAACATGCATTTAAAATTACAACTGTTTGTTGTTATGCTTTTCTGTTTTCTTTTCAGGATGCAGTAGATGCTCCTAAATAATCAATTAAGCATTTAGCTTTTAACAAGTATTTAAAGATATTAAACATAATTATTTTCATTTATAGCTTAAGAAACATAGATTTAATAATCTTGACAGACATGATGGAGTAAGAGCCTTTGAAATTTTTTCATAAAAGCAATGAAAACAGAACCAAACAATATTAAGTCAAAGTTTTTCAAGATGAGTGGGGAGGCCTAGCTATTCTGTATCTGATAGCATTTAGGTCACTTAATATGAATTGAGAGGCAGACAAGGCTGTTAGTTATTATTAGTGGCTTTATTGCTTATCATTGTAGTTTTTTACATAAATATTTTAATATCAGTGCATGAAAGGCCTATTTCTGGTTGAGTGGAAACAGTAAATTATTGTATTTTAACTTCTACTGCTGGATTTTATCTGACACAGAATCCTCATGCTTGCAGTTGAGGAAAAATGTACTTTTAATTACATCCTGATAAATGAAGAGGGGTGAAGAACTGAGGCATTGAAGAAAGTAGTTTGGGTTCAGAGGATTCTTCTGAAGTACGCATTTGAAATGTAACATGGCAGATGTGTTTCTAGGAGCTGACAGAAGTAAAAATGTATCTGGTGCTCCATATTAGAAGTGGACCCCAGACAGTTTAAACTGCTACAAAGGATCTTTGAATAAACATTTTCATAAACACAGTATTATTTCTACTAAAATAAATCCATGGATTAATACCTGAAGGATGACAATAAATATAATCTTTTGATTAATTTTTTGATTAAATATACATCAATTTTTTGAAACAATTAAGCCTAGCTACTTTTCAAGTGTCACCAAAGAGCACTTATGTTGATCTTTAAATCATCAAAGTGGCAATTCCAGTATTTTATTCATAGTTCTGGTTTGTGTGTGATGAGTGTTAGGCTATTATACTCCTAATAAACTCATAATAAAGAACAAAGTATTTATAATTTTTGTTAAATTATGAGTTTTGAAATCTGTAGTTTACCAAAAGCAATGCAATACACATTTACAAAATAAAATTTGGTGGAGAGGAAGCAAGCTACTGGAAAGTTAAGTTCATCAACATCACTTGTATTTATTTAAAGTAAGCAAGAATAAGTGACTCAAATTCTAATAATAAACTCTCTGATGGGAAACCTCCACGTAAAAATGTAGAAAGGCTTGCAGTAACCAGCAACCTATTCTAAAGGAGGTTCTTCAGACAGACTCTCTTGAAGGAGAAGGAACACAAACTGTTACAAAAAGCTGACAGACCTTTTCATGAACCCTAAATACAAACACACACTGATCACCATTGCAAGAAATATGTCTCCAATTAATGACAAAAGGAAGTCACATGGTTCTCATTCTGAGGTACTTTGCACCAAATAAGGGGCTTAAATGATTCTAACTTTTAAAGAGGAAGCATTACTGTGACCTGAAATGTCAAACTATTACAACTATTATATCTGATTTTTTATTAGGTTAAATTATTAAGCAAGTATTCTTCTCAGTTGACTCCTGCTATGTTTTTCATATTTTTATATACTTGCAAAAGCACAACAGAAAATGTAGTCTTAGTTATAATTTGTACCTTTAGATATATTAAAACATACTTTAAGAAAGTACACCCAAATACTATGTTTAAAGACTTGGAAACTAAGCTTTGGAACTTAGAAAATAAGAATCTCAACCTAAAGAAACCTCACAATAAAGCCCATCCATTTTGGGCAATTAGCAGTGACCATTGATAATGTCAAAACTGATAAATAAAAATCACATCCAATCACATTAGTCACCCAAGTTTTGCTTTTTTAATATAATGTATGTTTCCCTTTCATTCATTTCTCATATCTGTCATTTTTTTAAATTAAACTTTAAAATTTTACTAAACTAAACATTGTATTTTAACGGGATCAAAAAGAATAAAGGAAGAATTTTTATATCTATTAAACTATAGTTAACCAACAGTAGATATAAACCCTCTTCATGGTTGAGTAGCTAATGTTCACTCCTGGCAGCACGGAAGAATGGACACATTTATTGACTGTCAAATACTAAAATAGAAAATACTATCTACTTGGATTTTAGGCCTATTTAATCACAGAGCAGATGGTCAAATGTTCCCTCTTTCTCTCCCACCCACACTTGCCATCTTCATAGATAACTGACATTTGAAATAGCATCCAATGTGGCAATCTCTGGTCACAGTGAAGTGGCAGACAACTCAGCTCCTAATTTAGCTATGGTAATCTCAGAAAACTATATTTTGTTTGTTTGTTTTTGATCTATAAAACATGGGAGAGTTATTCAATTCTCCCCTTTCATGTAGGACTCTTGTATTCAAAGAGTGGCTTCTCTTGTGTTCAGAAGTACCAAGAGAGTCTAGGGCATGTTGTAGTCTCATAATCATTGAACCAGTAAAACAACACCTGGACTGGGCTCAGCAGTCCACTGTTTATCCTCCATCGCATTTCCATTCAGATTGCATCCAAAGGTCCCTGGATATGTCTGTGTGCTTCTACACTCTCTTCTTAAGTTGATTAATTTTCGTTTGCATTTTGTCATCAATATGTTATCTTATACTCAACTAGCTTTTGAACTTTGTTCTTAAATATACTGTTAAAACTTTTTCTCTAATGTGAGCACATAGACTTTTGGATTCCAAAAGAACATTCACTGGGTCAACATCAGCCCTTATAAGCAATTAAATTGACATATGCAAAAGTAGAATGTGTATATGTACTGTTTGAAATTATAAAGTATTCACAAACTGAAGATATTTGTTCTGACATCTCATCATAAATTTCAAAATGAAATTTTAGTGTATATCAGAAGTAGTTTTCACTCATAGGTGAAAACTGAAATCTTATTTTAGGTTTTAATTACAGTTATTGGTAAGATATAATTCACAGAAATTTTTTCAGAATATACCATCCTATTTTTCCTCAGTTCACGGAGACAATATTCTTTCATTTACTAATTCATTTAATTCATAATTGTCACATAGTGTGTGCCAGACACTGTGTTTGGCCAAGGATAATTTTTCTAATATGCAGATGCATATGCAGTTCAGAATATTTCAGGACACAGAAAACTTAGCATATAAGTTTATTTAACCCCGTTATCAAAATGCTGCTATAGAAAAAGCCAGATTGAAAGGCTCTCAAAATATGTAATTTTGAATATTCTATGTTGCATTTCACTGACACAATTATTTCTTTGCATGGAATGATGTCTATAACTTTTGATTCAGCAGAAAAAACAAGGTTGTAACATAACACACTAAGAAGAATGATAAATCTAATATTTATATGTATATGTCTTATGATGCTGACTCTTAAATAGTTAAACTAGTCTTTATATCATGGGTTATTTTAATGTGTAAAATAAACCACTGGAGAAATGAAAGATTTTGTCAAACCCAAGTAAAGGAGAGTTCAACAAGGAGCAAGCAGCTCACTAACTTAAGAGCTTGTAATGTTTAATGTAGTCATTTAGCAATTTTTAGGAAATGGAAATTTAGGTATTATGGTAGAAGCATAGAGAGAAAGTGATCAGATAATACTGAAATACTTTGTTGTATGCTACATTTAGAACTTTTGGCTTTGTTTCTTTTAGTTTAAATAGTCTACATAGTCTCAATTTTCTATAGCCTTTATTAAAGTTCTTCCTCTGAATTGAAAATCATTTGTAATTGAAAATAGAAAAGAAAAATAATTTGTAAACAATTTTCTGTTTCAATTTTGTGTGTTTTTGATATAGTTTAGAATTGCGTTGAGGAACAGGGATGTACTTGTTTTCAAATCTTGTTTTTTCAATCACAATAAAGAAAAAATTTAAAACTCATGGGAACCTACTACAGCAGAAGCCTTCATCTATATGTGAATTATATAAATGTATGGAATATATAAAGTGGGTATTTGCCTGGAATCTTCATCCATACTGACTATCTTTCATAGTATTGGAAGATTCAATGAAGTCTACAAGAGGAGAAAAAGAATCAGCAATCATACCTGGCTCTGAACATTGTGAGCCACGACAGTGACTGGTCTGGCACAAGATGCCTATATGTGAAATAAAGGTATGAGTAGTATGGGAGTAACTACCACTTTCTGATTGGATTTAATGCACACAGCACAAGATAAATCCAATTCTTGGCACTATAATCTTTAGCTCATAGGCCATAAGACAGAATCTAACTCTATGACTCTGATGAATGGATATCATATTAAACTAAATTCTAATGACCTATTGTTATAACCATTGATCCAGTGGTCAACCCTCATTGGAGAAACTTCCATTTGAAATGCATGGTGATTAACAGAATGATTTATAACTGATAGAAATGTAGATGATAAAAGACTACAGAAAGCTCAACCATAAATGGGACATCTGCATCATACTTTCAAAGATGAGGGATCACTGCAAAACAGAAAGCAGAAAGATTGTAATAGCTGAAGGTGAAGTGGTTGACAAAAAGTAAGAGATATTTTGGGGCTATAGAAAAGGTACGACACATATAAATTCCCTAAACTCACAGCAGATGAGACAGCATGCACTAAAGATATGTACAATATCAATGCACATAATGTTTTATCATGGACATAAATTCTCATGTCTATCTAATGTGCTCTTGGAAATGCATAGCTTCTGGGTGAGAAAGAGTCAATTTTATTATTATTATTATTATTATTATTATTATTATTATTATTATTATTCTAAAGCATGCAAGCCCTGATATGTAGACTACCCTCTGGGGAATGCCAAACAAGCAATCCTTTCAATGGTTCTTGGTGGACTAAATAAAAAGAGAGGATACAAGTTTGGATGATTAGGGAGAAATGGTGTTACTGGGAGGAGAGAGAGGGAAGTGTGGATTTGATCAAAATACAACATAGGAAGTTTCCAAACAATTAATAAAGACTGAAAGATAAAAGCCAATGCTGTTCAGAGCATTTCCCTTTATCATTTCTCAATCTAGCTTTGTTAGCCATTGCCACTCTTCCCCTCAGTCACCATCAGTCCTCTGCCTCTCAGTATTCCCTCCCTCCTCTTCTTTCTAATGGAAAACGAAAGGACTATGTTTTGGAAATATTTATTTTTACATATTGTCTTGACCTGACAACCAGCAACATAGAGGTAAGAGTTTTGCTTTTCTGAGGAATGTTTGCTCAATGGTGCACTACTTGAGTTCAGTGGTTGAATGTACTCTTCAATGGCCCTTGCCCCTGACCTATCACTAAGACAGAGTGTTAGGGGAAGAGCAAAGGAGAAATGAGGGCAACTGAACACGAAAAAATGGCAAACGAGCTAGTAAATATAGGTGATGCATAAAATGTCTTGTTTTTTCTTGCCTGGTTATTAGAAATGGAAACCAATTTAACTATGTAGGATGATTTTTTTTTCCTTTCTCTTTATGTTAAAATATAAATGGTTATCATCATATTTTTAACCTCTACCTTTGCACTTAAATACATGTTTAGCTCTTTAAAAATATTTTCTCAACATATAACAAGATCAAAACAACTTAGAAAGAAGCTATAATATGATTATGCCAGCCACAGGGTTTTAAGAGGAGGATAAAATGTTTCTTTCCTGTCCTGGATAGTGGGATAGCTGGGAATGGGGATACTGGTAACTGTCATCGTTTGCAGCAATCAGATTCTCCATAGAATTAGATAATAGCTTACTGTTTCCTCAGATGTCAGAGGAAAGTCATTATCCTACTAGCTTCATCCAAAATAAAAATGGGTAATTTTTAACTTTTGTTAGAAAATGATTTATTGCATTGACATGTTCCATTTATTTTTAAACTCAAAAAATAGTCAGAACTCCCATTTAAAGAAAATTGCATGAAATAATTATGAAACACGTTAAGTAATGAGAAACATAAAATCCTGTGAAGCTTTTAAAACAAACACCAATTATTACACATTCATGGATAACAACATTTTAGACAATTGGAATTATATTTTTACAAATATATTCTCTTATATTGGCATATAGAATTTTGAGGTCAATAATACAACACAAATATTTAATCTATATCATATTTTTTAACCTTACTATAAATATAAATATTTAAATATTATCAAGGCAATGAATATGAAAGAAAACTGGCAAATTAAGATATGTACAACTTTTATGCTCATAGTGCATCGTTTTGGACATTAAAATTATATTTCACAAGCTTTCACAAAATTATAGTTTCATATTTTCTCCTATTGAGATTTTTCATCCAAATATATGACTAATATCATTTTGTTCCTAAAAAAAAGTGCAACCTAAGACTGGAGTGATGGCTTCATAAGGGTCATTAGTAAGAGTTTTTGATGAAAGAGCCTGAGGATATGATTGAATCCTTAGATCCTTCATTAAAAATAAAAAGGTAAAGGTTATGGCCATACATATGTATAATATCATGGTAGAATTGAAGAGATACAGATTCTGAGAACTTTTTTATACTGTGTGTGCAATACAGTTTTACTTTCTCACACTGTATTTACCAAAATGAAGTTGAATTTTTGATATTCTACAAAATCTTCTAGTTCTTAGCAAATAACTATTTAAACAGAATTCCTACTTCAGAAATTGCCATTAATTTATAGTATAGCCCATCAAATTCCTATGCTCACTAAGTAGTCATTTCAGTTTTCTAATTCATATGGGAAGAATATAAAAATTCTAATCATATTTTATATTATAAAGAATGACTGAAAAATAAATTCTATAATTCTTGATTTTTTTCTTTAAAAAGTAATTTTCTATTGGATATCATATTTATTTACATTTCAAATGTTATCCCCTTTCCTGGTTTCCCCTCCAGAAAGTCTTTATCCCATCCTCCCTCTCCCTGCTTCTATAAGGGTACTTCCCTACCTACCTACTCCAGCCTCCCCTCTCTGGCATTCTTCTACACTGGGGCAACAGTCCTTCCAATACCAAGGCTTCCCATTGATGCCCTACAAGGCCATCCTCTGTTACATATGTGGCTGGAGCCATGCATTGCTCTATGTGTATTCTTTGGTTGGTGGTTTAGTACCTGGGAGCTCGGGGGGGGGGGGCGCGTCTGGGTGGTTGATATTGTTGTTTTTCCTATGAGGTTGTAAACACCTTCAGCTCCTTTAGCCTTTTTCTAACTCCTCCACTGGGGACCCCATGTTCAGTCCAATGATTGACTGTAAGCATCTGCCTCTGTATCTGTCAGGCTCTGGAAGAGCCTCTCAGGAGAGAGCTATATGAGGCTTATGTCAACAAGCACTTCTTGGCATCCACAATAGAGTCTGGATTTGCTGTCTGAATTCCTGAATTTCTCTATTTTGAGTACTAATAGGGTATTTAATTAAAATTAGAAAAATTCTTATTATTTGTTGAGAAGTTTTAAAGAAATGCTAACCATTATAACAGATTACAACATAAAGAAATAAACTACTGTATTTAACCATATATTAATATATGGTATGATGATTTACTTTTGTAACTTTGGTATCTGGGAGGTAAAGGGAACAAGCTTGGGAAATCAAGGCCAGCCAGGGATAAATAAGAAGTAGTCTAGGATTTAAAAACCAGCAAACTTAAAAGCCTTCATCATACAAATCATATAGGCTCATCTCAATTTCCCAGGGACTATACCCTAATTTAAATGAATAGAAGTACAAATACTTTAGAGCACATATGTCTTATTCAAATTCATGTTTCAAACACTTGTTTTCTATGCACCACATTTACATTGTATTCTGTTTTATAAGACGTCAGGTTTACAGCCCTGTGATACCCAAACTTGTTTTCCTGATGTACTCTCCATGACTAAACAAGTATAAGTACAATAATAAGAAGCAACTGCCTTTGTGTCACTCAGTCATACTGCTTAGCCAAAACAAAGTAGACATTAACATAGCATGCATTTTGTGATGTGGTGAGGCCTTCTTATAATACTCAGTGACCTTCACAAATTAGGGTTAACAGTCATGAAGTAACAGAGTAACATAAACTAAATGTGTTCAAATGTGCAAGTGTGTATTCTCACTATCAACTTCTTTAGTCTTTGAGATTTTCCCAAATAAGCATTCAAACCAAGCACATATAAGATTATTTTCT
This sequence comes from Rhynchomys soricoides, assembly GCA_019843965.1. Classification (NCBI taxonomy): domain Eukaryota; kingdom Metazoa; phylum Chordata; class Mammalia; order Rodentia; family Muridae; genus Rhynchomys; species Rhynchomys soricoides. Next base: position 2,286,299 of record JADRCH010000067.1, on the reverse strand, counting down.
TATTTTCCTAAGAGCTTCATTGAATTATAATACTCGTACAACGAAATGTATACATTTAAAATGCATAAAATGATAAGTTTTAACATAATACATATGCCCACAAAATAGCACCTCAAACAAGAGATACCATTCACTTTCTCCTCTATCACAGGCAACTATTGTTCTGAATTCTGGTGTTATAAGTTGATTTTCATTTTATAAAATGTTATGTTTGTAATATAAGACAGTAATCACTGTTACAACAATATTTTAATAACTTATAGTGTGTGTATTGGACCTATAAGATGATAAGGGAGCTGAAAAATTAATTTGCATATAGAGGCCATAGACTCCGTATTATGATAGGACAACGTGTCTCTCATGTTGGTTGCCACAAACATACTAGGCTAGCAGTTATATAGCAATATAATTATGTTGTATAGCAATATAATTATGTAAAGTACAGAGTGGCTGATTTTGGTAATACATGACTATGTCCTGGATTATAGGTTTTCTATATTATGTTTTTATTATTTTAATAACTACTTCAGCTTATATAGGTGTTTATTGTAAACAATGTTTATTTTTATGCAGTCAGAATCTTATATATCTCATAATTTTGTCAACAGGCCACATTGAGTGACTGTATTATAAAGGTTAGTATATGATCAGTTTACAGTATTTCACTATGACCAGTTCTCCTAACATCACATTTCTCAGAATGTATTTCTAGACATGTTTTTGCTAGTTCTTTCACTTACTGTTATTGCTTTTTAAATTTATTTTAACTGAAATATAATTATATCATTTTCCTTCCTTTTCTTTCCTCTAATACATCTATTGTCACTCTGCTCGCTCCTCATATGTCTTCCACTCACTGCCTTTCAAAATGATAACCTCTTTTTCTATGATTATTATTATAACACACACATATATTCAACTGAGTCTGTTTAATTTTGCTTGTATGTATATGATCTCAGGGGTAATGCTTGATACTGAATAACCAATTCCAAGACTCATCTCTGGGAAAGACCAATTATTTAACTCTTGGTAGTCATTCGTAGCTTTTCATATAGGGTTGGGGCCCTATTAGATTCTCTCCTTCCATAATCATTACATCTATTGATGTTGGAATTTCCTGGACTTATTTAGAATGCCATATTATTCATGTATCCTGGATGGATCTTACCTTACAATTCTAGAACACACAACCATTCAGCAGATTCCTGGACCCTGAGCTCTTATAATCTTTCCACTTTTTTGTGAAGTTCTCTGAGCCTTAGAAGTAGAAGTTGCATTGTAGATGAATTTCATAAAGATAAGAACCTCAGAATCAGTTTATCTCTGCATTTTGACTAGTGCGTTGTAATGATCTTTTCTCTGCTGCAAGAGGATCCTTGAGGTCGGGTGAGAGCTATACTTTGAGTATAAGAATGGGCTTAGAATGTAATTAGTAATTATGCTAGTCTAGTAAAATGTTAGTAGTAGGCTCTGCTAACAGTCCTTGACTTTACTAGCCCTAGGTAACTGGGTAGGTTTCTAGTACAAGCTAAGGTTTCAACCTCTACACGTTGAGTGTACCTTAAGTACTGATGGTTTATTTTATTTTATTTCATTGCCTCTTTTCAGCTAATAAATTTGTAAAGATATTGTATAACTTTCTTTAAATCACTAAAAGTTACATTCAAGGCAGTATTTTTGTTAGAAGCATTTGGAGCTCATAAGGGACACTGGTCAGGCCTGAGGAACTTTCATTTATTTATTTATTTTTGATTATTTTGAGGGGTGTTGCTAGTAATAATGGGTCACATCAAGGGCTAATTTGGTAACTGTACATTTGTTTTTATGCTTGAAAAAATACAATCTGAGGGTAAGTTTTTATTATCTCCAAATTGGAAATTTATAGAAAAAGTATCTGATTGGCAGTTTTCCTGAAATACATCATAAGAAGTAGAAAGATCTTGGGATAGAACAGCCTTTCTCTGGACATGGAAATAAATGAAACGATTGAAGTGAATAATGATTCTATAGTTTTTGTAGTAGGGTATAGCATCAGTATCATCCTAAAACCTGAAGTGTCTGAGACATGCACCATAGATTGAACCACTGAAAAAAATACATCAGCTTTTGTACAATGTGACTCAAATTGTACAAAGCTGTCAGATAATAGTGTGTAGCATACATTGACCCAAACCAAATAATGCTATCAAAAATGCATGGAACATAATTTGAACCAAACTGAATAATGGTATCAGACAATAGCAGAAACTTCCTATCAGGGGAACACAGATTCTTATTAAAATACATTCTGCAATCTCTGGAAAGCCACAGCAATATTTCCTGTTTTAAATAGAAAAGGCACCATCAGAGAGCATGGTATAGTCAGTATTCTAGGCGATATATTATCCTTTTGTTCGTTTTTCTGTATTAGAATGAATAAAGAACAAAGGAACTGATTATCTGAGCTTTTCCCAAAGAAGGTTCTATGTATGATTTAAGATCAAGATTTTTGCATTGAGATAGATGTATCTTCATACGAGCTGGATTAGAACAGAATTTCAGTCAGAGAGGGATAGAGGGAGAAAAGAAGGAAGTGGGAGAAACAAAGGAGGGAAAAGATAAGAGGAAAAAAATGGAAGGGAGACAAAGAAGGGAAGGGAAGAGACTTAGCACTAGAAGTAGGAGGATAAGGGATGGAAGACCTTGAAGGACGGAGATAACTAGACAGGGAATAGCTTCAAGTGAATGTCGGGAGCCAAACCCATGAAATTACCCGCTGTTCTGTGAAGCATAGTCAGTTAAGGAGCAAGGTTAGAAAGGACAGGGCATCTGTGGTCTTGGATCCCAGAAATTGAAAGAACATTTGGTATTTCCTGAAAACCGATGACGGTAGTGGGTTAATGGCTGGCCTTGGGCCATGTGAAACCTTCCCGCCTGCCTATCTTTTTAAGCTGCTGTCCTGAAATTAACTTTGAGAGCTTGATCAGAATATAGACTTGCTCTCGGTCCTTGTGTCTCTTGTTTCTTCATTTGTCACTCCCCTCCTTAGGTCCACGTTGATGACCCCACAAGCCGGGTGAGTGAAGAGGAGAGGAGAGGCAGAAGATTTAAGCGCCATGTCACTCACTTTTCTAAGCAGTGTGTAGTGACTCCAAACACGAGTGTTCTCATGGTTACATCATGGACATTATGTTGAAATATGTAGATAAAGTGATGGGATGAGATGCCCTCTGAAATATCAATTTTCTCAACCTCACTTTTGGTGCAGGTTAAAGGGAATATACATAGATTATAGAACACATGTTATAATGGTAGACAAAATGTGATAACAACCTAAATGCAATGGTGGCATGAAACTTCTGGGAGTAATAAGCCAAAGTCTCATTTAACTTAAGGCCTACTTCATGAGATAGAATCCGTACTAGACACTGCTTGTGCCACCAACAGCCAGAAACTAGATAGTCCAGAGATCTATGGTAAAATCAAATAATGTTGGGGGGGGGGGAAATGGAGAGAGAGAGAGTGAGAGAGAGAGAGAGAGAGACAGAGAGAGATACAGAGAGAGAGAGAGGCAAACCAACTGTGGAACATGCAGCTCTAAATGAGACATCTCCATCAAATCCCTTCCCACAGAGTTCCTGGAACCACACAGAGGAGAAGGAGGAGGGAGTATAGGTACTTTAGGAGATAGGCAGCACCAGGGGAATAAAGCCCACTAAATCAGCTGAACAAAGCTCATATGACCTCACAAAGACTGAAGCAGGAATCCAGTGTGGACATACTTCTTTACAGTCCTGCACATATGGTATAGCTTTTCATTTAATACTGTCATAGGACTCCTGGATGCATGAATGAATGGGTCTCTGACTCTTGTGGCTTCTCTTGTGGTTCTTTTCCTTCTGTTGGTTCTCCTTGCCCAAATTTGATATGAAGGCTTTTGTTTACTTATATTTTATTTTGTTATGTTTTGTTGTTTTTAAAAAATTAAGTGAAGAACTAAAATCAGAAAGAAAGAAGAAAGAAAACAACATGAATAATTCACAAGGGCAGGTTAAATATATATTAACAGTACTTATTATAAAATTTAAAAATACAGTCCAAAATATGTAATCCATTTCTGTCTTGGTGTCAAAAGATGTCTAGTTGAAGTGTTAGTTCTCGCATTATGTGGTGACTCCATTTAAATTTCTTTCTTATATGAATATATCTTAGGAACATTCTACAAATGTAGGCTCTATATGACTTTTCAAAAGGCCTTTAATATTGGTTGTCTTTCCTCATATTTCCTCTTTTTTCTTTTCTTCCCAATCCTCTCTTCATTTTATTGCTATATTTTATTCTTCCCTTTATCTCCCTTTGGTTGTTGTGACTAAAACATGCCTATCTAAAACTTAAAAATGACTTCAGAATAAACATGCAAGTTTTTTCTCACTGGGGCCAGGGTTATCTCACTCAGGCTTTCTGTGTCTAGCTTCACCTATTTATCTAAGTATTTCATTTGTTGGATCATTAATTAAATGGTTCACATGGACACCCACTAACATAAAGCTGTTGGTTACCCTCTGGACCTTGACACAAAGACCAGAGCTGAAGATTTCACTCATGCCATTCAACATGTAGAAATCAAGCTGATTGTCAACTTGAAGCATCACCTCTACATTTTGTACTGCTAGAACAAACTAAACTACTTTGCATCTTGAGTTCTAAGATAACTATGCTTAAATTGAAAAGTGATATCAGTGAATTCTTTTCCTGAATATGACCTACATGTTGTTGATGTTAGAACTATCATGAATAAGAAGTTTGGCTATGTAAAGTCTGAAGAGTGATTTTTGGATGTTATCAGCTTTAAAGTTTTGGCTAGAAGGCAATCTAGGAGCATATAAGAAAGATGACAATCTGCAATAGTGTCTGGGGTTGGTGTCTGTATATGGGATGGATCCCCAGGTAGGGCAGTCTCTTGGTGGCCTTTCCCTCAGTCTCTGCTCCATACTTTGTCCCTGTATTTCCTTTAGACAGGAGCCCTTCTGGGTTAAGAATTTGAAGATGAGTGGGTAACCCCATCTCTCAACCAGGGACCTTGCCTAGCCTCTAGATATGGTCTCTACAGGTTCTTCCTCCATTTTGTTGAGCATTTCATCTAATCTCATCCCTGTTGGGTCCTGGGAGCCTCTTAGTTTCCTGGCATCTAAGAATTGCTGGGGGCTACCCCCAGAAGTGCTTACTGACAGGAGCATGTTATAATGGTCACCTGAGAGGCTCTGCCAGAGCATGACAAATACAGGATGCAGATGCTTGCAGCCAACCATTGGACTTAGCATGGGGTCTCCAATGGAAGAGTTAGAGAAAGGACTGAAGGAGCTGAAGAGGGTTGCAACCCCATAGAAAAGACAATATCAACCAATCAGACCCCCCCAGACCTCCCAGGGACTAAACCACCAACTAAAGAGTACACATGGAGGGGCCCATGGCTCCACCTGCATACGTAGCAGAAGATAGCCTTATCTGGCATCAATGGGAGGTTCTGTGAAGGCTCAATGCCCCATTGTAGGTGAATGACAGGTGCTGAGGTGTGAGTGGGTAGAAACAGTGGGAGGGGGATGAGATATGGAGTTTCAGAGGAGAAAGGGGAAAAAGGGATAACATTTGAAATGTAAATACATAAAATATCCAATAAAAAAGGAAAGATGAAGATCCAAGAACAGCTTTGGACAAATAACTCCCATTACAGTGCCATGCAAGTTAAATACAAGAAATGTGTGAAGGTGTACAAAGATCAGAATAGTTGGCCAGGAAGTCAAGACTATAAAATCAGATTAGTTAGCAAAAGTCTTTCTGCTTGTGGTTCATAAAACCACATAAGCATATCTATCCTATTCTGTGTTTTAGTCTGATTTCTTTCTTCCATAGAGAAACATCCTTCCTCTCACACCTTTGTGTTTCTACAGTGCTGGCACAACAATTAGTAAAGAAGAGCCTTATCAGAATAACATGGAATGGTTATAATATATCTCTGTCGTTATCCTGATTTTTTCTACCTATATGCAGTAAAATATAATATAAATTCAGAGCTAGAGAGATGGCTGAGCTCTTAAGAGTACTTACTGATTTTGCGGAAGATCCCAGTTCAGTGAACAGCACACAAATGATGGCTCATAAATGTCTGTAACTTCATTCTCAGCATCTACAATGCATTTTTGTGGTTCTCTTATGCACTGCAAACATATCCTGTACAGGCATACAGGAAAGCAAAGCACTTTATAGAAAAGTACAAACATATTTTTAAAGAGATTAACATTGTCTGCTCTTTGTAACTTCTCAGTAGTTTCTCAGTTGTCTTGCTTCTAATTGCTGTGAAGGCCCTATAAAATTATATCCTTTGAAGGAAGTTAATGACTAAGAGATACCATTCTATTAGCCAAGTGATTGATGATATATGATTGCATTGTTAAATACAGAAGCTGCAAATGAAAGTCATTCTATTTTCACTAGCTTAGTATGTTTCCCATAAAATGCTACAATGTTACTCCTGAAATATTATTACTCACACTTTATTTGACAAGCAAAGCATAATACAAAATAGGAAAAAAGATGATGGAACAATACAGAAAATGTTTGTGTTAGGCATAATATAGCTCTGTTTCCCTGATTTTGGAATAATCTTGAATAGTCTAGGTTTCTGAATTAAGTGCAGACAGATAAGCGTAGAGCATAATAATATACAAAGAAGGATTACTGTGAACTGCAAAACAAGAAAAAAATGCTTCTCAGTACAATAAATAAGGATGTATCTGATTTTTAGAAGTACTCTCAAGGATCAAGGATCATTATTTAGTCCATGAGTTTTATCAAGTGTAAACTCAAGATGGAACATGAGAAGAATCTGAGAAGCATTAGGTAAATTAAGAGCAAAGGTGCCTAACATCATGACAAGGCTTAAACTGACATGCAAAATCAGCTTAAAAGTATGTGATGCCATGATAAATGTGTTTACACATGTGTTTCATTAAACAGTGTACATCTCTATGAAATGACATTATGTTTGATATGTAGACCAATAATTAAATACATTGCTATAGGAAGGATCAAATCTGCAAACAACAGCTGCTGCATTTTTCTGACACAACTTTAGAGAACATACCTTAACTAAATCTATACATAGTTATAAAAGTATATATGAAACTTGTTTTTCACTCAAATATGCTCAGTTTCATTCAAATGCTCATTTTTATTACTTTTCACATTAAATCTCTCTCACATGCATCTATTTTGCCATCTCTACTTTCAGCATATTCCTAAAGCTAGAAGAAATAAACATCTTCTTTTGCATCATTCACTTGCTTACTCACCCATTCACTCACTCACTCACTGACTCACAGTGACTTTCATTCAAAAGTAAACAAAATGAACAAAACCACACCTCTTGTATAAAGCAGTCTTTTTTATTTTCTTCGAAATAAAGTCTTGTGACACAGGTTGGTCACAACCTGATCATTCTGTCTGATGCTTAAACAACAAAGATAGTTTATCTCATGACCACTAAACCCTTTAACCATGTGGCTGGACAAGTGGCTACACAGCTAAGAGTGATGCTCTTCTAGTTAGAGGACACAGGTCTTGTTCACAGCACTATGGCAAGTGGCTCAAAGTCAACTGTAACTCCATCATTAGGGCTTCATACATACCTACATCTGGCATTCACACACAAACGAGCACACACATACATAACAACAACAATAATAATAATATCTAAACAGGAAAAAATCAAAAAATATATAATTTCCAACATATTCTTTTTTATTCATTTTTATTTTATTGGATATTTTATTTATTTGTATTTCTTTCTGATGAAAATTTGTAAATGGATATATACATCAATCTTTTAAAATACTTTATATCCCTATGATATCATTAAATTATTGTTATTAACATCAGTAATAGTAAGTTAGCATTTTATGGGTATTTATTGTGTAGACAGTATTCTAAGTATCTTGTGCACATGGTAATACTTAATTTCCTAGTCATGACATAACTAATCCTCCTGAACTTCTGCTGGACATGTAGAGTAACACAAAGTACTCATGGTCACACATACTAGTCATAATATATACAAAATAATGATAATAATTTTAAGAATCAGTTTTAATTGTATCATAATTTAATGAGTATATTATGTTAAACTACTTTTATTGTCATATTTCCCATACTAAATTTATACCATACTATATAGAAAAAGTTAGAAATAAATTTTGATTTAATTGAATGTTATAGTTGGATAGATTTATGTAAATATGCAAAAATGCAAAAAATAAAAGATAAGAATATCAAACAAGAGGTTTAATAATATAAATTACTATTTGGATTATACAAGTATAATCATGATTATATTTAAGAAATCCTATATTCATAATCATTTGCTTTATCTAAGCAGTACTTAAAATGATGATAGGGTTTATGTACATTTAAGCATATAATTAAGGTATTAAATGTTAAAGGTATAAAATGTTAAAGCAATAGACTTAATATTTTAAGAAATTTGGACCTCGAATGGATAGTATAAATGTGGTGAACTGGTGAGAAAGATCAGTATATGCAAATGAGGGCATGCCATAGTTGATAGACATTCTCTGAACTGACCAGGAATAGCATGAGCAGCAAGAGACAGTGAGAACTGAGGCACTCCTTGCTATTTAACACCCCTCATTTGTGGTGGAACTCAACAGTGTTAAAGTAGATAGCAAAAGTGCTGAAACACAGACAGGGATACAGAACTGGGATCCTATGCCAAAACCCATGCCTGACTTCCATTTACTTGAAATTACAAGCTGAAACGAAGACTATACTGATTTTAACATGTGCTAATAAATCCCTAGATTTCCTTGCCTTATGATCCCTTCATAAGCTGTTAAGGCTGCTAGACATTTTGACGGTCTTCTCAAACAAAAGAGTAAACAAATGATATCATGCATGATGTATGCCTAGCCATGCATCCAGTATGTTGAAGCATATATTTTTTCTTTTTAATGATGAGTTAAAATTATTCACCACAATTTCAAGTTTATCAAAGTCTCCATCAAATTCTACCTATGAAACATATCCCCAGGCATGTTCCGTATATTTCTGGTTTTCTGAATAACAAGACAAAAATAAGCAAATGACAAAATCTGGAAAATGAAAAGTGGCAAATAACAGAACCTGAGGAAGCCAACATTACACACTTTCTCTCACGCCACTCATGGCTTGAACTGAGCATGGATGTTGCTACTCTTAATTCACTGTACATCTTTCAATCTAAGGACAACATTCCACACAAAATATCACATTTTATGTCATATTTGGCAGATATGGCATATAATTCCAAAATTGTGTACTTATAATAAAAGAAAGTTAAAGGATAAAAGAATTATTAACTTGCTGTATACTATTACACGAGCAATGTGTGTGTGTGTATGTGTGTGTGTGTGTGTGTGTGTGTGTGTTAGTATGTTTACCAAAGTTTTTTGCTTCTGTCTCCACAGGGTTGCCAATGCCATGTATGTATTCAGTGGATAGTTCTCTGTTCTCTGTGTAGTAGATGTTTCTTGTATGCCCTCTACTGGCTTCAGAATAAACCCACAGGTTCCTTTTTATTTTTTAAATCAGTCTTAACTACATGTAATATTTTTACCTGGAAATTTAAGAAAATAATGTCAGTACTGTACTGGAAGAAATTATCATGAAAATGATAGTAGTTACTAAATCTATCTGCTTCTTATGAGAACCAGTTCTATGTTAAAATCATGTTTATAAAAATAAAAAAATCATACTGCTCCTTCTGAAGAAAACAAAAATTTGGCATGCCATGTTTATTTTGTGAGTTCACAATTTCAAATCCACACTGAAGAATGAGAGCATAAAAAAGCACATTACAGGGGCAGAGCTTCCTAAAGACAGGAAACAACAGAGGAGCTGAACAGTTAAAGAAATCAAGTTTGGTCTGTGGTGTAGACAGAGCAGATTGGCTGCTCTGGCTAGAACATATACAATTATTTCCTCTGGCTGGAATAGAGACACACTCTTAGGACATACCTTAAATCCAAGACAATGAGGTCTAATAGAGGGAAGACAAAAGTGATGAATCAGAGAAGGCTTTAACAAAGTGGATACCCAACTCTCATGAGAACAGACAGGAAAGAAGTTCCTTAAAGAGCAGTGAGGGAGAGGTGAATTCAGTGGTATTCAGTTCATTTCAGAGCAGTTGAGTTCAGTTCATGGAGTTCAGACGCAGTATGCCAAACACAGCAATTTAGTCAGAAGCCAAGAGAGGCCAATTGGAATCAGGCACCTTAGAGAGGAGTTTGCGCTAGAAAAGTTAGCTGAACCAGCCACCCAGAGTTCTGAAAGAGCTAGAAAGAGTTAATTCATCAGTGTCTCAGAGGCTGAAACATTCTAGTCCTACTTTAGCAGACAGAAGCTGGAAGCTGAACCTTTCAAGGTCTAGGCTTGCAGAAGATTAGTTTACATGAGGCTAGTCATTTCAAGGCCTAGGCCTAGCCAGAGTTACATAGAAACTTCCCTGGCTCAGGCCACATCCTGTATTTTCATAGCTTGGGTATAGCTCTTATGTCATTCCTTCCTCTGAGGAAATAAAAGTGACATTCACATTTATACTGTGGGAAAAGAGCAAAGATGGAATGAAATAGAACATAATGTGTTTTTAAATTTTACATATACATCCAGAAAGAAAATCCATAATTAATTAATTTATAAAATCAGAACTTTATTTCAGTAATAAGGGACACCACCTACTGTAGGACAGTTCTTTGGCAGCCATAAGCAAAACAAAAGATAAACACTGTTTGAGAAGTCCCTGAAAGTGATTCAGTAAGTAGCAGAAGCAGAAATTTGAGCTGGAACTTTTCCACAATAGCTCTTTAAGTGGTAAAGCTAGGAAATAACCATACCAAGCACTACTCCATTATCATAGCATACTTTTAAGATTACTTTAGTTTCACTAGGAAGAATGTATACATGAATATGGTTACATAATTGATGTTTATCCTACCAATATTTATAAATGTACATTTTATTTATTTATGTATTTACTTTAAGCTATGGTCTCACTATATATCACTGACTATCCTGGAACTCACTGTGTATACCAGGAGGACCTTTACCTTCTGAATGCTGGGATTAAATGTGTGTATCATTGCACCCAGATTATTAAAGCATATATTTTTAGAAATTAAAATATTTTATTGCATTCATACACTAATGTTTCATTAAAATCCATTTAGTACCTACAAAGTATTTAAAAATTTTATTGTTAGTCATATCTGAAGTTCTACTTTGATTTCACATATGCTTTTCCTCCTTAATGTAAGTGTAGTATACACATAAGTTAAAAAAAATGTTGAAGAGCTTCAAATACTCTGTATGCTTGGGATGTTTCATTATCTTTGGTTATATTCCCACATTGATATATTTATCACATTTCATAACTGCAACATTTGAAAAGAGGGCTGTAAAGCTAAACTTTTTTCTTTGAGACATATCATTGTGTATGGTAGAAAAAATATATAAAATTCCTTTAAGGGCAAAGAAAAAGTTAAGTCAATGAGAATAGTAGCCTAAAAAGGCTCCTGTGAAAAGAAGGTCAATGGCAGCCATTCCTCAAGATGAAGTATGCTTTAAGAGCATATGTTAATTTATCAGAGCCTTATGACTACCTTGGGGGCATTGCTTCTTGCTTTTCTTTCTTTTTTTCTCCATGTCATAGGGATTTTGTTAGCTACTTGAAAATGTGCTTTTAACTATCAATATGTAGTTAATATATAATTTAGTGAAATTCCATTTCTATTTACCATCACATGAAATACATCTCAAATGTTATGTCTACTAATCAAAGGTGTAGCTATTAAGATTGTAAATTATTTGTCAACTTTAAGTTACCCAGATTTACTTTAATTCATTTTACTTACCCTGGTCTTTCTAATTTCAGAGAACAAATTGGAGGAATATGTTTTCTCTTTGTTCTCAGGATTGAGCTCGGGTTGTTAGGCTTGGAAGCCTTTGCCTTCTTAGCCATCTTGTGGTCCCAGTTCTGCTATTTATAAAGTATAAACTGGATCAGAACAAGCATTTTATAGTCATGAAAATTAAATTGCCTTAAGCTGATAATTCTCGTGTAATCATTAAAACAAATATTAACTTTACATTGGTAATCTTAGAAATGTTTAATGATTTCTGTATGGAACCATAATCACCTAATTCTGTGTATGTAAAAGACACTTCCCTGAGTTACAGCTTTGCTGTACAATGGTCACATTAATAAAATTTTAAGCCTCCTATTTGTAGGTCTGTCTGCTCTGCTCCTATTTAGATGACAATATCTATTAGGATGAATGAGTATTAAGTTTCATCAGAATTCTGGTGAATTGTGGTAAATTCTAAGAAGAGATAAAAAGATATTCCACACCAAACTGTTTTATCTGATGGCAAATTGTCTTAATTGTTGTGGATCTTAAATTTGCAATTAGGTGGCTAAGCTTCACTTGGTAAGACCAAGTTCTGTGCTCATCATTTGAGGTTCCAGTGGTGGGGATGGTTGATTAGTTTGCTTCATCATTTTAACCATTTTACTCTTCTGTCTTCTGAGATTTGAAATTTCTAATGAGATCTTCCCAGTTAGTTTGGACATTGAATGCCTGTGCTGTTGTCTTTTTCCTCTACTTTAAACAATTTCCTTTGATTTCAGGAATTTGAATGAAATGTACTTTCGTATAAGGTTACTTTATCTTTTTCATAATTAACCAAATGTATTGAATCTATAAGTTGCCTTTTTTATCACATATGTGACTTTGGATATATATTTCTATAATTTTTTTTTCTAAAGTCAAATTTTCTTTGAAGGAGTCTTCACATCAGTCTTTCAGATTTTCTCTGTATTTAACCTGAATGATTGACACTTAATGTGTTCTTATTTACATTCCTCTCTCACAAGTCCCATCTTAGTTCTCATGTACTGAAACTAAGATCAGGGTAGTTTCCTGATCTGTCTTAAGTTTTAGATTGACATTTCCCCTATTCTGTGTTGTTGCCTGAGTTCACCATGAACTTTTGTCTCTGTGAGGTCCAGCTCACTGTGGCATGGCTAGCAATGTGCACAACCATAGGTATGTGACTAAGCAAGTAGACTATCACAGGATTTTATTTCTCATATTCGTGTATATTGCAAACTTCTTTATATGCTAAGAGTAAAAATCTTATTTCTCAACAGCTTCAAATGTTGTCCTATAGGCTCAAATGTAACATTCAAAGTTTTACACATACTACCAGAAAGTGTTTACCCTGTTTAAAGGACAAGTTTCCAAGGAAACTTGGAGCTAAGAATTGGTTACAATGATAAAGATAAAATATTCAAGAACCATTGTCATAGAAGAAAAAAGACATCCATAAAGAGTTATGTTCAAACAGAAGCAAAAACTTAAAGGTCAACATTTACAACGAGATATGTTTATAACAGGGCTGTTAGTAGGTGGAAAATTGTTGAGTTAAGAGTACAGGGACCATCTGCTCCTCCATTCTGCTTATAAATATTGTTGAGAAGTGGCCAGAAGGCAACCAAGTGCCCACACTGGCCCTATGGTGAGTGTAACAACATTGGGCAAATATGTAATAGAAATATAGGAAAGATGGAGTATTTGGTGGAGAGATGGGAAAGAACGCAGAGTTGAGCAGTTGATGTACTCTGAACAGAAGTGTAATTAGAGTAAGGACAATGGTGAGGAATTGGTGGATATGAGGAATCTGAATCTGCACAACCACATGAAATGATGAGGGTGTCTGGGCCTAGGCCCCTGCCATGGGCCATGTATTTGGTTTTGTGCTGATGTCTTGTGGTCCTTGTGGACACTGAAAGCCATTCAGATGTCTGTGATCCGGGCAGCTTTGTGAGACCATGTTGGTGTCTCTGGGCCATGCTGGCAACTGGGGTTCAAACATATCAGAGCAGCCTGTGGTACAACTTGAAGCCATGATGCTATCTTTGCTTGGACTGCTACTGAGCCCATATCTGTGTCCCTGGTCCTGTTGAATCCAGAATCTGTGTAGATGTCCATGGCTCAAGTTACCCTCAAAGGCACTGCAGATGTTTGTGGTCTGAGCTGCCACCTGAGAGTATGGTTGCAATCTGAGGACTGTGGTTCTCCTGGGTCCATGTCTGAGTCCGTGTTTCTATTTTAGCCAGGATTCTGTGTTGATGTTTGTCGCCTGTGCTACCGCCCAAGGCCATGTAGATATCATCGGTCTTAACTGCTGCCTAAGACCATATTGATGTCTGAGCACTGTAGTATTGATGACTGAGAGCTGTCCTTGACCATTGCCTGAACTGAACAGGAGAGCTGGTACAGGAGAACTGGACCTGGAGTCACAGATATAGAAAAGCTGACATTGAAGGTTTTAATTCGGGATAGCTGGTACTAACTATCCACTGCTATGGCATTCTAAAGAGCTAACCTGATCACTCACCTGAGAAATCTGTAAGAGCTGGCCCTGGTGGCATAGGTGTAGGAGAACTGACCCTAAAAGTGTTAATGCAGAGGAATTGATCCTGCCTCCTAACTGGTAAATCCAGGAGAACTAACTTTGGTGGAATGGGTGTGTAAGAGCTGGCCCTGGGGAGGTGGGCATGGGAGAACTGGGCCTGCTTCTTGCCAAGCAATGCAGGAGAGCTAACCCTGTCTCTCTCCTGGATAGCATAAGAGAGTTAGCCCTGGTGATATGGGTATGGTGGAGCTGGTCTTGATGACATGAGCATGGGTAGCTGCCTGCCCCCAACTGGAAAAGCATAGGAGAACTAGTCCTATTTGGAATATCTCAGGAGAACTGACCAACTCAGCTACCACCCAGGCCCAGACCCTGGGCTTTGAACTGGTCTTCCCAACACTTACCCTATCTATGGGCTGCTAGAGTACATGATTGGCCCATTTCTGCAGAAAACTAGATGCAGTGTTTCCATGTCTCCAGAAAACAGTAGGATATCTGTAAAAGTCTCAAGGAAAGTCCAGAATTGATGGCATTGCAGAAGACAGGCCTGGAACCAGAGCAATGACTCATTGTAATGACCATTAGCAAGTAAGCTATTAGGACAAAAGGGTAAACTGTATGATATACCATGACACAGAGCTGCTTCCACAGCTAGATATTTTTATTTTTATTTTATTTTTGTATTTTATTTTATTGTATTATTTTATTTGGAAGGTTACAAGGGTGGAGAGTAGATATGGAAGGACTGGGAAATGAGTGGGATTGTGGTCTAAGATAAGAAACTCACAAAGAACCATTTAAAAAATTTAAAAGATAACTTTAGGTCTCATCCAAAGAAAAATTTAGATGGAAAAAAAAATGACACTTTTCTCACATAAGATTGTTGAAGAAAGAGGAAATAAGAGCCAAGACATTAAACAAAACTTAATTTTAAAATTAAAGATACTCGATAAACTGGCCAAAGAGAAGAGAATACGTAACTGTGGCATTTTCATCCCTAAATGGTATACCTATGGCAGGAACTCAATCCCCAGGATTCAGAGAGTACTGGCTAAAATAAGCAGACCAGCTGCCTGGAGATAGTATCTTCTCAATATGGCAGCCATGCTTCACATCTCAACAATGTCTCAGCCTGTGTAAGACTGTACAAAGCTGACATTCTAGCAAGATTTCTGCTGAGGGCTGAACAGATGAGGTTGAATGACTCTCTTTAACTTTCACAAGATTCTTACTAAAACTACACTAAGTGGAGTTGTAGAAACAGACTAAATTAAAATAAGATCAAGGGGTGGAAGAGAAGTAACTAGAGCAAAGGTTGTTAACCTGCAAGTCTTTCAAACTCTGAGTGTTAGAAATTGTTACTAACTTGATATTTACTATTTTACTTTGATGAAAGTTACCTAGGCTATTTACCAATTTGTTAATGCTTTTCTAGACTTCACTATTTCTAAAACAAAATTGCCATTTATCTTCAAAGTATATAATTACTATTGTCTTTTGCCTAAGTTTTTTGTGTCTCAGAATATCACAAAATGAATATATTCTCAAAATTAGGAGAAATATACTTATCTAGTAGCAAAAGTGTCTCATCTTTACTGACAATGTATTTCAATCTGAAAATTGTAAAATATTCTAACACTCAATAAAAGATATAATTTTCTAGTGAGCAAAGTAATCTTTATTTAAATTCAAGGGTAGATACTTTTCATCAAGTGAAAATCCTGGTGAGTGCCTCTGTATATATATAACCATCTTAGAAAGAGTTTTCAACAACTTTATACTTGTTGCTTCTATGAGAGTTATTAGAATTAAAATAGAACAGAATACAACACAACACAATATTTTAAATAACCACAGAAATATCTGTTCGTGTGATGTTCCATGCCAATATACATGAGGAAAATGAAGTTAATTTGACTCTAGATATTGCTAAATGCACTGAGAACAAAACTAATGTGCTAGACATGCTCCCTCCATATGGTGTTTAGGTATTTGTCTAAAAATATTTGTCCATCTGTATTTTTAGATACTTATCCACATTAATGCCTTAATTATCTCTAGTACGTTTGTTGTGTACCTATTTTGCTTTTCTTAGTGCAGGTAAGGCTACAAGGATAAAGGAAAACCATATGATTATCTGTATGTTCCTGTATAGAAGCAAAGGTTTACGTGAAATAGAAGATAATAGAGAAAAATAAGTCAGTCCAAACTAGGAAAGAAGCATTGATAACAGGCTAGTGGAGATACATGCTAAAGAAAAGTACAGGCTGGAAATTTACCCTGAGACAACCTTTCATGTTATGATTGGAAATAGAAACCTTTTTACAAAATACCAGTGGGAGAGATCTTGGTCAGAAAGCCAGTTGTGCAGAGTCCTGAGCTAGGTTAGAAACGTCAAACCTAGACTGGCCCTAGAAAAAAAGAATACCAATTAAAACTATATCTTTGTGAATGCTTCACTCATTTCATAACAAGAGAGACTTAAAAGAGCAGCATACAGCTGAAAAATCAAACTATGGGTCTATAAAGAACAAAATAGGAAAGACTTCAAGGTAAGCATTGGACTCTTCGAGCAGACAATTTAGAGAGAGCAGCTTGCATGTTAGCTTACCAATAAGACTAGAAATGATGACAAAAGCATATAGCGTAAGTACATGCATAACATCAACACTGACACTGAGGTAGGGGGACTTCATGTTTCAGGCCACCCTGTGCTGGGACTGGTGTGGTGGAGGGAAGTACCACGAAGCCTTTAATCTTGTTTCAGTCCATTTAAAGCATATTTACAATTTGGGATAATGTATTGTATGTATTTAGCCTAAAAATAGTTGGCTTGCTTCTACAATAAAAATAGTTGGTTCGCAATAAAAATGTACATACTCATCCAATTTCAACACTGCCTCTTGAATTTTAACTTAGCTAGTTAATGAATGGGCTCTTTAGCTGCTTTACTCCTGAGGATTATGTTAATGTAGACTTCTAACTTTATATGTACATTAATTTCCGCAGCTACTTGCATCATCATAATTCCCCATTTCCTTCCCTAATTGTTTCAGCTCCCAGTCCATCTGTACAAGCCTACCCTCTCCCATAGCGTGTTTGTGAACACATTTTTCTTAAGCATTCATCCTCCCAAAGCTCAAGTTCAAGATACTGTATTACTTTGCTTGAGTGTTTCTTCAGATGGTTTTTACATTAAGTGTAATTACATTGACCTGAGTCCAAAATGAATGTAAATAGAAGAAAAAAAATAAGAAAAAAATAGTCAGTATTTCAATACTGGGTGGTGTAGAGATTGAAAAATTTAGTTCAGTTTCTCAGCAGACACTAGCTGGGTGCTTGATGACTTAAGTCAGTCCTGATACTAAGCCAGTATTTGACAAAGGTCCCATTGGCTAAGAAAGTGACTCTAAATGACTGCCACCATATATAATCAAAGAGCAGTATATGCCTGATCAAAAAAGGTCTCATAACTCCCTCCTTGGGTTCTATTTGGAAGGACACAGAAGTAAAGTAAATATATCTTAATATGTTACTTATTCAATATAAAATAAAACTCAAAAGCAGGCAAATGGTAGAGAAGCATCAGCAAACTGTTAGAAAACAGATTTCAGCTTTGTGACTACTGTGACTCCTAGAGACCTTCTTACGCTTACCACTGTGAAACTTTCAAAGGTCATGCTTATGAGTTTCTAGGATACTTCACTAAGCTTGGGATTGAACAACTGTTAGTTGTGATTAAGTCAATGAGGTAGAGGAGAAAAAGATGATCCAGAAAGTTCTAAAACTCCTATAAATTGTGCATTTGATTGTATCTGGCAGCCCACTCCCCATCCATTGCTTTTTTACAAAATCACCTTGTTAATTTAATGTAGGTTTGGTTGGGAAGATTTTGTTATGAAGATTACATTTGATGTTTAAAATTCTAACAGGGTTAATGAAGTTTGTTCACAGCACAAGGAAAGGTACCCAATATAAATTTTCTCATAAAACAAGCATCATAGTCTTGCTTGATGGAGGGAAGAAGCCTTGGCTCTAGGCATTCAAAACTTTCCCTCACAGCTCACACGGCCATGTAGATCTGAGAAGCCAAATTTTCTTTACTTTTCATTTGGCTTTATTTCTCTTAGAGATGTCAAATATGACTTTTTCTTCAAAATGTTTTTGTTTTGTACACTGAGCATACAGAAGATCAACAATAAACTACCCCCCTCTCTGCTCATAGATCTCATTAGCCATTTGCATAAGTGGACTCCTCAGGCTGTCAGTGCTTCACTGATTAGTCCTTTCCTTGTTCTGCTCTTCTCCTTTAATGTTATTTCTTCATTAAAAATCAAGCTCCATCAGAATGATTTGGAATTCATTAACATGTTTAACTGTATTTTAATTGAAAACCTTTCCTTTTCTTTAAAGAGTCCATATTTAAGTTTTAATCTTCATGAGTGGCTTTTATGCCAGATATTTTTGACAGTTCCTGACAAGGAAGGAAAAAGATTGTGTTGTGTTTATCCTAACCTTCGTAGTTGGGTACAGAACCACACAGGGAGACTCCAACAGTGAAGAATGTCCAGACAGAAGCAACAGGCACTGCTGTGGGGATTTAGTGTGGTAGCTGGGACTTAGCTTTGGGGCAAAGCTCCCCCTCAATCCCAGACACATCTGCTCTAGTGTGAACTTTGTCCCAGCAGTCAACTGTTTTGCAGCTGTGCCGGTGAGGAGATCTGAAGAGAACACAGTGGTGGCTCATATGGTATTAAAATGAAATGCACTCTCTCTCCATATCCTGGGAACTGCTCAGGAACCTGTCTTGCCTGACCTTGTCCTAACTACAGAGAATTTCTATGGCTTGGTGATCTGCCATGGCATGCTTTTTGGAGATTCAATTTAAACTTCCTTCCAAGTGAACTTTTTTTGCTCAACTAATTATCACAAAGGCTTGATGATTATTTCCCTACAGCCAAGCTCATCTTTGTTACACTTTGCAGAACCACTTCATCTCTTTAGTCATGTGAGAGAGAAGTTGAGAGAAAAACCAATCAAATATTCTGGTTTAAGTCATTACCTTGAGACAGAGGTCTTTCTTTATTCAAGCAGTCATATTAACCAGCCTTGAAAAATAGAAAGGTATAGTTGACAAGATTATTGCACAAGATTGAAAAGTTTGCTGGGCTCAGTGGGTTTATTTTCAAACATCGTTCATAAATACAAAAACCAAGCACCCCAATTGAAGTCTGCTTTTGCATAGTAACCATAATGATTTGTAGCTTTCAATGCATATAAATATGCACAAAATACTAGAGAGGATAATTAAGTAATGACAAAAATTCTTTCTAATTTACCTCTTTTCCATATTCAAGAATGTAAAGAAGATATATTTAAGTTATTTATATGATATTTGTATTGACAAAATCCACTTCCATATATCATTTAAATTTAATATGCTGATTAATGTTTTCCTTACAGAATAATTATGAATTAGAGTTAATTTAAAACTCCACACATTCAGCAGACTGATTGGAAAGAAAATAATTATATAACGACTTGCATACTTGATGCTTCCTTTAAATTTTCAGTTGAGTTTAATTGCCTAATATCCATTTTTTTAGGTAATTGTAGAAAAATTGTTGATGTTTGTGATTAGATTATTTTCCCTCCCCTACATTAAGATAAGGAAGAGATTTTGAGTAGCTAAACTGTTACTAAAGATCATTTACACTTTAAATGGAGTGTATACCTAGCATGTGAAAGCCATTGGTCCTGCTATGACTGAATTTAATAAGACTTTCCACATTGTTATACTTCTCAGTTCTTTGCAAATGAACACAAATGACAGTGTTACTAGAAATTTGCGACTGATTTGATTTTTTATTATTTCTGGTTAGTATTATTTTTCTCAATGACATCTCACTCTTCAAAAAAATGAAAGAAATTGTTTTGTGTGTGCAAAAATCATTTATTTTGCAGATTCTCACTTCAAAAGGCCATTTTTCAGGGAGTGCCTTGTGTTATTGAGGATTCACGTGTATTTCCCTGAACATTTTACCTGCTCAGGTCATATTTAGGCAGTAATGTTGGTGAGATTTATGGGGGTAGTTTCTAACTTCACTTGGAAACACAGTTTCATAGCAATCTTTCTCTTTTTCATTTTATTGTGTTTATTTATTCTTCTCTTCAACAATACACCCCTACCACAACCTCCACTCCTTCCTCTTCTCCCAATTCTCAGCCCCATCTACCCAATCAAATCAAAAAAGCAGAACTCCCAGAGATATAACTAAACTCGGCATAAAACTATGCAATAAGGATCGTCATATACATTCCTATCAATGCTAGATGAGGAAAACCACCAGGAGGAAATAGGTACCACGAGTGGGCAAGAGTCAGCGACAGCTCCACTCCCACTGTTATGAGTTCAACAAAAGTCTCAATCTAAAGTACTCCAACATGAGGTTATGCCGAGGGCACGGTGAAGACCCATGCAATCTCCATGATTGTCGTTGTAGTCTCTGTGAGCATCCATAAATTCTGCTTAGTTGATTCAATGGACCATGTTCTCCTAGTGTACTTGATTCCACTGGCTCTTATAATCCTTCCTCCTCCTCTTCTACTAAATTTTCTGTGTTCCACATTATGTTTGGCTGTGGGTTTCTATGTCAGCTGTTTTAATAAGCCTCTCTTGTAATGATTGGGCTAGGCACCAGTCTGTAGGCATAGCAGAGTATGGGTAGGAATCATTACACTGGAGTTTCTATTTGTTTCTTTTATTTCAGTTTTTTATTTACTTGTTGTTGTTGTTGTTGTTGTTCTACTATCATTGTCTGAGCTATTCAACTTGCAGATCTAGAGGTAACCAAGCCTTTGATGGGAAAGGTACATGAATATAATGCAGTCTTTTCTTCTTGTGGCAAGGCCTATGGAGTTGGGACCCCACATGGCAAAGATCTGTAGGGATATTCATGAAGAATCTCCTTGCCTTTTCTGAAAGAATGCTTGGTTCATGTTTGCCTTGTGTACTGGCTAGTTCTGTGTGTCAACTTGACACAAGGTGGAGTTATAACAGAGAAAAGAGTTTCAGTTGAGGAATTGCCTCCATGAGATCCAACAGTAAGGCATTTTCTCAATTAGTGATCAAGGGGGGAGGGCCCCTTATGAGTGGCACCATCTGTGGGCTGGTAGTCTTGTGTTCTATAAGAAAGCAGGCTGAGCAAGCCAGCAGAAGCAAGCAAGTCAGTAAGCAGCATTCCTCCATGGCCTCTGCATCAGCACCTGTTCCTTGACCTGCTTGTGTTCCAGTCCTGACTTCCTTTTGTGATGAACAGCAGCATGGAAGTGTAAGCTCAATAAACCCTTTCCTTGCCAACTTGCATCTTGGTCATGATGTTTGTGAGGGAATAGAAACCCTGACTAAGACAAATTGGTACCAGGAGTGAGGTATTCCAGTGACAACCTGACCATGTTTTGGGGAGGACTGTGGAAGGACTTTGGAACATTGGGCTGCTCTGTGGGATGTTGTGTAGGAACATGGAAGATAATGTTGAGAATAGTGCAGAGGATGGAGGCCTGGCTGGTGAAATTTCAGAGGGAAGATAAAAGACTCTTATCAGAGCCATTGCTATTTTGACTGTGAAGGTTCTGTGGTTTTGGTCAGCTGGGGCTGAAGGATCAGCTGTGATTAACAAGATACCAGAACTATTAAAGCAAAACCATTGCATTACTGGGACTATTGATGCTGGTTAGCTGGGGCTGGGAAATTGGCAGTGATAGGGAAGAGACCAGCATCAATGAGATGAAATCTTCTGAGAAGTGTTTTCTGAGAGCACAGAGGCTGTGTTCCAGAGAGAGCCAGGGTTGTACCTTGTGCCATGGCTGGACTTGGTAATGTGTAAGAGTCACCCAGGTGGTACTGGTTTTGAAGGCATACGTAGTCATTAAGATCAGCTGAGGCCTGGGCCCTGTGAGAGGCTTTGGAAGGCCACTGGTGAAGGTGCAGCCTCAGTTGCAATTGATAACCCAGGATTAAAGGGGTCATGCAAAAGAGTTGAGGTTCAGTACTGTGAAAGGCCTCGGAGGGCCATTGGTGAAGTTGCAGCCTCAGTTGCAATTGATGGCCCAGGCCTGAAGGGGTCATGCAAAGGAGGTGAGGCTTGGCACCTTGGTAAAGTCAAGTTGCAGCAGAAGATAGCAGTGTTTTGGAGATACCAGTACCATGAGTTGACCACCAAGAACAGCAGCAGCAGTGGACTACAGGAATCTGGAGCCTAGAAGACAAGGTGTGTGCTATAAAGGGCAGAGCTGGAGAAGTGACTCAAACCCTTGGAGGAATCTAGAAGATCATGAGTGGATCCCAGACATTGGACAGTTGGAGTTTGATTTTGCTTTTGATCGTGACTGTGGCCTGATTATTTTTCCCTCTTGAAGAAAGAAGGTATTTCAGTGGAGTCCACAGTTAAGAGACTTTGAACTTTTAAAAGACTTTGAATTTTAAGAGATTGAATGATTAAAATGAATGTTAATATATAAGAATTTGCAAATACTGTGGGACTTTTAAAGTTATTTAGATCTTGGGGATGAATAAGGAAGTAAGGGTCAGGGCTTATTGGTGAAGTGATTGTGTGTCAAGTTGACAAGGGATCAATTTTACTGGCTAGTTTTGTGTGTCAATTTGACACAAACTCGAGTTATCACAGAGAAAGGAGTTTCAGTTGAGGAAATGCCTCCATGAGCATTTTCTCATTTAGTGATCAAGGGGGGAGGGCCCTTCGTGTGTGGTACCATCTGTGGGCTGGTAATCTTGGGTTCTATAAGAAAGCAGGCTGAGCAAGCCAGGAGAAACAAGCAAGCCAGTAAGCAGCATTCCTCCATGGCTTCTGCATCAGCTTCTGCTCCTTGACCTGCTTGAGTTCCAGTCCTGACTTCCTTTTGTGATGAATAGCAGCATGGAAGTGTAAGCTCAATAAACCCTTTCCTTGCCAACTTGCATCTTGGTCATGATGTTTGTGAAGGAATAGAAACCCTGACTAAAATACCTTGTGTTTTCATTCTTGATTTTTCTGTAACAGAGCTTCCCACAGAACCAGAGAAATGAAGCTTGGACTATGATTAATTCTTTTTTGTCTCTGAGGATCTTGTTTGTTAATAATGGTAATGTGGTTGAGTCAACACAACCCTGATTGGGTACATCAGCTAATGTCTGGGTGTTCTCTTCCAATTAGAACTTAGTTCTGACAGTTTGCCCACCAACCTGTTTTAAACAACAGTATTAGGTGATTATCAAGAAGTTAGAAAGATCTAACTGTATCACTGGTTCTAGGACCTAGTGGGAACATTCAGAGGTGACCAAGCAAGGACAAGGAACTAACTCAGGATAGTAATTTGCTGAGAACCAAGGGCATTAGAAAAATTAGATCTCCTAATTAGGATATGAGATATTCAATGCCAATAATTAAATAAGAATTTCCTGGGTATATAATTTATTATCTCTCTGTACTGTAACTGGAATTGCTGCCATGATCACTTGGTTATGTGCCAATGTTCTGGGTTACATATTAACTGCTTGCTGAATCTGTGTTTCATCTTTCTTGGATACAGTTCATGCATTAGCAGGAAACCTTAGTGACTGAGCATAAGGAAAAGTACAATAAATACACTATTGTGAAACTTACACTGTTGTTAAACCTAAGCAGGTCTTAAAAGAAATTTTACATGAAAAAAAAATGAGGAAATAAATTTAAAATCTTTTCATGTGATAAAAAGTAAATTTATAAATGTATAAATAAGGGTGGCCTGAATTTTTTCAGTGCCAGAGTGTGTTAAGTTCACCTCTGTGTCAAAGTCTTATTTTGCCTATTCTACACATCCTCCTTTGGGTTCAAAAAAAAAATGTGTCTATTTGGATTGGGTCCTACAACCCTGCATTTCGATTGGTTGTGGTTTTCTGAAATGGTCTTTGTCTTCTGCAAAGAGAAGTTTCCTTGATGAGGGGTGAAGACTACAATTATTGGTGAGTGTAAGGACAGATATTTAGAATGTAGTTGGTGATTACACTGATTTCATAGTTGTAAAAATTAGGAAAATAAATTTTCCTAATGATGAGAATGATGAGAGTGGGAGAAATAATATTCCTCAGGGGAGAGCAAACAAATTGGCTATAAATACTAAATGATTATCCCTGAAAGCATACATACAAGTAACATATAGACTAAGGTCTTCATATTTAGGAATATATATGTATCTGTATGTATATATATCATCAATGAACAGAAAGGCCATGAATTTGAAATCAAGCAAGGAGTTTATGGGGGGTATGGAGGTAGGGAAGGAAAGGGTAGAGATAAATGATATAATTATAATTTGAAAAGAAAAAAGAAAGCTCATTTCGTTTTTGTTCCAAAAGATTACACTACACAGTTTTAGTAAGTACTAGGAACAAGTTATAGCTGTAATCAATTGCAGTGTGATTCATATATGCTAAATAACAAAAGAGAGCAAATGGTCAAAGATAAAAGTGTTTGATATTCACAGTGCTCATCATTATTTTGTTTGTTAGAAAAATTCAAATTATTGAAAAGAAATAAGAGAGAGATTTTAGCAGGAAGGGTCATCAACTTGATGAAACAAAGTCAGAATAAATCACAGGATGAGATTTTTCCCTAGGTAAAGGAATCTGTGGTATAAAACAATAAAAGAATACAATAAGGCTATTGGATGTTCCATTAATTTGAATTCTTCATTGTTAAGTATTTTCAATTTTCTTTTCAAGTATGCTTTTTATAATGAAAAATAGAATTTCTGTTTATCTTAAATTATACCCACTGTATGGTTTTGATATGATTTAAAACAGATTGATATATGGTTTCCCAAACAAAATTAAAAGTATATTCAGTACATAGTGCTGAAATGTGAGTAGGGATGGAACCTAAAGGAGAACAGCTCTGCCAATAGCTCCAGCTTTAGAAAAAAATGTCAAATGTGGTGGGTTAGTTATCCCAACTAAGACCAACAATATTACATGAGTGTTATTTAGAAGAAAGATTTTTTAAAAAATACATTTGCAGTCATGCCATGAATAATAATAAACTCAAAATTGATCTAAAAATAAATGAAAACTAGTAGAATCACAAGTATAACAGAAAAAAAATGAAAAATGAGTACTTTTATGGCATGAATATAATAATGAATTTTCTAACCATGATATACTATCAAAATTCAACTGAATCTAACATTACTTTTACTATAAGTAGTATTGAATACCTTTCTAATGACAAAAAAATCTATGACTGATATAAAAAATATATTATAAGATAAAGAATGCACCACATGTAGCACCAATAAAGAACAGGTAAACTAAACAGAACTCTTAATTAAATCCTAGAAAAAAATGAAAAATACATAAATAGTCAATTTTTGAAATGATACAAAATGTACTTCACAAATGTTAAGGACAAAGCAGAACAAATTAAAAAGAGATACAGTTCCTCATGTCTGGTTTGTCAAAAGTAAATATCTGGAAGAGGGCATGTTAAATGATCATATGGTCACATGGATATTATAACACATCTTGGCATTCAGTGATTTATGAAGATGGCAGGCCATGTAGACTTTAAACAGTCCATACCATAGTAAGAGAGTATAAGGACAAGTCTTCAAATAGAACTTTGTATCATTAAGACAAAGGAATGGATTTTACAAAAGTAGAAATTCCTGGTAAGAGTAAGTTTGATGGTTTATTTTAGGTAATGTTGACATTTTTTTTCACCATCTAAATATCAGTTGGTTTAGACAGGAACCTTAGAATCATCTTAGTTCAGCTTCTTTCCAATTAATTTTTAAAGAAATTCTCACCTAAAATTCAATCTAATCTGCAATTACTGTTGGTTTGCCTTTGTCTTGGTGTAGAATGCCTAAACCATGACATCAAGATCATAGAAGAAATTTCTGTCCTTTTCCTGTTCGTGACATGCAACTAGATGTGCTAGCTTTGTACTGATAGCTGCAGACTTGAAGAGCACCCTCCACAAAAAAAAATCATTCACTAATTAGATTTCAATAGTGATCACTAGGCCTCTGTTCTCAATCATGTAAGATTTCTCTGGAAACAAAACTTTCAAAAATTAATTTCGAAAATTAATGGATAATATATAAATTTGGATTATGAGTCTAGAGAACGAATATTTATTGATATTTATAAGTCTTAACTCAAATTCTATTTTCTGGTCTACAGTTATAATTCTCAGGTAACGCAGTGAACATTGGTCCATTGAACAACCCCGGAAATGATGGCATTTGGTGGATATATATAATCATCCAAGAGGACAGAATCCTTGGCAATACCAAATAATCTAGTGCTGGATTATATGTGCTTCCTAGAAAGACTCCAGAAATAAAACAAATGAATTGTCAGTATTTGTAACTGTAGCACTGTATCAAAATAGTATCAAATACTCTTCAAATAGCCCAAGTCAATGAAGGCAGTTTAAACTAAAATTTGAAATGTTTCTAAAGATGAAATGAGTTCAGACAACTAGACAATTTCAAAGAGGCTTTAAGTTGAGTGTTGCAGATTGAAGATGATAGAAGAATTAAAAATATTCTTTACAAAAATATCAGATTTCACGTAATATCACTTCAAGTAATTGCTTTTATAACAAGTTATCAGTGTTCAAATTCTTAGAAAACCTGTTTAGATATGAGGCCTTTTATAGCGAAATGTTCTATCAAGGATATACCCAAAGATTTGCTTTGAAGGACATCTTTTGTTAAAACTGTCTTACATACAAAAAGCTCTTATAATTTCAAGATGATGAATGTGACAAGAAGAAACTGCTTACTGTCTGAATCTCAGATAACCTTGATTTCAAAAAACTACCTTTCAGAAATTTGAGATAGACTAGTTACTTGAGCATGAGAAAACGATGAACTTAAAACAATGGACTTAAAAGTAATAAATGAGTTTTGATGTCAAGAAAAAAAGAACTTTATAAATGAGGTTCGTCACATTTTAATTTTAATAGTGCAAATATTTGAGTTTCTAATATTAAAGAGTTGAATCACTTACAAAACAAGGTCATATTTACAGACTCACGAATGTGCTATTGTTGTGGGTCAGTTCCATTAGAGCCATGTCTCAACCTGTTTTGTAGATATAACTAAAGGAATAAAAAAGGACACTTCTGAGCTAACATTTGTCTGGCAATACTACTGTATCTTTATGTCTTTTAATAACTGCTTTTCAAACAATAAATGAGTGAGCATGGTGGTTCATATCTGCAAATTCATTACTCACGTGACAGAGGCAGGACAGGTGAAGTTCCACCAAATCTATATAGCCATAGTTCTATTTTAGATGATCATAAAACATCCTGTGTATAATATATCCCTGATAGTTGATTTTAGGTAATCATCAGTTCTTTAATGTGTAATATATTCTTTGTTCTAAACATTTTGTTTTAAATCAGGAATAGATTATAAGAGTATTTATTCTGAACATATTTTTCTAGTGGTTGATTTATAATTTAATTGTATTGTTGTTAGTGTAACTTTATGAGTATGATGCAATTTGAGAAACCTTTCAAATCCATGTTTTTCATATCATCTCTTTATAGGAATGTGTGGTTTCTTTGTTGTTCTTTAAAACTATGTTGTAACTTTTTGTATTAAAAACATGTTGATTTTGTGCTTTTATATTGACTTTAACAAGTATCACACTTATTGTGTAGAGAGTTTTCTCATAGTAAGCTTTACAATTTGTTGGGTTTAAATTACTATAGAAATATGCAGGCAGTACACATTTGTCATTTCAGTGTTGGTGGTATCAATGAGGTAGAGTCACAAGTTTAGGACCAGCCTGGGTTATTTGGTAAGAAACTCAAAACATATTTTTTTTGTATATTTACTTTATGTACATTTCAAATGTTTTCTCCTTTGGAAACCCCCTATCCCATCCCCCTACCCCTACCTCTATGAGGGTGTTCCCCACCCATCCTCCCATTCTCACCTTCCCTCCCTAGCAATGCCCTATACTGGGGAATCAAACATCCTCAGGTCCAAGGGCCTCTCCTCCCACTGATGTCCAACAAAACCCTCTTTTGCCACATATGTGACCAGCACCATGGGTCCCTCCATGTGTATTCTTTGGTGGTGGTCCAGTCCTCAAGAGCTCCGGGAGGTCTGGCCATTTGACACAGTTGCTCCCTCCATGGTGCTGCAAACCCCCTCAGCTCCTCAGTCACTTCTCCAATTCCTCGATCTGGGATCCCACATTCAGTCCAATGGTTGGCTATGAGCATCCACCTCTGTATTTGTCAGGCTCTGGAAGAGCCTCTTAGGGGATAGCACATCATGCTTTCATCAGCAAATACTTCCCAGCATCCATAGTAACATCCTGGTTTGATGGCTGTATATGGGATGTATCCTCAGGTGGGGCAGTCTCTTTCCTTCAGTCTCTGCTCCACACTTTGTCTCCATATTTCCTCCTGTGAGTATTTTGTTCACCCTTCTAAGAAACACTGAAGCATCTACATTTTGGTCTTCCTTCTTGTTAGGCTTTATTTTATATGGTCTGTGAACTGAATCTGGGGTATTTTGATCTTTTGGGTTAATATCCACTTATCAGTGAGTATGTACTGTGTTTGTTCTTTTGTTACTGAGTTACCTCACTCAGGATGACATTTTCAAGTTCCATTTATTTGCCTGCTAATTTTATGAAATCATTGTTTTGAATAGCTCAATATTTTTCCATTGTGTAAATGTACCACATTTTCTGTATCCATTACTCTGTTGAGGGACATCTGAGTTGTTTCCAACTTCTGGCTATTATAAATATGGCTGCTCTGAACATAGTGGAGCATGTGTCCTCATTATATGTTGGAGTGTCTTCTGGGTATATGCCTATGAGTGGTACAGCTGGGTCCTCATGTTGTACCATGTCCAATTTTCTGAGGATCCACCAAACTGATTTCCAGAGTGGTTGTACCAGCTTGCAATCCCACAGACAATGGAGGAGTGTTCCTCTTTCTCCATATCCTTGCCAGCATCTGCTGTCACCTGATTTTTTGTTCTTGGCCATTCTGACTGGTGTGAGGTGGAATCTCAGGGTTATTTTGATTTGCATTTCCCTGATGACTAAGGATGTTGAACATTTCTTTAAGTGCTTCTTGGCCATTCAATATTTCTCAGCTGAAAATTCTTTGTTTAGTTCTGTACCCCACTTTTTAATAGGATTATTTGACTCTCTGAAGTCTAACTTCTTGAGGTTTTTGTATATATTGGATATTAGCCCTCTATCAGATGTAGGATTGGTAAAGCTCTTTTCCTAGTCTGTTGGTGGCCATTTTGTCCTACTGACAGTGTCCTTTGTCTTACTGAAGCTTTGCAGTTTTACAAGGTCCCATTTGTAGATTCTTGATCTTAGAGTGTAAGCCACTGGTCCTCTGTTCATGAAATTTTCCCCTGTGCCCATGTGTTTGAGGCACTTTACCACTTTCTACTCTATAAGTTTCAATGTATCTGGTTTTATGTGGAGGTCCTTGATCCACTTGGTCTTGAGTTTTGTACAAGGAGATAAGAATGGGTTGGTTTGCATCTTTCTACATGCTGACTACCAGTTGAACCAACACAGTTTTTTGAAGATGCTGTCTTTTTCCATTGGATAGTTTTTACTCCTTTTTCAAATATCAAGTGACCATAGGTGTATGGGTTCATTTCTGGGTCTTCAATTCCATTCCATTGATATTCCTGTATGTCTCTGTCCTAATACCATTCAGTTTTTATTACTATTGCTCTGTAATACAGCTTGATGTCAAGGATGATGATTCCCCTAGAAGTTCTTTTGTTGTTGAGAATAGTTTTTGCTATCCTAGGTTTTTGTTATTCCAAATGTATTTGAAAATTGCTCTAACTCTATGAAGAATTGATTGGGATTTTGATGGGGAATGCATTGAATTTGTAGATTGCTTTTGGCAAGATGTCCATTTTCCCTATATTCATCCTGCCATTCCATGAGCATAGGAAATCTTTCCACCTTCTGAGTTCTTCAATTTCTTTCTTCAGAAACTTGAAGTTCTTGTCATACAAATCATTCACTTGCTTGGTTAGAGTCACACCAAGGTATGTAATATTATTTGAGATTATTGTGAAGGGTGTCATTTACCAAATTTCAATTACAGCCTGCTTATTCTTTGAATAGAGGAAGGCTACTGATTTGTTTGAGTAAATTTTATATCCAGCCACTTTGCTGAAGTTGTTTATCAGCTTTAGGAGTTCTCTGGTGGAATTTTTGGGGTCACTTAAGTATATGATCGTTTCATTTCATCTGCAAATAGTGATTCTTTCTTATTTGTAACCCTTTGACTTCCTTTCATTGTCTAATTGCTCTAGCTAGAACTTCAAGTACTATTTTGAATAGGTAGGGAGAGAGTGGGCAGCCTTGTCTAGTCCCTGATTTTAGTGTGATTGCTTCAAATTTCTCTCCATTTAGTTTGTTGTTGGTTACTCCTTTGCTGTATATTTGGGTATGAGCCTTGACTTCCTGAAATTTACAAGACTTTTAACATGAGGGGCTGTTGGACTATCTCAAATCCTTTCTCAGCATCTAGTGAAATGATCCTGTGATTTTTTTTTCCTTTGAGATTTTTTATGTAGTGAATTAAGTTGATAGATTTTAGTGTATTGAACCATCCCTTTCATCCCTGGGATGAAGCATACTTGATCATGGTGAATGATCATTTTGATGTGTTTTTTGATTCAGTTGGCAAGAATTTTATTGAGTATTTTTGCATCAACGTTCATGAGGAAAATTGGTCTGAAGTTCTCTTTCTTTGTTTGGTTTGGGTATAAGTGTAATTGTGGCTACACAGAACAAATTGGGTAGTGTTCCTTCTGATTCTATTTTGTGGAATAGTTTAAAGAGTATTAGTAATAGATCTTCTTTGAAGGTATGATAGAATTCTCCAGTACTCATATGGCCCTGTGCTTTTTTTTTTTTTTTTTTTTTTTTTTTTGATTGAGAGACTATTAAGGGCTGCTTCTATATCTTTAGGGGTTATGGTACTGTTAAGATGGTTTATCTGATCCTGCTTTAACTTTGGCACCTGGTATCTGCCTAGAAAATTGTCCATTTCATCCAGATTTTCCAATTTTGCTGAGTATAAGCTTTTGTAGTAGGATCTGATCATTTTTTAAATTTTCCCCATTTCCATTGTTATGTCTCCCTTTGCATCTCTGATTTTATTACTTTGGATACTTTCTCCCTGCCCTCTGGTTAGTCTGGCTGAGTTTATCTATCTTGTTGATTTTCTCAAAGAACCAGATCCTGGTTTTGTTGATTCTTTGTATAGTTCTTTTTGTTTCTATTTGGTTGGTTTCAGCCCTGAGCTTGATTATTTCCTGCAGTCTACTCCTCTTGGGTGTATTAGTTTCTTTTTGCTCTAGAACTTTCAGGTGTGCTGTCAAGCTGCTAGTGTATGCACTCTACAGTTTCTTTTTGGAGGCACTGAGAGCTATGAGTTTTCCTCTTACCATTGCTTTCATTGTGCACCATTAGTTTTGCTATGATGTGTTTTCATTTCATTATATTTTCATTATATTCTAAAAAGTCTCTAATTTCTTTCTTTCTTCTTTGAGCAAGTTATCACTGAGTAGAGCATTGTTAAGCTTCCATATGTATGTGTGCTTTCCATTGTTTTTGTATGTATTTAAGACTAACCTTAGTCCATGGTGATCTGATAGGGTGCATGGGATAATTTCAAACTTCTTGTATCTGATGAGGCCTGTTTTATGACCAATTATATGGTCACTTTTGAAAAATGTACCATGAAGTGCTGAAAAGAAGGTATATTCTTTTCCATTAGGATGAAATGTTTTATATATATATATATATGTATATATATATATATATATATATTCCATTTTGTTCATAAATTCTATTAGTTTCACTATGTCTCTGCTTAGTTTCTGTTATCATTATCTGTCCATTGCTGAGAGTGGGGTGTTACAATCTCCTACTTTTATTTTGTGAGGCGAGATATGTGCTTTGAGCTTTAGTAAAGTTTCTTTTATGAATATGGGTACCCTTGCATTTTGAGCATAGATGTTCAGAATTGAGAGTTCATCATGGTAGATTTTTCCTTTGACCAGTTCGAAGTGTCCCTCCTTGTCTTTTTTGATAATTTTTGGTTGAAAGTTGATTTTATTCAATATTTGAATGGCTACTCCAGCTTGTTTCTTGGCACCATTTGCTTGGAAAATTGTTTTCCAATTTTTTACTCCAAGATAGTATTTGTGTTTGTCACTGAGGTGTGTTTCCTGTATGCAGCAAATTGCTGGGTCCTGTTTATGTATCCAGTCTGTTAGTCTATGTCTTTTTAATGGGAAATTGAGTCCATTGATGTTAAAAGATATTAAGGTAAATTGATTGTTACTTGCTGTTATTTTTGTTGTTAGAGGTGGAATTAAGTTTGTGTGGCTATTTCCTTTGGGGTTTGTTGAAAGAATTTTACTTTCTTGCTTTTTCTAGGGTGTATTTTCCTTCCTTGTGTTTTCCATCTATTATCCTTTGTATGGCTGGATTTGTGGAGAGATATTGTGTAAATTTGGTTTTGTCATGGAATATCGTGTTTTCTCTGTCTGTGGTAACTGAGATTTTTGCTGGGTATAGTAGCCTGGGCTGGAATTTGTGTTCTCTTATGGTCTGTATGACAACTGCCCAGGATCTTCTAGTTTTCATAGTCTCTGGTGAGAGGTCTGGTGTAATTCTGTTAGGTCTGCCTTTATATGTTACTTGACCTTTTTCCCTTATTGCTTTTAATATTCTTTCTTTGTTTAGTGCATTTGGTGTTTTGATTATTATGTGACCAGAGGAATTTATTTTCTGGTCCAGTCTATTTGGAGTTCTGTAGACTTCTTTTATGTTCATGGACATATCTTTCTTTAGGTTAGGGGAGTTTTCTTCTATAATTTTGTTGAAGATATTTACTGGCCCTTTAAGTTAGGAATCTTCACTCTCCTCTATAACTATTATCCTTAGGTTTGGTCTTCTCATTGTGTCGTGGATTTCCTGGATGTTTTGGGATTTGAGCTTTTTGCTTTTTTGCATTTTCTTTGACTATTATGTCAATGTTTTCTATGGTATCTTCTGCACCTGAGATTCTCTCTTCTATCTCTTGTATTCTGTTGGTGATGCTTGTATCTAAGACTCTTGAACTTTTCCCTAAGTTTTCAAACTCCAGGGTTGTCTCCCTTTGTGATTTCTTTATTGTTTCTATTTCCATTTTTAGATCCTGGATGATTTTGTTCATTTCCTTTGCTTGTTTGATTGTGTTTTCCTGTAATTCTTTAAGGAATTTTTGTGTTTCCCCTTTAACGGCTTCAACCTGTGTTCACTTGTATTTCTTTAAGGGTGTTATTTATGTACTTCTTAAAGTCCTCTATCATCATCATGAGAAGTGGTTTTAGATCTGAATCTTGCTTTTCTGGTGTGATGCTGTATCCAGAACTTGCTATGGTGGGAGAATTGAATTCTGATGATGCCAAGTAATCTTGGTTTCTGTTCCTTATGTTCTTATACTTGCCTCCTGCCATCTGGTTATCTCTAATATTACTTGCCCTCACTATATATGACTAGAGCTTGTCCTTCCAGTGATCCTGGTTGTGTCAGAACTCCTCAGCATCCAGCTGTCTCTGGGAACCTGTGATCCTGTGTTCCTGTGATCCTGTGATCCTGGGCATGCTAGAGCACCAATGTCTCTGAGTGCAGTGGATCCTCTTAGTTGGGTCAGGATCTGGTGTCTTCATGGGAGTAGACCAGCTAGAAGTCTGCCCCAGCAGAAGGTACCAGGCAGAATGGGCAGAAGGCAAATGGTATTGGGGGTGGGTGGGATTTTAGTGGGTTATGGGTTCGTAGTCCAATGGACTCCCTGCAGCAGTTCTGGGACTTGGGAGGGGGAAAGGTGGAGGGGTTCTTACCAACCCTTTTGAGTGCTGCAGATCCTCTAAGATGTCTCAGGATATGGTGTCTTCACAGGAGCAGACCAGCTAGGAGTCTGCCCCACCAGCTTAGTGCAAAATGTTATCATACTTTCAAATAATAACTCCTCAAATTATTCCACAAAACAAAGACAGAAGGAATATTACAAAATTCATTCTATGAGGCACAGTCACCCTATTACCTAAACCACATAAAGTTTCAACAAAGAAAAAGAACTTCAGACTGATTTCTATTACAAACATTGATGCAAAAATACTAAAAAAAATAATCACAAACTCAGTCCAGGAGCATATCAAATCCATCATCCATCAATATCAAGTAAGTTTCATCCCAAAGGTGAAAAGATGACTCAATATAGAAAAATTTATCAACTATTCCACCATTTAAACACACTGAAAGAAAAAAAATCGCATGAAAAACCTTTTAGACACTGAAAAACCTTTGATAAAATCCAACACCCATTCAAGTTAAAGGTATTAGAAAAATCAGGGATACACGACATATATCTATACAAAATGAAAGCAATATACAGCCAACTAATAGGCAACATCAAACTAAATTGAGAGAAATGTAAATATTTCCACTAAATTCATGTACAAGGCAAGGCTGCCCACTTTCACCCTACCTATTCAATATGGTACTTGAAGTTTTAGCTGGAGCAATAAGACAACTAAAAGATATCAAGGGGATACAAATTGGGAAGGAAGAAGTCAAAATATAGCTCTTTGTGTATAATATGATAGTAAAAATAAGCAACCCCCCAAATTCTACAAGAGAATTCCTACTTCTGATAAACACCTTCAGCAAAGTGAATGGGTACAAAATTAACTCAAAGAAATTAGAAGCCCTCTGTACTTTCTAGTTTTGTGTGTCAACTTGACACAAGTTGGAGTTATCACAGAGAAAGGAACTTCAGTTAAGAAAATGCCTCTATGAGATCCAGGTGTTCAGGTGTAAGGTATTTTCTCAATTAGTGATCAAGGGGGGGGCTCCTTGTGGGTGGTACCATCTGTGGGCTGGTAGTCTTGGGTTCTATAAGAAAGCAGGCTAAGCAATCCAGGGAAAGCAATCAAACCAGTAAGAAACATCCCTCCATGGCCTCTGCATCAGCTCCTGCTTTCTGATCTGCTTGAGTTCCAATCTTGACTTCCTCTGGTAATGAACAGCAGCATGGAATTGTAAGCCAAATAAACCCTTTCTTCCCCAACTTGATTCTTGGTCATGATGTTTGTGCAGTAATAGAAACCCTGACTTAGACACCTTCCTTTATACAAATGATAAATGGGCCAAGGAAGAAAGTAGATACCCATTACAATAGCTATGAATAATATAAAATATATTGGTGTAACTTTAACCAAACAAGTGATAGATCTATATGACAAGAACTTCAAATCCCTGAAGGAAGAAATTGAAAAATATGAAAAGGTGGAAAGTTCTCCCATGCTCATGGATAGGTAGGATTAACAGAGTGAAAAGGGCTATCTTACCAAATGCAATCTACAGATTAAATGTACTCCCCATCAAAATTCCAATGCAAATTTTATAGACCTTGAATGAGAAATTCTCAACTTCATATGGAAAAAAAAATAACCCAGCATGCCCCAAACAATCCTGAACAATAAAGGTGCATTGGGAGGAATCACCATCCCTGACTTCAAGCTGTACTACAGAGCAATAGTGTTTAACAACAGCAACACTAAAAGTAGGAAATACAATTGAATTCATCGGTACAAGAGACTTGTTCCTGAACAGAACACCAATGGCTCAGTCTCTAAGATCAGCAATTGATAAATTGGGACCTCATGAAACTATAAAACATCTGTAAGGCAAAGGACACTGTCAATAGTACAAATCAGCTGCCCACAGATTGGGAAAGGATCTTCACCAACCCTCCATCTGACAGAGGACTAATATATAAAATGTACAGAGAACTCAAGAAGTCAGACAAAACAACCTAAATAACCCAATTTAAAATGGGGTACAGAACTAAACAGAGATTCTCAATAGAAGAATCCCAAATGGTGAAGAACTTAAAGAAATGGTCGATGTCCTTAGTCATTAAGGAAATGCAAATCAAAGCAACTATGAGGTTCCATCTTAAACTCAACAGAATGGCTAAGATCAAAAACTCAAGAGATTGCACATGCTGGCAAGGATGTGGAGCAAGGGAAACACCCCTTCCTTGCTGTTGAGAGTGTAAACATTCACAATCTCTTTGGAAATCAATTCAGTGTTTTCTCAGAAAAGTTGGAACTATTCTACCGCAAGACCCAGCTATATCACTCCTGGGCATATACCCAAAATATGCTACACTCTACTACAGGGTTACTTTATCAAGTATGCTCATAGCAATTTTATTCATAATAGGTAGTAACTAGAAACAACCTAGATGTCCCTCAACTGAAGAATGAATAAAGAAAATGTGGCCCATCTACATAATGGAATACTATTCAGCTATTAAAATCCATGATATTATGAAGTTTGCAGGCAAATGGATGGAACTTGAAAATATCATCTTAAGTGAGGTAATCCAGTCCTAAAAGGATATGCATGGTATATGTACACTTTTAAGTGGTTATGAGACATAAAATACAGGTACCATGTTATACCCTACAGACCCAACAAAGCAAAACACAAAGAAAGGCCCAAACGAGGAACTTAAATCTCACTTAGAAGGGGGAATAAAATAATCATAAGAGGCAGATGGAGGGAAGGAACTGGGATGGAGGGGAATAGAGAGAGGAATGGAGGATTCAGGATCAGGTGTGGGGAAGGACAGGAGAGATGGATAAATGACCATGAAAATGAATGGGAATCTGCAACTGACAGAGGTGAGGAGATTGGGGTCATCTCTATTATGAGACATGGCCTGGAACAAGGGAGGCACCAAAAAGTCAACACGGGTGACTTTAGATGTGACTCACTACATTGGGGATATAGAACCTGAAGAGGTCATCTCCTGTACCCAGACAAGAATAACAGTGGAGTGATAGAGACACCAACCCACTCCCAAGATTTTCAACCCATTTTTTCTATTTTCTTTGCTCTTTTTAATTGGATATTTTATGTATTTACATTTCAAATGCTATTCCTTTTCACAGTTTCCCCTCCAGAAACCCCCTCTCCCATTTCCCCTCCCCCTGCTTCTATGGGGATGGTCTCCCTCCAACCCACCCACTCCCACCTCACTGCCCTGGCAGTGATTCCCCTACACTGGAGAATCAAACCTTCACCGGACCAAGGGCTTCTCCTCCTATTAATGCCAGACAAAGCCATCCTCTGCTACATATGTGGCTGGAGCCATAAGTCCCTCCAAGTGTAGTCCTTGGTCAGTGGTTTAATCCCTAGGAGTTCTGGGGTGTGTGGTTGGTTGATATTGTTGTTCTTCCTATGGAGTTACAAACCCCTTCAGCTCCTTCAGTCCTTTCTCTAACTCCTCCACTGGGAACCCTGTGCTAAGTCTAATGGTTGGCTGCAAGCATCTGCCTCTGAATTTGTCACGCACTGGCAAAACTAATCTCACCCCCTTTGGGTCCTAGGAGCGTCTTGCTTTCCTGGCATCTGGAACTTTCTTGTGGCTACTGCAAGTTCCCCATCCTCCATTTCTACACACCTCTGTATATAATCTATGTCTCCTCTCATACCTGATCCTGAAATTTATCCTATCTCCAAGTAATTCAGGTATGGAGGAGGGAGCAGAGCATTGTGAGTGGCCATCCAATAAGAACTCCAACATCAATTACATTCCATGCATAAACTCTAGTCCCTAAAACTATTAATAGTACTCTATTATGCTTGCAGACATTAGCATGGTGTCCTCTTAGAGGCCTCACCCAGCAGCGGGCTCAGACAGATGCAGACACCCACAGCCAAACAGTAGATAGAGCTTGGGGATTCTTACAGAATAGGAGAAAAGATTGTGGGTCTCAATGGGGATAAAAACTTAACAGAAGACCAACAGAGTCAACTAACCTGGACCCTAAGGGCTCTCAGAATTTGAACCACAAACCAATGAATATACATGGAATATACATGGGCTGGACCTAGGACTTCTCACTGATATGTAGTAGGTGTTCAGCTTGATCTTCATGTGCATCCTGAACAACTGGTTAGGGAGCTATCCCAATATCTGCTGTCTGTACCTAGGGCTATGTTCTACCAGCTGGGCTGCCTTGTCTGGTCTCAGTGGGAGAGGAAGTCCCAAACCTTGCAGAGAAATGAAGTGCCATGGGATGGGGGATACCCAGGGGATTTCCACCTGCCCAGAGAAGGGAAAGAGCATGGGAGAAAGGGGAAGAACTATGGGTGGAGGTGACTGAGAGGTTAGCAGTGAGCTAGATGTAAAATGAATAAGTAAAAAACAATTTAATTTAATTTAAAAAGAATGTATTCTTACTTATTATTCTTTTATTAAATATAAAAAAAATCATGATTTCACAGTTTGTCTTGTCCTAAAGTAACAAAGTTTAAGTACTTATTTTTACAAAGGTATAATTTTCATCTTAAGTCAATTTATAAAGAGTATGAAAGATGATAACATGAAAGAAATATTACTCCTCATAATAAATTAAAACAACATACAAAAATAGCAAATAGTTTGGGTAATATTGATGAAAAATTATATTTTTGTTAATGAAAAATTAAATCATTGAAATTTTAAAATTATAAGACATAATTTAAAATATCAAAAATTAAGCTTGAGTGGGTTTCTGAACCCACATATCTGAACAATTTCAATATTAATAAGCATTAGTAGATGGAAATATATTGAATAAAGAAAGAATATCATTCCAGACTGAAAATGATAATTGGGTTGACAGGCAGGCATTTCACAAAAGAAAGTGTTTTTTTGTAATTAAATATCAAATAATTACAAGAAGTTATAGAATATTTGATAATTTTTTAAAATTATTATTATTTAATGTAGACATGTAAAAGTTTATTATATGTCAAATATGTGGGCAGAATCTTAATAAAAGATAATGTACTTCTATAGATGAAAAGTTACTATCAGCAAATAAGTGATTAATTATCAAAAGAAAATTAGTTACTTTATATAGATTATCACAGATTAATGGGTGGATACAATGCACAATAAGAAGTTACTCTTTTATGAGTTTAAGGGTCAGAAGCCTGAAATGGTTCTAATTAAGTTAACTCCAGTACATCAGAAGACCCATATTTTTTTCTGATGGGTGAAGGCATCCTTTCTTATCCTGTTCTAAAAGCTGCTTAGATGTTCTGACCTACAATTTTCCATCCTCATAGCCAGTAGTAGGCCTTTGATGACAACTCCTTTCTTCCCCACTCTTTCTTTTTCTCCATCTCTACTTCTACTTACAAATTACCTTCTAGGCTTCTGATGTGCAGTGCCTCTTAACACAGTTTCCTAAAGAAAGTTTGAGGTAACATACTGAGTAACCTCGATGACACCCACAAGGCCATGCCATTTTCACCATAAAAGAGAATTCTCCAGGTTTTGGGAATGTAGATGTTTGTAGATTGAACACTTGGTAGCGAGTTGACCGGACTGTGTGGAGAGAATGTGGGAGAGTGCTAGAGGAAGTTTATCACTGGATATGAGCTTTAAGAGAGTAAAGTCTTGTGACTGTTCTAATGTGCTTTTTCTGCCTTATATATGCAGGGGAAATGATCTTTCAGGTTCGAACTTCTCTGGCAAGATCATCTCATCATAATAAATGCTTAATCCCTCGAGAACTGTGAGGCAAGATAAACTGCTCTTTCTAACAATTGTTTTGCTCATACTGTTTATCACAACAATGAGAAAGTGATAATTTGCTTTTTCTGCCTTATACTTGCAGCTAAAGATATAATCTTAGAGCTTCTTGCTTCTCCTGCAAGGCCTCCTCAACATAAAAAATTCTTAATGCCTCTAGAACTGTAAATCAAGATCCACTGTTCTTTCTCCCAGTTGCTTTGCTCATAGTCTTTTATCACAATAATGGAAAAGTGGCTACAATGAGACATTACTGACTGGTAATCTTTAGTAAGCTATTTTTCTGTCTACCATGAAAACAGTTTACAAAATACCTTCTTGGAGTCTGAACAAAGGCCAGTGTTATGTGACAAATATAAACTTTGACAATTCATTGCAATTCAAGGGTGCTAGAACACCTCAATGTAAAAGCGGTTTATAATCTTTGGTCAGATGAAAAAAAATATATAAAAATATTATTATGATAATTAATAAGACTGAATAATTAAGCTATGATTATATAACTGAATTCCCAGAAAAGAATCAGTGTGTTAAATACACCAGTCTTTCATTTATATGTATCATCTGTTACACACACACACAAACATACATATAAATATATGTAGTTTTATATGTTTGTATATATATGGGATAAGAAAGTGGATAATGTGTGTTTATGTTTCTCCATGCTTTAAACAAATCAAGTTTTTTATTCTTTTATTTTTTTTTTTGTTTGTTTTTTGGACAGAGTTTCTCTGTGGAGCCCTGAATGTCATGGAATGTGCTCTGTAGATCAGGCTTGAACTCACAGAGATCTCCCTGCCTATGCCTCCTGGGTGATGGATTAAAGGCATGTGCCCCTACTGCTCATCAAACAAATCAATTTTTAAAATCAGTTGGCTGTATTGTTTCTTATCTCTGATGAAGGCAAAGAAAAAATAATATACTATAGTTGTTGGAGATATGGAACCAAATGATACTACCTGAATTGCAGTAGAATTAAATTCAGCCGGTTCCTGTCTTCTATAACAATATTCTCAAAAAGAGTCTGTGGTGGTTTGAATAGGTTTGTCCCTCACAGATTTATCTGTTTGAATGCTTGGCCCACAGGGAGTGACACTATTAGGAGTTGTGTCCTTGCTAGAATAGGTGTGGCCTTGTTGGAGGAAGTTTGTCACTGAGGGGGTGGGCTTTGAGATCCTATGCTCACACTCTGCACAATGAGGAAGAGACTCAGTTTCTGGTTGCCTGCAAAATCCAGTCTTCTCATGGCTACCTTTGGATCAAATTGTAGATCTCTCAGATCCTTCACTAGGACCATGTCTTCCTGTACGCTGCCATGCTTCCCCCCAGGGTGATGACGGACTGAAATTCTGAAAATTTAAGCCTGCCCCAATTAAATGTTTTTTGAGTTCCTGAGGGGAAATCTATGTCCTCATGAGCCATCTTTATTCAAATCACCACAGTACACCATGTCTCTAACCCCAGGAATCATGCAATTAAATGTGAGGAAGTATCAGAAGACTCTCTGGAACCTAAAAGGATAGCTTATAAAATATACAGTGTACACAGAAGCAAACAAAACAAACTCTGTTTGAGACCTCAGAAGATGGAAACATCTCGCATGCTCTTGGATCAGCAGGATTAATATAGTTAAAATGGCCATCCTGCTGAAAGCAATCTACAGATTCAATGCAATCCCCATCAAAATCCCAACTCAATTCTTCATACAAAGAGCACTTAGAAAGAGAAATTCTCAAATTCACATGGAATAACAAAAAACCTAGGATAGCAAAATCTACTCTCAACAATAAAAGGACTTCTGGGGAAATCAGCCTCCCTGACTTCAAGCTGTACTACAGAGCAGAAGTGATAAAAACTGCATGGTATTGGTACAGTGACAGGCAGGTAGATCAATGGAATAGAATCGAAGACCCAGAAATGAACCCACACACTTATGGTCACTTGATCTTTGACAAAAGAACTAAAACCATCCAGTGGAATAAAGACAGCATCTTCAACAAATGCGCTGGTTCAACTGGTAGTACATGTAGAATATTGTGAATTTATCCATTCCTATCTCCCTGTACAAAGCTCAAGTCCAAGTGGATCAAGGACCTCCACATAAAACCAGATACACTGAATCTAATAGAAGAGAAAGTGGAAAAGAGTCTCTAACACATGGGCACAGGAGAAATGTTCTTGAACAGAACACCAATGGTTTGTGCTTAAAGATCAAGAATTGACAGATGGGACCTTATAAAATTACAAAGCTTCTGTAAGGCAAAGGACACTGTAAATAGGACAAAATAGCAGCCTACAGATTGGGAAAAAAATCTTTACCAATCCATCATCTGATAGAGGGCTAATATCCAATGTATACAAAGAACTCAAGAAGCTAGACGCCAGAGATCCAAATAACCCTATCAAAAAATGGAGAAGAGAGCTAAACAGAGAATTCTCAACTGAGGAAACTCGAATGGCTGAGAAGCACCTAAAGAAATGTTCAACATCCTTAGTTATCAGGGAAATGCAAATCAAAACAACCCTGAGATTTCACCTCACACCAGTTAGAATGGCTAAGATCAAAAACTCAGGTGATAGCAGATGTTGGTGAGGATGTGGAGAAAGAGGAACACTCCTCCATTACTGGTGGAAATGCAAGTTGATACAACCTCTCTGGAAATCAGTTTGGTGGACCCTCAGAAAAAAGG
This sequence comes from Rhynchomys soricoides, assembly GCA_019843965.1. NCBI lineage: Eukaryota > Metazoa > Chordata > Mammalia > Rodentia > Muridae > Rhynchomys > Rhynchomys soricoides. Next base: position 2,243,383 of record JADRCH010000067.1, on the reverse strand, counting down.
AACAAAATAATATCTGAGAACCCAGCTATTCCACTCCTGGGCATATAGCCAGAAGATGCCTCAACATGTAATAAAGATACATGTTCCACTATGTTCATAGCAGCCATATTTATAACAGCCAGAAACTGGAAACAACCCAGATGTCCCTTCACAGAGGAATGTGGCACATTTACACAATGGAATACTACTCAGCAATTAAAAACAATGACTTCATGAAATTCGCAGACAAATGGATGGATCTTGAAAATATTTTCCTGAGCAAGGTAACACAGTCACAGAAGAATGAACATGGTATGTACTCACTGTTAAGTGAGTACTTTTCAACTTTTCAAACTTTTATTAGCCCAAAAGTTCGAAATACTTAAGAGTCACTTCGCAGCAACAGTAGGGCTGAGTGTGAGGTCCCAGATGGAGGACTTGGAGAAGAGACTAAAGGAGCTGAGGGAGTTTGCATCCCCAGGGAGGCAGCAACAGTGGCAAGTGGCCTGACCTCCCCCCCCCAGATACTCCTGGAGACTTATCCACCAACCAAAGAATACACATGGAGGGACCCATGGTGCTTGCCACATATGCAGCAGAGGAGGGTCTTGTTAGCCATCAGAGGGAGGAGAGGCCCTTGGGCCTGAGGGTGTTAGATTCCCCAGTCTAGGAGAATGCCAAGGAGGGAAGATGAGAGTGGGTGGGTGGGTGGATGGGAGAATACTCCCATAGTGGCAGGGGGAGGGGGGAAGGAATGGGGAGGTTCCAAAGGGGAGATCTGGAAAGTGGAAAACATTTGAAATGTAAATAAAATATGAAAAATTAAAGAAAAGAAAAGAAAAGAAAGAAAGAAAGAAACAAGATAGAAGGCAAACACTAACACTCCAGATTGTCCTCTGAACTCTACATCTCTCCATACATAATCTGCCAGTCATAAAAGAATTTACTCTATTTTAGTCTTCGTCTCCCTATCTTTTTTCTCTGTCCATTTTCATCTCTTTGAAAGACACATATACCCAGTAATAAGAAAATGGATAAAGAAGTTGTAGTTACCTATTTAACAAAGTTGTAGAAATGAATCACCATTACCATACATATTTCTGTTTTACAAATTTAAAATAATCTGTACATAAAACAAGTCTTTTAAAGCCATGGTAAGTAATTTAGGTTTTAAGATTTTATTATTTTAAAAAGTAAGAGTTAGAACTGAGGGCTTGAGAGATGACTCAGTTGTTAAGAGCACTGACTGCTCTTCCAGAGGTCTTGACTTCAATTCCCAGCAAACATATGGAGGCTCACAACCATGTATAATGGGATTAAATGCCCTCTTCTGGTATGTCTGAAGACAACTAAAGTATACTTACATGTATAAAATCATAATAATTTTATTTTTAAAAAGATAATTTAAATAAAAAGTTATAACTGAATTGTTTAACTTGAAATCTCAAATTATAGTACAATGAAATACAATCACTATATGAACCTGAGAACACTGGGACTTAAATCAGAAACTCCATAAGTTAACATTTATATTATTCTCTGAGAAAAGCAACTTTGTTGACTCATGAAACAACGACTTCTTAATTATACTTATAAATATGCTCAAGGAATGTAAAGAGGATATAACTAAATACCCAAATGAGTACAATAAAGAAACAAAATTAAACAAAGTGTTGAAAACAATCTATTACAAGAAAATACAATTTAATGAAGTGATATAATATTTGAAAACAAGCCAAAGGGCATGTGATGGATACTTTAAGTCAACATGATAAGAGCTAATGTCATCTGAGAGGAAGAAACCTAAATTGTGAAAATTTCTCCACAAGATTAGGTTTTGGCAAGTATGTAATACCTTTTCTTAATTATTGATTGATTAAGGACTCCCAAGCCCATTGTAGATTGGTGGTCCTGGGTTCTATAAGAAAGCAGGCTGAACCAACCATGATGAGCAGGCTTTTAAGCAGAGCTCCTCCTTGGCCTCTGAATAAACCTGTCTCCAGGTTCCTGCCTTATTTGTGCTCCTGTTCTAACATCCTTTCAATGATATCCAGTGATATAGAATTATAAGCCAAATAAATTCTTTCCTTCCCAGCTTGCTTTTGGAGATGGTCTTTCACCATAACAACAGAAACCATAACTAAGAAGTGAACCCTCAAAAGATAGCTTCATCATTTTGTACCAAGTAGAATACAGACTGTCAGGCCTTTAAACAAAGATAGATGACATGGATCACTCCATCAAAGTAAATGTTAGATAAACACATACACACAAACATGCCCACATATGTACAATGTATAACATATGTAAATATGTATAAAAGAAGGAGAAGAAATCAGGTAAAAGGCACAGAAAATATTTTCAACAAATTTTTGTTGAAACAAAAATAGTTTGTTTCATTAACAGATCTATTTTCCACCCCTAAGAAAATAAAGTCCTACCAGAATGCAAAAGGTATCAGAGCACCAAATAGATGGGACCAGAAAAGCAAGCCATTGCATGACATAACAACCAAAACACTAAGTGTACAGAAGAAAGAAAGAAAAAATGTTGAAAGTTGCAGGAAAGAGAGCCAAACCACGTACAAAGAGCAGCTCATAAGAGTAACAAGTAACTTTTTACTGGAGATGTTAAAAGGCAAAAAAGTCTGGACAAATGAGCTCCAAGTTATGAAAGACCATTGATGCCAGCATACATGATTATACACAATAAATTGGTCACCTGGAGTAGATGGAGAAATAAAAATATTTCATGGCAGAAAAAGATTTAGGGAATCTGTGTCCGCTAAGCCACCTCTACAGACAATAAAACAAGCATTTCCCCATTCCTATTGAATTGATTTTCCAGCCTGCAAATGCAGACTTTTAACTTGTCTTATTGAATCGTGTTTTATTTTGTTTGGTTGTTGTTTCTTGAAGGCCTGTTCTTTCCTGAAACAAAATAGAGGTAAAATGGATCTCTTGGATAGGGAAGGTGGGGAGGAGATGGAAGGAGTGGAGGAAGGAGGAGCAATGGTCTGGTTGTATTATATGAGAGAAGTATCTGTTTTTCAACTATAAAAACTGAAAATAAATAATTGAAAGAAAGAAAAGCAAGAACATAAACACACTTGTGAGGGCACAAGGAATAGATCATCCCAAAAGAGTTCATCAATGGGGGCCTAAGAAAACAGCATCACAACAAAATAATTGGAATCAAACATCATTCAGTATTACTAATATTGATTGTCTCATTTTCCCCAACAAAATGACTTAGAATAACAGATAGATTTGATAGATACGATCCATATTTTTCATACCTTTAAGAAACACACTTCATACCATCAATAATATTTACCACCTTAGGAGAAAAGGGTGGAGATAGTATTCCAAGAAAGTGGAACTAAAAAATAACCAGACACAACTATTCTAATATCTGACAAAATAAACTTCAAACCAAAACAAATGAGAGGAAACCTGATAATAGCTACAAAAATCCACCAAGAAGATATTACAGTTCTAAGATTTAGGAAACAAACATATACAGAGAATTTTATTTTTTCAAAAAGCAAAAACCACAGATTGACCTTTGAGTAGTGATGGTGTATAATTTAATTATCACACTCTTGTCCATTGACAAGTCTTCTAGACTAAAACTAAGCACAAAATCTGGAGTAAAATAATTTCATGAATCAAATGGATCAAACAGACATTTAAAGAAATGAATCTTACCGTTTCAATTTTTCCAAACATTAAAGAACATGTTTCCCTTTCAGGATACCTGAGAACTTTTCCAAAATTGACCACATATTAAGCGAAAAGCAAGTATCAATAAATCTAGGGAAAAAAAAAAAAACGAAGTGGCTTCCTTTATTGTACGTAAGTAAAAGAAATAAAGCTGGATATCAGCCACAATAGAGTGGAAGGAAATATACAGAATCATGGAAACTGAAAAAAAAAAAAGTACTGGATGAAAATTTGGTTAAGGAAGAAACCAAGAAGAAAATGCAAAACTTCTTGGAATTTACTAAGCATGAAAACAACAATGATAAAAAAAAAATCTATGGGTGAATTTTATGATTTGTTTTATCTTCCTTTTTTAAATTTTCTTTGGTGGAGGATGTTGCAAGGGCAGGGGGCTGACACAAAGGGGCAGAGATGAGTAGATATGGGGTGCATTATGTGAATCTCACAAAGAATCATTAAAATTTTTGTTTTAAAAGAAAAAAATCTATAGGAAACAATGAAGATAGTTCTAAGAAGAAAACCTAGTGATATCTCACATTAATAACTTAATGATGCACTTTCCTTTTGTATTTACTCTATGAAGTCCATAAAATTTTAACAACTAGTTTGGCAGGGAAATTCACACTATTGAGTATACTGATTCAAATCTGATTCGAATACACAATACTCTTGCACTCATGCCAAGAAACAATCTATGGATTCAAGGCACATTCAACTTGACAGGTAATTTAAGTGTCACTCTAGCAAATGCTTCCTTGGACTCTGCAGACATTATATGTTTATCATCTTTATTGCAGTTCTGCTATAAGCCAACATGTATATGCTCAGCCTAGGGAGTGGCACTATTAGAAGTTGTAGCCCTGTTGGAGTTGGTGTGGCCTTGTTGGAGTCCGTGTATCACTGTGGGTGTGGGCTTTAAGTTCCTCATTCTAGCTGCCTGGAAGTCAGTCGTTCACTAGCAACCTTCAAATGAAGATGTAGAACTCTCAACTCTGCCTGCATCATGCCTGCCTAGATGCCACCTTGCTCCAACCGTGATGATAATGGACTGAACCTCTGAACCTGTAAGCCAGCCCCAATTCAATTTTATCCTTTGTAAGACTTGCCTTGTTCATGATGTCTGTTCACAGCAGAAAAACACTAAGATAGACATTAAATATATAAATAAAAAATATGTATTAAAAAGAATTTGAGTCATAAACAAGCATACATTAGTTGAATTGTAATATTAGTCTATAAGTAAATAACAACATGAAAACTTAAAAGATATTCTGAAACTGTTGTGATGGGTTCTGAAATTGTTTTGACACTTGACATATTCATATAGTAGTAAGCACCATATATTCTGAATTAACTGATGTAACATAAGAACATTGCAGGGCTTCAAAGTCTTAGTGAAAATATCTGTAAATTTCTGCATAAATATTCTTATACTTCACAATGTGTACTTTTGCCATTATGAATTCTAGACATCAAAATCAAGAGATTAAATAAAGTAAGTGGTAAGACCACATGGGTAAGAATATTCCTGTAGCTTTAATTAAAATTTTCTTTTGGCCCATAAGACATATACTAAAAAGTTGCCATTCTTCTTTAGGAGGGTCTCATCTGTGTTTCAGGGTATATTTGATTATTTTATATAATTTGATTGTGTCATGATTAGAAAACTAAAGACAGCTGTGACAGTATGAGCTGCCAGTGTTTCTCTCTGTTGTAATAACAGAAGTTAAAAATCAAATTACATTTCATCCAGGTCTTCAAAGGAATCACTGAGATCACTGAAGTTTCAAAACAACTATAGGAAAAAGGTAAAAATCACTGAATATGCCATCTAAATAAGGTTATTTCTGTCCAATTCCAACCCAGAGTGAAATTTGGTGGCTTAGATAGGCAGTGAGAAAAGTTGCTAAGTCAAACTGTGGTACTTAGGTATGGATCTAAGTTCATTTGGTGTTATTTATTTAAAAACTGAGTATAGTCCAATCACAGACATAGACACTCATCCTCCATTTGTTTATCTTAAAACACTTGCTATCCTGTTGGCTCTCCACAGTGTGTCTGATGCTAAGTGATAAGCATGATGTCAATCGACCTCTTCTAGCAAGATGTGGTAGGAAAATAGGGAAATCAAAAATAAAAAGCTGCTTTCTTCCATAACTGTGTGTTGACAAAAGAGATAAGATTACACAGCAGTAATCTTCAAGTCAAAATGTAACCTTGAAATTTAAGAAAACAAACTCTATCTTTTATGAAAACAAATAGACAAATTTCCTCTCCTAACAAGTTAGCTATGTAGCAAAGAACTGGGTTTAATTTCTTTGGCACAAGATAGTCCCAGTAACAACAGCTATCACATTCTAATTTTTTTTAATTAAAAAAATTGTATTTACTTAGAAGCATTCAGAATGTTAATAAAACAGCTGCATTTTTGACAATTACAGAATAGTATTCAGTTAACAGAACAACAATTATCTTCATATAAAGTGCATCAGAGACAGCTGAAGACAAAAAATACAAAAACAGAAAACAAACAAACAAACAAAAAACACCAACAACAACACAACACAAATTCTTGTTGCCACATATAGATAATTTGTGTTATGCACCAGCAAATACCTGCTTTAAATCTGTATGCCAATTTATAACCCCCAGACTATACCAGGCAAAGTTAATGGCTGTTGAAAATACTACAAGGACAGGGCTATCTAGAGACTCATTCAGTAGTGTGTTAATTATGCCCAAAAATGATGCTCTAGAGTTTAAAAACAAATATTATGCTTCAATTTCTTTCTGTAAGAGGAATGAGTTGTGTAGAGGGTGGTTAAAGGGTTTATACCCAAGAAAAAAAACTTCACTAGAACCAAATTCCTCCTCCTCCTCCTCCTCCTCCTCCTCCTCCTCCTCCTCCTCCTCTTCTTTCAATATCCTATGTGTATCTGTAGCTCTTGAAAATATATCCTACTCAATAGTTAAAATCATAGCTGCAGAGATGGCTCAGTAGTTAAGAACACTTGCTATTTCTTCAGTGGACCGAAGGAAAGGAGTTCATTTATCAACACTCACATGGGGCCACTCACAACTCTCTGTAATTCCACATCCAGAGCATCCAATATTGCCTTCTGGAATTTGAAAGTATAAAGATGTTCTGGCGCTCACTAACAAGCATATCTTCACACAAATACATAAATAAAAATACAAGTGAATATCAATAAAAATTAAACAGGATGTAGTGACAACCTAAAAGGAAACACAAACAATAAAAACTAAAGCTACCAATACTAAAAGTGAATTAAATTACCATTCTGAAGGAGGTAAGGGGTACTTGACTTTATAAAATTTACATGAACATTTGAATTTGAAGGACAGATAGGTTCATAAAATTAGCAGTAGTAAGTACCTGTTCCAATAAACCTCTAATAAGATCTCACTTTTTCTAAACAGCATTAAGGCTATGTTTGCTATAGAGAATATGCTCAACAAATGCATCAATAAATATAAAATAAATGAATAATTCAATTGTAGTTTATTCAACCTTCATTCTAGCAGTTTTCAACGGGGTATAATTTTATTACAATTGTTATCCACTTCTAATATCCCATAGCATTCCTCATTAGCCAAACGAAGAGAAGATCATTGCTGAGGATATACAGTTTAGACCTAGCACAGTCATCTGTCTAATAATGTACTTCTCTATTCCATGTGCGTATAAAGTATGGAATAAAATGAATATAATTGTCTGGTAATTAATATGAACAGACAGAATGTAATCTCAAAATCATTGATGTAAAACCTAGGAAAGCAATTGGAAATTCTACTAACCTTTAATACTATCTAAAATCTCATCACTCCCTACTGTTTCCCTGTTGGGAACTACTGTAACTAATCAGGCTAGTTTGCTCATCATCTGATTGGAAAATTATACTTTCTCTTCTTAAAAATGAATGTGCCCGAAAACTTGTCATACCCTCTGATCTTTGTGATGCACAAGACAATCTATAGCTCCTGTGTAAAACGAGCATAAAGTTGCTGCTCTTATACTCATGAATGATATTTTATAACCAACCACAGAAATTAATGTATGCTTCACTGACTCCTCTTATGGATACATTATTTTAACTCCTAGACTGTAGACTTTGTGTAAAGCACAGGTTAAGAAATGAACTTGAAGTACTGCATTACAGTCAATCCTAGTAATGCATTATAATTTTAGTGATAATGTCTCAGAATATGTTTTTAAATAATTATGCTATTAAATATATCATTCAAGTGGAAATTCTGAAAACATTATTGAATGCTGAAAGGATTACATGCCACCATATTTAAAATCTTCCCATTCCAAGGAAGTTCAGTTCCTTTCCTAGCACAATAATTATATCTCCTCTCTCATTTGATCATGGTCAACAGCCATATGATATAGTGAATCACTTAATGCACTTAATAGTTCAGACATTTCCTCCATTATCACATGTATCTATGTGGTATGCCAACTTACTTTTTAATATTGCAAGATTAAATTATTATTCTCATTAATTTTAAACATGAAATCTCTTGTGAATGTCCAGCATTCTTGTATTGCTCCACGATACATGAAGTAGTTTCACATAGGTTAAAAAAAATAGACTAGGACTACAGTGTTTTATTTTTCACAAGTATAATCAAGTCAAAGAACACAAAGAGCTTTTCAAAAGGCAATATTCAAGAAACATTTTCATTAATAACATATGTAAAAGCCATCTATAAGAATAGCATACTTAAGACAATATTTTGTAATACTTTACTGATCGTAGAAAACCTCGGAGAAGAATATAACTACACATATGACCAATAATAAAGAAGACAAAGAAAATTTCTATTAGCTAACCACTTGCTATCACACTATGCTTAGAACATGACAGATATGGTATCTCCTTCTTATATACAAATAGTTGGATGAATAATGTTTGAATTACTACATTTTGTATAATAATGTTTGCCCAAAGATCTAAATATGTAAATTTAGCTGGTTCATATTTATAATTTCTCTGTGCAATATCTTATAGCCAAGTTGCAGGCAAAACAGTATTGAATAATGCCTTTTCACATCTATAAAATATAAAAGTTAAAAATTCATATACACACACACATATATATATATATTATTTTGATGTAAACATTTCTTAAATGTTCTTTTTATTTGTGACTTGTACTATTTCAAATTTGGTATTTTAGGCAAAAAATAAAGTATGGACATCTAGACAATGTTAAAATTTGAAATTAAGTAATACTGAAAAATGGAGTAGTCATTTTCCTAGCTTAAGTATAATAAATCCAGTGGACAAATCACCTAATTTTTAAAAACATAATTTTTATATAAAAATCATCCCTACTACTTATATTTTATGCTTGTATATTATCTATGGGCCAAAAGTAATATCTTCCATTTAAAAGTCATAAAAAATATAAACAGTATGAGTTTATAGAGTATCAGGTAAAGTACCAATCTAAATATAAATATATACAGTTTGCTCCCCTTATAAAAACCAAAGGTTTGTGGCTTAATTCAGTGGTTAATTATACAAATCTAATATCATACATATTAGATGTAACTTAAAACACCAAACCTAATTCTAAACCCAACTATAAAACAAAATATTGTCTACATTAGTAGGATCACTCACACCTCAAGCAATCGTTACAGCGAAAGTCACACACTAACATAGCATTAAAAGTTAACAAGACTTTCACTTATATACGAAGCTTTAAACTAGATAAACTCTCCCATAAAATTATTCATCATATCTGTTTTAATTTTGAAAAATTTCGTTCTCCTGGATTGTAAACTTTATAAAGATGATTGTTTATGTGAGTGGATGTTTTGGTTTCAATGAAAGCTGGAAGAGGTACAGGGAAATGATAAAGCTGGATTTGTAGAAAAGTTTGAGTTGTGGTGGGAATCAAATTGGTGTTCTTCTAGAACTTCAAGTTCTTCTAACCATTGAGCCATCTCTTCAGCCCCTTGACTGTACACATATTAGGACTTTGAATCACTTTTGCAGAATATCTGCATTCTAATATGTGTTCCTCAGTTGTATTGTTTTATATCCTTCCATTTAAAACTTATGCTATTCTTTAGAGTATATCTTCATTCCATCCTCTATATATTGAAGTTCTACTCCTATTTGAAGAAAATATTAGTGTTATGATTATATGAGCTCTTTATATAATTGTATGACCATTGAACAAAGAAATTATAGCTTATAATACTTAATTCCTTTTTCTCATAAAATTCATTGAATTGGTTACGGTTTTGTCATATTATGAACTATAGACTTAATAGTTGAGAGATATTTAACCTCTGTGTTCAATCCCCATCCACAATTTCGTATTGACAAAGAAGACTATGGTTAGAACAGACTTTTCGAGTTAAGGATTCAGTCATTAATACAACTGTTTTTACTACAGGAACAATCTAGGTTGCTTTGCTGGAATTGTTTGTGATTCTTACAAGCAGTCAACTGATTTAAGAGTTCACACGAACACCTTAGGATTAGTTCTTAAGGGCAATGACTAACAGACTTTAAGAAAGCAATAACTCATAATTAGAATCTAATATCAATGATAAGGTGACAACCAGGAAGATGGAAATGACATATGGTACACGATTTACACGAGGAATGCCCACAGATCTTTTGTAACCTCTCCCTATAAACACAGAATACACCTGCTTAACAACTCATAAATATACTCATTGACCAGCAAGTTCTCCTGAAATTCTGTGCACAGAGGTCTCATTTGGAACTTCATTGTATAGACAAGATTGTGTAAATAATAGTCCAGAGTAAATAATCTAATCTCTGAACCTACCTAAGAGTAGATTGGCTCAAAAATCCAAAATGCAACTCTGGATGTATAGAGAGAAATTCAATAGCAAGAAATATTCAGCAAGGAGATTGGCCTTATGAAGAGAGAGTGGTGAGGGAGGGCGGGAGGGAGAGAGAGAAAGGAAGAGAGACAGAGACAGAAAGAAAGAGGGTGGAGGAAGAAAGGAGAGAAACAAAGAAAGCAGGAGGGGGCTACAGAATTGATTCCATTAATTAAAAAAGAAAGAATCACAAAAACACTGACTCAAACAGAAGACAGAATACCATGGATGGATGATGGGTTAAGGGACTTCAGAAAACAATTATGAAACAAATCATCATAAAACATGAACACAATTTCCAAAACAAACCATGCCATGATAGACAGAAACCTTAAGAATATATTGTATAAGATGTGAAAATTAAGATAGAGAAAAACTGGTCAATAAATTTAGACCCAAAATAATTCCAAATGTAAGGAAAAAACTGAACATGAAATTTAAGAGGCACTGGGAAGCCCCAACAGACAACTAAAGAAGGACAGCTTGAATGTATACCATTATTAAAATCTTAAAACTGAAGGACAAAGAAACAATATTAAAGGCTGCATAAAATGTACACTTATAAAGATAGTCATCACAACTGCCACAGATTTTCAACAGCACGAGAATTTTAGAGCAGATTTTTATTTAGATCTTTATAGATCCTTCATTTGATTACCCACTCCTTGCTTTCTCCCACTCAACCCTGCCTTGTTTAAATTTTTCTGATTCATTTTATTTTACATATATTAGTTTATTCATTCTCACTGAAAGCTTATTCTTTCAAAGGTATCCTTCTAATTTCTGGTTTCTCAATACACATCAAACAAAACAAACAGAACAAAAATTTTAAGCTAAGAAGCACACATGATAGAGAACATGTAGTGATTCTATGTAGGACCTTAAATGAAGAATCATGTAGTTTACAAGGAAGATTGCTTTGAAGTCTTTTGCTAATGGCACATTTTCAGTACTGTTTTCCGTGCTAATTCTAGCTAAGACATCAAGCATTGTGCTGAATAGTAGTAGTAGAAGTAGAGAATGTGAATACCTTTATTCTGTTTATGGCATTAATGGAAATGCTTTTACTTTTCTTTCACTGAGCAGGATGGTGTTTTGGTGTCTTAAATAGACTTTGTTATAATGATATATGCTCCTCCATCCCTAGATTCTCATGTTTTAATCATTAAGGGATGCTGTATTTAATCAAATGGCCATTTCTGTGTCCTAGAAGTTTAACACATAACTTCTGTCTTTCAATCCATTCATGTAATAGACTATATTTATTTTTTACCCATGCTGATTAACCTTTGTATTGCTGGAATAAAGTCAAGATTGACATGGTAAATAATCTTTATCATGTCATTTTGAAGTTTATTTGAAAGTATTATAATTGAAAATTTTTGCATCTGTATCAGGGTAATATTGGGCTTATAAAATGCTTGAAAATCTTTCATCTATTTTGAGATAAAATGAGTTGTATTGGTGTTAGTTCATCTTCTTTGTAATTCTAAAAGAATTCTACAATGAAATTATCTGGTTCTAAGATTTTTTATAGATGAGAAATATCTTTTTATTGTGTCAATCACATTGTTAACAAGTATGTTTAAATTGTTCATTAAATTATGGCTTAATTTGGGTATGTCACATTCATTGCTTCCTCTTGGGTTTTCCGAATTAGTGGAGTTTGGGTTTTTTTAAGGTGTCCACATGATTTTCTGATATTCAAGGTATTTATTCTAACACTTTATTTTTCATATTATAATGATTTGAATAGGTTTGGCTCCCATAGATTCATGTGTTTCTCACAGGGAGTGGCACTAGCAGGAGGTGTGTCCTTGTTGAAGAAAGTGTGTCCCTGTGTAGGTAAGCATTGCCGTTTCCTGTGCTTAACCTCTGCCCAGTGTGGAAATCCAGTCTCCTCTTGGCTGCCTTCGGATCAAAATATTGAACTCTCAACTCCTTTTTCAGCAACATGTGTGCCTGTAATCTGCACATCATGCTTCCTGTCATGAAAATAAAGGACTGACCTTTGAAACTTTAAGCCAGAACCAATTAAATGTTTTATTTTTAAAGCCTTGACTTGTCTCTTCACATCAATGAAACTGTAATTAAGACATATATTCTATCATTAATTTAAAAATTTTTGTTCCTTTGGTTAATTGGTTATTTATCAACATTGTTAATGTTTATATCTCTGAAAGCACTAACTCACTGTGTCGTAAATTCCTCATAATTTTTAGTCTTATTTCACTGATTTCTGTCCAAATTTAATTATCTCTTCCCAATGAAAGTTTGGAATTTGTTTTTGTCGTTGATTTTCCATTGCATTTATGTGAGTAAGTAAGTCATTCATTGGGGTTACTGTTTGTTGGTCTTTTGTGAGATAGGATTAAACAACTAGTGATTTGAGTTTTCCATATAAGAGCTGCCATCTTTGTTTCTAGAATTGAATACATTGGGCTTTTGTCTTCATTCATTTCTATGTAATCTTATTTCTTTCTGGAACATTTTATTGAACAATCCTGTCATTAAATACTTGTTTTTTTGTTTTGTTTTTTGTTTTGATACTTTTATGATTATTGTCTAGTTGTACAGAAATACTTTTGATATTTAAATTTATCAGTCAATATGATATGGCTATAGTTACATACATTTTTAGTTGGGTTTTTTACTTTGTTCCATTGATCCAAATGTATGATTTAGTGCCAACACCATGATCTTTAATTCAGTAAACTCTATTATATACCTTTAAATATGGTTGCTGCTTCAATTTTTGCATCCAGGCTTCTGCCTTAAGTTGCTGGCCTGCATTCCTTCAAATATGGATGGGTATGGAATTGTAAGATGAAGTAAACCCTTTCTTCCTCCAGGTACTTGTGATAGGAGTGTTTTATCACAGAAATGGAAGAGTCAACTAGAATACTGGTCCTTTATAAAGTTCCTTTTCTATGCTTAGTTTAGTTAGGGTTTGCAGTTGTCTTAAAGTTTTTATTTGTTTGTTTGTTTTATGTTTTTACATACTGATCTAGTATCTGTAAACCAGGCTGATGATGAGTTCTCTACTCAGCAAAGTCTGAAATTCCTGTCTTTTTTTCTACAATCCTGTTAGTGTTGAAATTATAGAAATGTTCTTAACCCCAGAGTAATTTCTCCATGTCTTTCCCTAATATACTCCCATATCTCCCTTCTTCCTTGACTCTTTTAGTAGCCATACTAAATTCCTTTAAAAGTTTTTATGATACATTGTGAAGCATCATTTCCTTTGCTAATTGTTTCTTTTTATTTCTGATATCATACTCTGTCCATGAGAAATGTCCTTATAAAGTAGTAGATCAAATATCTGTAATATTTTTAATATCATAGATATATTTTAATGTAGTTATCTTATATTTCCACTACATTTACACACTATTTCTACTTAATGTAATTTTATATCATACTACATCGCATTATTCTGTGTCACATTAAAGTCTCTGCCACATAAAATTCCTAGAGACAATAAAAATATCAGTGAAGTTTAGCTACAGTGAATTATTTAATTCTACAGAATATAACAAAAAATTATTGAACAGAGTTTGTATAAAACATTCAGTCTGGTTGACACAAAGTATCATGTGTCATATATATCAGTTTTTATACATAAGTGATGCCTTCAGATACCTTCAGATTAATTCTATTCAAAGGGATTTTGTTTCCCAAAATGTTTCATGATTCCTAATATGTCCTACTAGATTAGGATTTAATCTCTTTCCTGCATTTAATAGGTGTTTATTACCTAATCACTAAGTTTTACTCCACAGAAATGATGCGTTGTGATAACAAAACGTTGTGAGTTGTGATAACAAAATAATTGGTGCATCTAGAACATTCACTTATATATAATGTGTTGCTTGAGGCATGTAGAGGGCTCATTATTCCTCATCACATTAGCCTTCCCTATCTCCTGCTTTACTTCCTATAGCTTCAATTATCTGTTTCATTCTATTCAAGGTGTAACTTGTTATTTTATTACAAAGAATTTACATTACTCAGTATGTATTTGTACAGAAAATATAACCCATATAGAGTTCAGAACTAGCTATGGTTCTAGCCCATCACTGCTATGTGATTGGCTTAAGTATTACCCGTTAAAGTAATGAAGTCAAATTTAGATATTTCTATTTTATCTCACAGTGGCTTATATAGAGCTTTAGGCAAGAGGAAGAACAGTTTCATTTTATTTCAGTGTATATTGTTCTTCTTTTTATTTTTATGGAAATTTTTGGGCATGTAGTTTGTAACACAGTTCATACTCACCCATTTGGAAAAGAAAAACTGTTCTTTATCCTTAGTTTCTAAAACCATACACATCTTAGGAGATCCTTACACAGACTTTAGGAGGAATAAGTGGTATAATTAGATTAACTCACATAAAAATTCCCATCTTAAACTTTAGATTCACAATTCTGTACTAATAATGTAGTATAGTATTCAGGGGAAACTAAATAATGAACTTTAGGCTACCACTGTAGCTCTCTGGTCTCTGGTGGCCTTTGCAGAAAACTTTGCAGTAAGTACAGTCTAGAAACTTGGAAGCTTGCTTTCTTTGCTGATCTTTGCTTGTCATGACTTTATAGAGAGAAATGCACTAAAGAACTGGTGGCATTCTGGCTGCTTCTTGCTGCTTCTGAAAACTTATACCAATCCCCAAGCCACTGCTGCTGACTCATGTTTGCTGTTTGCCAAGTGGATTGGATTGAGAGGATGCCCCCCCTCCGGCATACCCTCTCCCTGGGGCATCAAGTCTCTACAAGATTAGGCTCATCCTCTTCCACTGAGGCCAGACAAAGTTGTCCTCTGCTACATCTGTGGCAGGGGTCTCAGATCAGACAGTGTATGCTCTTTGGTTGGTAGCTTAGTCTCTGGAAACTCCCAAGGGTCCAGGTTACTTTACACTTTAGGGTTACATATGAAGTTACCATCCCCTTCAATTCCTTCAATCCTTCCCCAAACTCTTCCATAGGGGTACCTGAGCTCATTCTAATGCTTGGCTGAGATTATCTACATCTGTCTCAGTCAAGTACTGGTAGAGCCTCTCAGAGGAAAACCAAACTAGGCTTCTGTCCACAAGCACAACATAGCATCAGGGAAGGGGGAGAGAAAAAGGGAGGCAGGATCACGTATGGTGGGGGTAGGAAGAACAGGAGAGAAACCCAGATGGCCAGGACAATGAATAAAAACATGCAGCTGTTGGGGTGCGGGAACCTCTAGAAAGTTCCAGAGACCTGAGATGGGGAAAGCTCGCAGGACTCAATGTGGGTGAGCTTAGCAGAAATGCACAACAGTGGGGATATGGAACCTGAAGAGACCACCTCTAATAGTTAGAAAGGACCCCCTGTGGACTAATGGGAACACCAGCCCAGGTTCATATTTCTTGGCCTAACATTATTCCTGCCTAAAATAATGCAGGGACAAAAATGGAGCAGAGAGTGAAGGAATGGCCAACCAGTGTCTGGCCCAACTTGGGATCAATCCCATGGGCAGGAACCAAATCCTGATACTATTAAAGTAGGTTTTTAAAAATCTAAGGCTACAGTAACCATATTTGTTCCCATCTACTGTACCAGGAACTTTCTTTGCTGATAGCTGATCATGGCATTGATTTACAAGTACAGCTGAATATCATTAAGAGGAATTATATCACTACATTTTTTTTTTTTTAAAAAAGCAGTATTATTTGGTTTTACCCTATGTCCCTGGGTTATCTAGACTCAGGTACTTGGTCACTCAAGCAGTGTCTGGTATGGATTCTATCTTTAAAAATATGCCTTAAGTCAAATTATGTATTAGTTGCTTATTCCCACAACTTTATGCCATCATTGCCTGAGCATGTCTTTCAGTCAGTACATCATTCTAGATAAAGGGTTTATGGTCAAGTTGGTATTTATTATTTTATTTGAGAGCCTTCAAAGTATGTTCCTATACAAAACATGCTAGAACACAGTGGTGAAAGCCCTATGTAGGCACCGACTTTATATCTTCAGTTTTAATCAATTATGGAAGGTGTTGTTGTCAATAATGGGTCCTTCCTGTCTGTTTGTGGAAAGTAACATATAGTTATGGCAATAGCCTGAGTTGTTTGGGGATTCCAATGAGCCATTTAGCCAACAACTCAATTAAATGTAAGATTACCCTAGTAGAGGAAGCTTTATTGGGTGGCAAAGATGTCCAGTTGGGACTTCATATCTCCCATTATTTGTCAACTCTATTTAGATTGCTGTCACTCTGCATGTATGTTATGGCTTTCTGTTTAGTGTTTTTATGGGGTTGCTAACAGCAAAGGAATGGGTCTCTCATTCATGCCTTCTCTTATATTCACTTCCTTTTCATGTTTTGTCTTACCTATCTTTTATTTAATAATTTTTGTTATATCTTATTTATTGTTTTATATACATATATATTTTTGAATGAACAAATGAATGAATGAAAACATAGCCACTAAGGTAAAAGTTCACAACTGAGCTGTTACTTATAACTGCTGGGAGATAGAAAATCACTTTTCTCCAACAGAGTGACACTGCAGGGCAACCTTTATATTCAGGAATAGTTGGCCAACATACAATTGCACTACAGGGTGGAGTCCTTCTGCTTCAAATTAGTCTGGCTTGTTCCATCTGAAAGATGGTTGAACCTTCTCCTTATCTTTCAATGATTGGTTATCCACTTTTGAAAACTCACTTTTATCTTGTGTTTCAGTTTGTCTCATATAAAAAAAGCATTTTGCTCGGGAGTGCTGGGGGAAGAAGGACCAGAGAAGCTACACCTAGTAGAACAGGTGATGACTGAGCTATTGTTCTGTCAGAAGAAAAGGACTTGGAGAAGCAACATGTGATCCAGATGCATGGTAAAGACTAGGGGTGGAGGAAATAATATATAATTTTCCCAGACCTTCCATATATGTTTCATTCTCAAGACTTCTCGATTTTGGATGGGGTGTAGAGGAGAGGTGTGTGGAGGTCTTGTGTATATGTGTATATGTGAAACCACACTATAAATGCTTTGAATATATCACACTTTTTTCCTTCAGCATGCCCACAAAGAGGCTTTTCAGTGGCAGTTATGGCCTCTGCAGAAACATGTCTATCTGTGGAACTGGAAGCTATGCTTCTGAGTGCTCCTACTGAGTATACAGATGAAGGACTCTTTGCTGGCTGAGGGCTCATAGAAAGATTCTGAGTAACTTTGAAAGAAACATTTTTTTTTTTTTTGCCTTTTTTCAAATGTTTAGCCTCTTGCTCTAGTTCTCTTACTTTGGCTTTAGTACTACTGGCTACAAGCTCAAGGTCAGTGTCTGGGAATCTAGCCTCTGCCATTGTATTTACATAAGGTGAAATCCTTGACATAACTGCACCTGCCATAACCTTGCTCTGTTCCAGGGGGACATGGGGTTGCCATCTTGCCAATCACTAGGTCACTCAGGGAATGAAGGGTCAGAGGCTGCCTTGCATTTTGGAACACTTCACTCTCTAGGGCTGTTTGAGTTTGCTTCAGGAATGACTTTAAATCAGCAACCTGAACAGTTATCCTTTTAACAGAAGCATCATATTTTAATATCTGGGACTTTACCTGTGTAGAATTTTCAATTCTACTCTTCAGCTGTTTCTGCAGAGCTTGCCTATGAGTTTCAAACTTCTTGTGCTCCACTGCCATAGCTGTTTCTGTTTTCTATAATTCTTCTAGAAAAACTAAAAAGCTCCTGTGGTGGCTGAGTTATATGGTCTAACAGATGTATGTTATCATTCCTATTCTCTCCCAGTTGCTGTTTAAGTCATTTATTTTATGCCTGAAATTTCACATCTTCTTCTTTCGGTAGTGACTAATCACTCACCTTGTTCACCTTTTCATTCAGAGAATGGTTTTGTTTTGACATTGCCAAAATCTAAGCTTTGACAAACTCTAGTTCCAGCTCAACTTTTTTCATATGCTTTACAGATTTACTGAGTTCTTCCTGTTTTGAATTAATAACTATGAGCTCCTCTTGCAAACGAATTCTTTATTCTTCCTTCTCTCTACTAGGAATTTATTTGTTCTAGCAATGTAGTCATCCTTTAGTTCCAGTTGGTACTTTAGGAGTTCAGTTTTGAGTTTCTGATCATAGGTCTCTTCAGTATTCTTTAAATTCTGGTCTGTCTTCAAAGTGCCTCAGCCTCACTTTTATTTTTCTTTTAAAAAAATAAAATAAAATTTTATTTTTATAGAGCTTCTTGGCCAAATCAAAAACTTCAAATCATTCTTCTGCCTCTCTACTTCTAAGAAAATCTATATCATTTAGTAGAAGCAGTCTTTGAGCATAGATTACTTTTCTTTTTCAATCTCTTGGTGCTTTTTTAATTTTTCCAGAGTGTTTTTATCCTGAGAAATGAGAGTTTCATTTTTTTGATGAAAAGTTCTTTTAGATTTATTCCACATCTCAGCCAGTTCCTTTTCATTCTTTCTTTTCTCTCCCATCTTACCTTTTGTTATTTCAGGTTCTCTAACATACTTCAGTTGTTGACACATATCTACTTGAAGCTGATGTTGTATTTCTATTTTTTTCCCTCTTATTTTTTCTTATATTGTATTTTTTCTTTGTTTATATTTTATCCCCTTTCCATGTCTCCCCTTGAAAACCCCCTATCCCATTCTGCCTACCCCTGCCTCTATGAGGGTGCTCCCCCACCCACCCACTCACTTCCAACTTTCTGCTCTGGCATTTTCCTAAACTGGGGCATCAAACCCCCACAGGACCAAGGGCCACTCTTCCCACTGATGTTCAACAAGGCCATCCTCTGTCACATACTTGGCCATGGGTCCCTCCATGTGTACTCTTTGGTTGGTGGTCCAGTCCCTGGGAGCTCTGGTGGATCTGGCAGGTTGACACTGTTGCTCCCACATGGGGCTGCAAACCCCCTCAGCTCCTTCAGTCCCTTCTCCAACTCCTCCATCGGGGATCCCCACGCTCAGTCCAATGGTTGGCTGTGAGCATCCACCTCTGTATTTGTTAGGCACTGGCAGAGACTCGCATGAGACAGCCATATCAGCAAGCACTTCCCAACACCCTTAATAGCATCTGGGTTTGGCAACTGGATATAGGATGGATCTCCAGGTGGGGCAGTCTCTGGATGGCCTTTCCTTCAGTCTCTCCTCCATACTCTGTCTCCATATGTTCTCCTGTGAGTATTTTGTTCCCCCTTCTAAGAAGGAATAAAGCATCCACACTTTGGTGTTCCATCTTCTTATGAAGCTGGTGTTACATTTCTCTTTTTTCCCCTATTTTTTTCTTATATTAGATATTTTCTTTGTTTACATTTCAAATATTTTATATGATCTGTGAATTTTATCTTCAGTTTTCTGAGCTTCTGGGCTAATACCCACTTATCAGTGAGTGCATACCATG
Organism: Rhynchomys soricoides; assembly: GCA_019843965.1. Taxonomy (NCBI): domain Eukaryota; kingdom Metazoa; phylum Chordata; class Mammalia; order Rodentia; family Muridae; genus Rhynchomys; species Rhynchomys soricoides. The sequence goes on along the minus strand of JADRCH010000067.1, from coordinate 2,223,381 downwards.
TGTGTTCTTTTGTGACTGGGTTACCTCCTCAGGATGATATTTTCAAGTTCCATGAACCCTCACACTTATGTTCACTTGATCTTTGGCAAAGAAGCTAAAACCATTCAGTGGAAAAAAGACAGCATTTTCAACAAATGGTGCTGGTTCATCTGGCAAATAGATCCATTCCTCTCTTGCTGTACAAAGCTCAAGTCCAAGTGGATCAAGGAACTCCACATAAAACCAGATACAGTGAATCTAATAGAAGAGAAAGTGGGAAAAAGCCTTGAACAAAGGGAAAAAATTCCTTAACAGAACACCAATGGCTTATGTTATAAGATCAACAATCAACATACTGGACCTCATAAAATCCAAAGCTTTTGTAAGACAAAGGACACTGTCAATATGACAAAAAGAGCTAATATCCAATATATACAAAGAACTCAAGAAGTTAGACTCCAGACATCCAAATACTCCCATTAAAAAATGGGGAACCATGCTAAACAGAAAATATTCAACCGAGGAAACTCAAATGGCCTAGAAGTACCTAAAATTCATCATCCTTAGTCATCAGGGAAACGCAAATCAAAATGACCCTGAGACCTCACACCAGTCAGAATAGCAAAGTTCAAAAAGTCAGGTGACACCAGATGCTGGAAAGGAAGTGGAGAAAGAGGAGCATTCCTCCATTGCTTGTGGGATTGCAAACTGGTACAACCACTCTGGAAGTCAGTCTGGTGGTTCAGAGTACTGGACAAAACTGGACATAGTACTATCTGAGGACCCAGTTATACCTCTCCTGGGCATATACTCAGAAGATGCTCCAACATGTAATAAAAACACATGTTCCACTATGTTCATAGCAGTCATATTTATAATAACCAGAAGCTGGAAGCAATCCAGATGTTCCTCAACAGAGGAATGGATACAGAAAATGTGTTACATTTATACAATGGAATACTACTCAGGTATTAAAATCAATGACTTCATGAAATTCTTAGGTAAATAGTTGTATCTTTTAGATTCATTTAACTTTGTCTCTAAAGATTCTAGCTTGGGACAGTCAGGAAAAGAATCTAGAGGTTGATCATCAATAAGATGAAACTGCTCACCCAAGGACACTTTGCTAGGAAATGTGGTGCTTGTCTGAGTTTCCATATCACAGCTTTCTTTAGTTTGATGACATTCTACCAATTGCTTTAAGAAACTCTTAAGAAAACCAGTGGTTTATAGAGACTAGATGAGGGGTTAATCCAAATGAATTTTAGTAGATCCTGCATAATAAATATCTTTACTTTTGCCAAACCACTTTCTGGAAAGAAAACAGAAATGCATAGCCACATCTTTGCACATCTTTGTAAGTGATCTGCCACCAGTCAGTTAGGAGCACCTATTAGGAGGGCACTTCCTTCCACTGGAGTGAATGGAGGCTTTACTTCTCTACTCAATACAGGATGCATCAATTCTTGAATTAGTTGGTTTTGGAGATGTATCTTGTGTGTCCAGTATTCCCTGAACCCTAAACATTTGTTAAAGGTTTTGTGCAGTTCATCTTGACTCAGCACATCATTCTTGAGGAACATAGTGGATGGCCAAAGGCACTTGCCCACAATTTATAAACATAAAAATAATTTATTGAACTACTATAATAAAACAAAACCATATTTGAAAAATTAATACAGTGGAATTAAAGCTCCAAAGTAAAACTATAATTTATAATATAAGGATAAAAGGCTAATACAGAGCTTATTAAAAGAAGTACCAAATAAAAATTTGAATTATTTCCTAGAAGACATTGGCCACCTGTTTCCTACTTATGTTAATGTTGAACATAGCCATCTACATACTGTATACTAGAAGTGTTAGAGTGAAAAAAGCCTACCTTGGTTTGGATTTTCTGACATGAGTGGGGCATATTACTGAGACATGTAAAAGACACAAGATGTCATGTAGATGCCTGTTCAAGGGTGCTGAAATAAATAAAAAGCATCCAACTGTACAAAATTATTTTCTTCAATTTTTGTATTTTTGACTGGCAGGTAAAGAATCACATCTTTGTCTGAATCATAATCAGTATATGAATTCAAGGCAACTTGGTTTTATTTGCAAGTAAAAATAATCCAAAACAAAAAGAACTATGTTGTTGTTCTTCACTAGAGGACTTTAGATTCCTACATGATTACATGTCCTAATACTTTGAAAATAATATTCATAAATACTAGTATTTATGAATAACTGGATTAAGAAAATGTAAGCATTTATAAATGGGTACCAAAAATAAAATAAAGCTAAAACAATTCAGAAATTTAAGTGAAGTTGAGTAACATTACTATGAAAAACATGACTTATGTTTTTCTACAGTTTGTTTCCTCAGTTATAGTTCTTATACATATAATTTTTAAGAAAAGTGGTCAATGATGTGCCATGTAAAAAAAAAAGAGTATACTTTTTTCCTAAATTATACATTTCCAGGTGAAATGTGAAGAAGAGAAATGTGACATGGTATTTTCTAATCAAATCTAAAGGGGCTTGCCTGACTTTCACACATTGCCTTGAATTTGAGTTACATCCTATAATTAAATCCAAGGGGAATAAATTGTAATTCTCCCTGATAACTCATCTTTCAGAATTTCTGCGTATATTTTGGGGATGTCTTCATTTAATAAAGCTAATTGGTCTCTGTGGGAAATACAAAAGTGTTTTGAGGATATTTTTTCAGTGTACTAGAAGTTTCTTTTTGTATATTATTAATATGGGAAATAAATTCATATTAAGCATATGTAAAATCATTCCTGAAATTTATGATATAAAAGTGTTACATGAGGTCTATTTAATGTCTATTTTGTAGAACATATATTGCTTTTTTTTTTTTTTAGAAAACTAACAGTATCACTAAGGGTTATAATTTCATACAATAATTTAAAAATAAGTGTCCTAATTTTTAAAATAATTTAAATACTCTTTAGAATAACACAGAATGTATTTTGTAAACTAACAGTATCTCTAAGGATTATAATTTCATACAATAATTTAAAATAACTATCTTAATTTTAAAAATAATTTAAATATTCATTAGAATAATACAGAGTGTATTTTGTAAGTAGAAAAAGCTAGTTCTACATAAATGACATATAGAATTTACAATCATTTAGATTGTACATTCATTTCCAAAGAGTTAGTTATATGTTGTCTAATAACCTTACAGATATAAGGAATCTCCTTTAGAAATTCTAAACAACATCACACCATAAACATTCTATTGGGGTTCTAATTAAATAATGCAAGTGGTAGTTGAGGATGCATAGTGTGGGTATGCTCATGTTGTAGAAATGAGATGTGTGGCTGGAATGGCTCTGTTATGTAGAATAATTTGTCAAGGATGTTGATAGTAATAATAACATATACTATCAAAAATACATTGTATATATATTGTATGGGACTAGGCTCCACATCTGTGTGTTTTGATCAATTAATTTTCTTTAACATCATACTCCTATTGCAAAAAGAGCTTTCCTTGAGGAAGAGTGTGGACTACACTTATTTGCAGGTATAAGGATAAATATTTAAAATATAATTTGGGATTAGGATGGTTTAGTAATTGGTGATTAGAAATTCTCCTCTAAGATGTATGACTTCACTAGCCCAGGGTAATTGCCTATGTTTCCAGTACCAGTCATAGTTTCTCTTTTGTTCAAAAGGTTTTAAGTCTAATTAGAGAAAACTTGGTTGCTACCACAGTATATGCACTGTGTATTTATACCACAACTCTACCCTTAGTTTTATTCTGTGGTGCACTTCATTATCATGGTTCATAGGCATCACAGTTGAGTAAGACTGTTAGGTATTTCTCTCGTTTGCATGTTTTCATGGTGCCATCTTGTGTGCATGATAGTTTTCAGAGGGGATAATCAAATCTGGAGCTGGAAAAATAATTTTACATGAGGAAGAGTATGCTAATTGTTTATACAATACTAAATGATAGCCTCAAAAACATACATACAAACAACATTATAAATGAACATGTTGTAGTCATATATTTAAGAACACATACACACACATGACACACATGTACATATGCATATCTAACAACAATTAAAGAAAACTACATTATGAATTTGAAAACAACCAAGAGAGATGGGTTCAGGCAAGGGACTGGAGAAAGAAAAGAGAAGGATGAAATGAGATGATCATATTTTAATAGCAAAAACAAAATACATTTTAATAGGAAATTATGTATATTATACATTTTATTAGTATTTTTAAGTTTATTGAATGAAGCAACCCAAAAATAGATTAATGATGAAAAGATATTATTTCAAAAGTATATTGTGGTATCAGGGTAAGACCCCAACTGGTCAGAGGTTTCAAAATGATTCTCAGAAGTAAATTTGAACAAAAATGAAAAACCATTGACAGCCATGGAATAAAGAATATTTTAAGAAACCAAATGAGTCAGAGAAATGACAAAATTCATAATAATAACTTCAGAAAACAAATGAGTCAGAGAAATGAAAAATACAGCAAAGAGCCTAGCAATGAGCCTAGCAATGAGCCTAGCAATGAGCCTAGAAAGTATATTGGCTGACTGTGTACTGCCAAAGTAACTACAGCGAATGAGGAAATTAGTCTTGCTTTTACACATGAGAGCAAGTAGATCATTTCCTGTTATCAAAATGTGTTGTTCTGTATAAAATTACTACAATAAATTATACCATAATAATCTATTTCAAAACTTTATTTCTAATGCTTAGTGTATTGTTCAAATGCGAGATAGAGACAAAAAGAGAGATGGTGAGATACAGAGACACAAAGATACACACATACAGATATACAGAGATAGACATAGAGATAGTCATAAAGAAAACAGACATAGATAGTGTTCAAATACAACATTATATATATGCTTCTGGGAGGGTGCTCCCCCACCCACCCACTCCTGCCTCACCACCCTAGCATTCAAGTACATTGGAGCATCTAGCCTTCACAGGACCAAGGGCCTCCCCTCCCATTTATGCCAGATAAGACTATCCTCTGCTACATATGCAGCTGCAGCCATGGATCCCTCCATGTGTATTCTTTGGTTGGTGGTTTAGTTCCTGGGAGCTCTGGTGGGTCTGGATGGCCGATATTGTTGTTCTTCCAATGGAGATAGAAACCCCTTCAGCTCCTTCAGTTTGTCCTCTAACTCCTCCTTTGTGGTCCATGTGCTTTGTCTGATGGTTGCCTGCAAACATCTGCATCTGTATCTGTACGTCTCTGGCAGAGTCTCTCAAAATACAGCTATATAAGGCTCCTTTCAGCAAGCACTTCTTGGCATCAGCAATAGTGTCTGGGTTTGATGGCTGCATGTGGGATATATCCCTAGGTAGAGCAATCTCTGGGTGGCCTTTCCTTCAATCTCTGCTACACTCTTTGTCCCTGTATTTCCTTTTGACAGGAGCAATTCTGAGTTAGAAGTTTTGAGATGGGTGAGTGGCTGCATCCCTCAACCAGAGGCTGTGCCTAACCTATGGATATGGTCTCTATAGGTTCTCCCTCCCCTTTGTTAGGTATTTCAGCTAGTGTCATATTTATTGGGTCCTGGGAGCCTCTTGCTTTCCTGATATCTGGGACTTTCTGTTGGTTACCATGTTCCCCATCCTCCATTGCTATACAACGCGGTTCAATTTCCTAACCCTCTAGACATTTCCCGTCTCCTTCCACACCTGATCCTGCCACCCTTTTCCCCCCTCCTCCTCCTCCTCTCTTCCTCCCAAGTCCCTACCACCCCTAACTCTCATTCTTATTTTGTGCCCCCTTCTAAGTAGTACTGAAGCATCCATACTTTGGTTTTTCTTCTTCTGGAGTTGTATGGTGGGTATTCTGAGCTTTTTACATAATATCCACTTATTAGTGAGTACAAACCATGCGTGCTCTTTTTGACTGGGTTACCGCACTCATGATGATATTTTCTAGTTCAATCCATCTGCATGTGAGTTTCATGAAGTCATTGTTTTTAATGCTGAGTAATATACCATTGTGTAAAGTACCACATTTTCTGTAACCATTCCTTTGTTTAAGGACATCTGAGTTGTTTCCAGCTTCTTGATATTATAAATAATGCTGCTGAGAACATATTGGAGCATGTGTCCTTGTTGGAGCATCTTCTAGGTATATGCCAGGAGTGGTATAACTATGTCCTCCGGTAGTATTATGTCCAATTCTCTGATTTCTAGAGTGGTTGTACCAGCTTGCAATCTCACCATCAGTAGAGTAGTGTTCCTCTTTCTCCACATCCTCGCCACCATCTGCTGTCACCTCTAGTTTTTTATCTTAGCCATTATGACTGTAATAAGGTGGAATCTCAGGGTGGTTTTGATTTGCATTTCCCTGATGACTAAGGAATAATCTTAAATGATGACATTATCAACTAAACTACTTCTGTGAGCCATCCAGTCACTCTAATTGAAACACACATAAAGGTTAATCTGAAGTTTGTTCAGAGAGCATTTTTAACTAAAGACCTGTGGGGTATCAAGTGCCATATGGGAGGTGCTAAGCTAAGTTTTAGTTAGATAACATCTTATTTACCATAAAAGGCCTTATTAAAGAAAAACAAAAACAAAAACAAAACCCTTTCAGGATCTCAATGAAGTTTGCAGCCTAACAATATGATATACTGTTTGTTTTTGCTCATTTTAATAAACAGGCAAAAAATCAGCCTCCTCAAAATTCCTCAATAGCTGAAAAACTAGAAAGGGTATTGGAACAGATTTGAGAGAATAAACACAGGATTAAGCCAGGCAACACAGAGGTACTTTTTATGTATAATTGAGAGCTACCTGTCCCTGCCTTAACTGGAGATGTGCTCTGTGATTTTACTAAAGTGCAAAATGAACAAAACTCTGGGTTTAAGAGCAACAATGCCTAAGGACAGTAATGCTCCTAACATTTTATTATAAGAATAAGCAGAGAGGATTGACTCTCATTTTTCCTAGATATTAGGGTAACAATCCTAATTTTCTGTAGATCTAAATGCAGATTTGTATCATGCTAGGAAAATTGGATCATTCATGAAAACGTTTAATTATTCTACACTATTATTTCATTAGTTTTAAATTCTTGGAGATTCATAATTTAATACTTTAGATGCTGTTTTGCTTCATTTAACTTGATTATAAAATGAGATATTCAGTATCAATTTTAAGGACTTGTGTAATTTCTATACTTTATTAATTTTAAACCCCAAAAGGTTATGTCCAACTAATCCAAATTAATTTCAAATAGAGTTATTATTTCAAGATAGAAGGAGTAATTTAGAAAAGTCATAAGTGAGCTTACTAGGGCTTCAAGAGAAAAACATCACAAGTGGTGTGCACTATTGAGCAAAAATTCTTTTGTGAGTTGTGCAAGACTCATACCAAGTATAAACATAGTCTGGCTCCTCTTCACCATAGTCTAAACCAACCTTACTTCCTTTCTCTTTCTGTTGGCTGCTGGCAACTTCTGACATTCCCTGAGGTGTTTGTTGATGTGTTATTCATCTCTTCCCTCATCTTTATATCTTATAGCTGCTAGAAAATTTTGTCTTCACATGGTCATTGTTTTACAAGAATGAAACTCAGACATAGTAGCTTAGGGACCTAATTATTTGCATTTGTAAGGAACATATTGCCAAATAATGTTATACTCAAAAGTGATGGGAATTTTAAGCTAGGAATTTGATAGATAGCAAAGGCAGTAAGATACTGCAGGAGTAGGAAGGAGAAAAAAGGTGAGAAATTATGATATTATATTTTAGAATAAAATTTTGAAAGTCAAATTATATCTTATATATGACATACATATCATATATATATATATATATATATCTTCTGAATCTGTATAATATTACTTGCAGTTTTGTACTGGAGATCACTACTTTGTATTGAATAAACAATAGGAGGACATTTCTCTATGATAGACTATTTCCCTTGATCTAAACAATCCCTTATTGCTTCTAGTTTTGTGTCTAGGGTTGTGCCCCATGAGCTTTCCCTCATAAATGTTTTCTTGTCTATTTGTGTTATCACTGTTCATGTTTTAGGGAGCTATTATGGTGAGAGCTCATGGGTCATCTCCTTTGACATTTCTAGGAGAAGGAATCTCAGAGCAATCTCCTCTTCCTCTGGAAACTTTCTGATCCTCTTTTCCTTTTACTGGGCATTACATTCATGTGGAATTTCTGGTCTCTTTGGAAACCCAGTTGTGTCATGTGATATTTTTCTGAAGCTGTCTTGTGAGATGTCACATGAAGTTTTTTTGGAAGCTGTTTTGTGAAAGGATGTTGTACTTAAATCACACATGAAGGCATGTGATGATTTGCTGGAGTGGAAGCTTGAAAAGGTGCCTGATGTTTCGAAAAAATATCAAATATAACCCCACAGACAGTGAGAAGGGTCTTTGGCATTTCTACACCTTGCAACACTTTGCAGGTATTCACTAACCATGCAACACTTTGCTGGTCTTCACTTCATAGAGAGAAATCAAACAAAGACCTTCTCATGGTATTCCAGCTGATTCTTGCCACTTCCACTGACTAGTGACAAATCAGCAGAGCATTTCAGTTTTTGCCAAATCGGGCCACTGCTACTATTATGTTTGGTTTTTGCTATTGGAGGAGATTGCTGATATACTGACAATGAAGATTGAAATCATCCCAAAGACCTGCTTCTGGACATGACTACAAAACACTTGTCCTATTAAACATTTTTCTCCCCTACTTTGCTTAATGGGCTAGAAGAGACATTGAAGTGTTTAACAACACCAGTTATGGTAGTTTGAATATGCTTGACCCAGGGAGTGGTTCTATTAGAAGGTGTGGCCCTGTTGGAGTAGAAGTGGCCTTGTTAGAGTATATGTGTCACTGTGAATGTGGACTTTAAGTCCCTCATCCTAGCTTCCTGGAAGTCAGTATTCTGCTAGCAGCCTTCAGACAAATATGCTGAACTTTCAGCTCCTCTTGCGCCATGCCTACCTAGATGCTGTCATGCTCCCAGTTTAATGATAAAGCACTGAACCTCTGAATCTGTGAGTCAGCCCCAATTAAATGTTGTCCTTATAAGAGTTGCCTTAGTCATGGTGTCTGGTCTCAGCAGTAAAACCCTAACTAAGACAGATAGGAAAAGCAGTCCTAAGTAAATATATGATAGATGATAAATTGATGGATAGATATGTAGATAGATAGATAGACAGACAGTAGATAGTAGATAATACATGCATGCATACATACATACATATATATGAAAATACATAGTCTATAGGTATTACCATAAGTGAGTCCAGATTATACTAAAAAACTATAATGACAAAGAGCACATAGTCCTAAAAAAAGAGAAAGAGACATGTAAACAAATTGACTAAAACAGAGGGCCCAGGGATAACCACACATAGCTGTGGCCACCAAATAGTATATATTGAGAGATTCTAGCCAACTGCACCATCTGCACACTTTCAGGCAAGCCTAGCTTAGGAGGAACAGCTTCCCTATTGTCTTTCCCTGGTATGCCTGCCTGTGCAATGACCATATACTTAGACTTACCTCCAAAAGTACAACTTGCAAAGTAAATTTCCCAGATGGGTTTTCTAAATCCCATGTTATACCTGCATGTTCAGATTTATTTTAGGAGGCATAGCTAATCTATCAGCTGTTAAGTGTCCCCAAATCTATCCCTGATATTCTATAGTCCCAGGATTAACTAGATGTGCAATTCATACACTGGCTTTCCCTTATAAATTAGACTAGAACTAAGCCTTCCTTCCCAAACTTTATACCATCATGCCTAGCTTTTGTTACTCTGTTCTTCTACATTCCCAGATTGAGGCAAGCTAAAAACAATATTAGACACATAACCAAGGAAAGAAGCTCACATGCCCAAGTCTCATCACTAAAAGCACAAATATGAAAGTCCAAAACATTTGTGCATCCCCCAACAAACTCACTAGTCTTATATAAATGCTCTCCAGTAAAACTTATCAAAATTTACACCAGAAAAAATAATTTAAAGCAATGAACATAAACTTTATGAAAGAATTCAAGGAATTTACAGAAGGCATGATTAAATAACTCTATGATCTGAAAGATGATAACAGTAAATTCCTTAGTGATAGCTAAATTCCTTAGTGATATATATATATTCAGGTATTGTTAAACATTAAATATATGTATATATTCAGGTATAATATATTCATATTATAAGTAGTATGAATAAAATGTTAAAGACAACATAGAACTTGACAACTAAATTCAGTAAAGAGAGGAATATATAAGGCAATTAAGTTGAAATAAAGATGTGTAGAAGATTTTTAATCCAGAAACATGGCTGCTTTGATCACATTCAAAGACCTTCTAGGTCTGTGTAATCTGGTTGGAATGTAGACACACCTTTAGTACACACCTTTTATCCTTTTTGGCTGGTATCTTTTAGTATACACATTTAATCCTAAACAATGACTTCTAATTGAGGGGCAGACAAAGTGATGAATCAGGAAAGATTTGACAGAAGGAGTCAAAGGCTAACACTCAGGAGAAAAGGTAATTAAGAACAGCACAGGGGGAGTGAACTCAGTTCAATTCAGGGAGTCTGGAGTCAGTGTATAGTAGTGAGAAGAGAGAGTCAGCCAAAGCCATGCTGGCTTCATGCCAGGCTGCTGCAGTTTGGGGGAGTAGACATAAGTTTCTATTTCCCAGAACTGGAAAAGTCCAAAACAAGAAAATCTCAGGAAAAAAATACTCTTTATAGGCAACCAATTTGTAAGCAGCCCTACCAACTTGCCTGTGGTAACATCACATGGAGTCATAGAAGCTGCCCCACCACCTAGCTTGAATCAAGTAGAGTTAATCAGCAAAAGTCCCCCAAATTCCCCAGAACCTTAACCAATCAATCACAAAGATATCCATACTCCTGGAGATAGAGCTAACTATTCGGGGGGGGGGGGAGGTAAATTCCTTAACAGGCTTTAATTTGAGCCTGCAAAACATACAACTCTTTCTTCAATACCAATGTATGATAGACCCCTGCATGCAAGTTCTCTGAAGAATAAGTGTTCTTTGCTGTCACATACTATTTTAGTCTGAGGTATCATTCTTCATGAATCACAGACCCCTATTTTTGAGGGCTCATTTGAGATTTGCTGGAGACCCCTGACCTAAATAGTTACGGGAATTTTTCCCCTTTTCTGGTTGGTAAGTCTAGGTGCCTTGTTGTTTATAATTTTGTGTGTCTCAGTGTTTTTGTTTAGGAATTAATCTAGAGGCCTAAGGGGGCAAAGCTGATGTGTATTTTGTCACTTTGCCATGGACTATGGAAGACACTCCTGAATCCATCTGAAAGAACTTGCTGGCTCTTGTCTGATTTCTGAAGCTGCTGTGAGGCTGTAGGCCTTCCCTGTGCATGAAGGGAGGCCATCTGTAATAGTCTTCTGGCTTTGTATTTATTTTCCTTGGAATGTTATTATCTGTCTGTCTGTGTGTATTCTGTTTATGCTTTTTGTTCTCTTGTACAAGTTCTTTATGATTCCTATGATAAGATAGGCACAGAGCACACCACTGATCATAGTACACAACTATTTTGACTACCATGGAATTACAGAAGACCCTTCTAGTTGTTTTTCCCATAAAACTAAGCATCTTTTGCAGGAATGAATGGTCAATTTATAAATTACAGTGGCCTGAGGAGAGAACTTTTTAATTTCCCCACAATCTACAAGGTGAAGGCTATTTTCTATGAGCCCAAAGGCCACCTGGACCAAGTGCCATATAGCACCACACAGCAGTATCTGGTCTAGAAGTTCTCTCTTTGGTTGAAACCACTCCCTACCCTCTTTTCCTTAGAGGAGGGATAGCCTCAGATCCTTACCTTGCTTCCTCCCTCTGCCCCTGAAGGGAATTACAGTCTTCCTTATATTTCTCCTCTTGCTTCTACTGCCCCTGCTCAACCAGCACAGGCAGAAGAAAGAACAGCCCTTGACTCCTCTGACTATCATTGGAGTCCACCTCAGACTCAGACCACTACTGCCCAGACAGCTGACTCTACAATGACCTTACCCCCCAGTCTATGGGACTCCTAGATAAACAGAGAAGACAGTTCATGACATATGTGCTGTTTGCTAGTAATGACCTTTACAATTTGAAGTTTTAAAGTCTCCCATTTTCAAAAAGACCTTCAGCTCTTATGTGTCTTTTAGATTCAGTCATGCCAATTCACGAGCCTTCCTGAGATGACTTTCAGCAGCTATTCCAGGTCCTCTTCACAGCAGAGGAAAAATAATCATGGGAGATGCCCAGAAATTGCTTCCAGGAGCAGGTAGCAAATGGACTACCCACCCAAGTCTAGGCTCTTATTGATGCAGCCTTCTACTTGGCTCCAATCTACCTGGCATTATAACAATGATGTAGGTAAGGAGTCTACTACCATATTTTCATTAGGGTGTCTCCAGGAAGCCACAAGACTACTTACAAATTTATTTAAGGTAAGCCAGGTGATGCAGAGAAAGAATGAGAGCTCAAGAAAATACCTACAAAGTCTTGTTGAAGTCCGTAGTAGGCACACAAGACCTGCTACAGGAGTAGAGTCAGCAGAGTTTCTTACTGTCTGCTAAGAAGGTCCAGCTTTGTCAACTTGCAGTTACCTACCTGGGGTACATACTTAAGGAAGGCCAATGTATGTTGTCAGATGCTGAACACAGACAACCCTCAGAATCTGGGTCCCATCTACCCAAAGAAAATTACAGGAATTTGGGGGATCTGTAGGATTTTGTAGACTCTGGGTGCCAAGATTTACTGAAATAGTGCAGCCATTATATGAGGCCACAAATGGACGGGAAGACAAACTAGAATGAACCCCTGAAATGGATATGGTTTTACAAGTTTAAGAAAAGGCTTGTTGGAGGCCCTGTTCCTGGCACTCCCCAACATTCACAAAACATTGCACCTGCACACATATGAGAGAAAGGTGAGAGCAAAATTAGTACCCAAATTTTGGGACCATGAAAGAGACCAGTGGCTTTTTTATGTAAGAAGCAGGACCTGGTGATGCAAGGATGGCCAGCCTGCCTCCAGATCATAGCTGACTCTGCTTTGCTGGTCAAGGATGCTAACAAGATAACCATAGGACAGAAACTTATTTTCACACACACACACCCAATGCTATTGATGAGATCCTCAAGAATTCAATTAGCCAATAGCTGTCCAATGCTAGACTGGTGTACTTCTAGGCTCTACATTTGAATCCCCAGTGTATAACCCATTATCTTCCTTCATCCCAGCTACCCTGCTATCTTCCCTGTCCTTAGATATATAGCATGATTGCTCTATAGTTTCAGGGCATGTCCAGAATATCAGATCAGATGACTGAAATGCCCTGGCAAGCTACAGAATGTCATCTACTTCAGAGATAGGCACAGCTTCATCCAGAAGGAAATGAGAGATTGGGGGAAGGGGTGATGGACTTGGACTCTGTTGTTTGGACAACCGCTCTGTTGCCAGAAACATCAGCCCAAAAGTCTGAGTTGACAGCTTTAGCTTAGGCTTTGAAATTGGCAGAGGTGAATATAGGCAACTTTTATACTGACAACCGATGTGGTTTTGCCATGGGTCATGGGTCCATATATCAATAGAGAGAATTGTTGACTGCTGAAGGAAAGACCATCAAAACTAAGGAAGAAATACCTGCCTTGTTGGACATATTATGGCTTTCTTTCAAAATGGCCATTACCCTGGGCATCAAAAGGAACACCAGAAATAGCTCAAGGGAACAAACTGACTGATAAAGCAGCAAGGAAGGCCACTCAAGCATTCACCACCAACATCCTGGTAGGCTTAGCACCCCTAGTGTTCTTAATCATCTCCACATATACTGCAGAGGACAAACAGGATCAGGCTAAATGTCAAGGGATTTATAGGACAAATGGATAGCTATACACTATCTTACCTACAGAATTCACTAAACAACCCATCCATCAGTCTCATCAAGCTTCACAGCTGGGTCACCGAAAACTGCTCTGAGAAGTGAGATATAAAATATTTAACATGGGAGGATTAATAGACTAGGTAATCTCAAATTGCCCTACCTGTCAGTCAGTGAACCACTCTGGCATCAATCAAAGAACTTCAGGAACAAGGATCAGAGGCCAACAGCCAGGAGCCAATTGGGAAATAGAGGTCAAAACAGGCATCTATGGATATAAATATATGCTAGTTTTTATAGAATTTTATAGTTTTATAGGTTTTAGAATGGGAAAAGCTTACCCTAGACTGCCAGTGTAGAAGCTTCTGGAAGACACTGTACCCAAGTATAGTTTGCCTACCTTTCTTGGGACTGACAATAGACCAGCCTCTATCTCTCAGGTAATTAAATATCTAACACAGGTTTTGGGGACCAATGGGAAATTGCATTGTATATACAGACCTGAGAGGAGGAATCAGAGTCTGAAAGAGGCCTTGACTAAATTAAGTCTTGAAACTGGCAGTGACTGAGTATCTCTCCTACTTATGCCTTGTGTATGCCCAGGAATACTCCTTATATCTTAGGTCTTGTCCCATTTTAGATCCTATGTGGGAGACACACTCCCATGCTCTCTAACCTCCTGACTGACATTCAGGCTGAATATGACCAGCATAAGTTCTTAAAATCCTCGGAGGCTCTCCATAGAGTCCAGAAGCAACTCTCGCCCACCATATGCCAGGTTAAGAGTCTGCTCTTCCCCCTAACTCACATTTCTTTGAACTAAATGAAGAAGTCTGGGTTAAGAGACATAACCTCAAGACTTTGGAACCTTGCTGGGCCTCACAATGTGATCCTGACCAAGCCAATATCCTGACCAAGGTGCAAGGGATCCAAATATGGATACACCACTCCCACATTAAACATACCAAGAAAGAAAGGAAGCTCCCAGATGAATTGCCACAAGGACAATGGAAGGTTATCCCGCACCCAGCCAATAGGCTAAAGATGGGACTTCAATGTTTCTAAGTCTGCTCATTCAATCACTGCATCTCACAACCATCACAGCTAGTCCCCATCAGACCCTAAGCATCACTTGGATAATTACAAACTTTAACCAAAATAAAGTCGTCCACCATGTCTGCCACACTTTTCCCCTGGGTCTTGGTTCCCAGGCTTACAATTTGACCTGGAAGATTTGTTGCATCACTGGTTAGACTCATAAAAGAGAAAAATACCTCTAAGAACAATATTTTTATGTATGTCCAGAGCATCAGGCCTGCCAGAGAGGCTGCAGAGAAGCCTCTGGCTACTACTGTGCACACTGGGGTTTTGAAAGGACAGGCTCCATATACTGAGATCTGCTGTTAAAATCTGATTTCATCAAGCTGGTTAGAGATGGAGAACCCTCATGTCTCTCTCACATACATTCACCTTGTAACCTCCCAACTCCCAGCTTCACAGACAGAAGGAAAGAGATCACAAGATGGGATGCAGGTTATATTTGGGAATTAAGAAGATATACAAGAAAAGGAGGCTCCTATGTTGAACAGATTCCAAGAGTAAATATTGGTAATATTCAAGTTGTTAAACAGATTCCAGGGGTACCCATTGGGCCCAATAAAGTCTTGGCAAGGCATAAGTCCCAGCCCTTGACTATGCTTTTGACCACCCCTATACCAAATGTCACCAACTTCACTAGCTTCCTGACTCAACAAAATCCCACCTCACTGCCTAGATCAGGACCCCTGCAATTATTGAAAGCTTCATTCCAGGTTCTTAACTCCTCTTGTCCAGGTTTGACACATGATTGTTGGTTATGCTTAAACACCCAGACCCCCACTATGATGAAATAGCTGTCTTTGGAAACTATTTACAGACCACAGATAGTACTCAGTGTAGACAGTAGCAGTCAGAAACAGGTAAGCTGACCTTACAGTCAATAACAGGACAGGACCTTTGTGTTGGAAATCAGATACCCTCAGAACAATCACACCTGGGCTATTCCATGGTAACTCCTGCCAATATAGGGTCTAAGTACTTATTGCCTCCAGAGGATGCTTGGTGGGCTTGTGCATCAGGACTCAACCCTTACATTCACACCCTAGTTCTAAATATATCATCTGATTTCTGTATCCTGGTACAACTAGATCCCTGAATAACCATTCCCAATCAATTAGACTCCTGATTTCACTGAATGAAAAGTGTCACTGTAACTGCGGTGACATTATCCAACCTGATTGGGTTAGGAGCAGCTATAGCAGCTGGAGCAGGAGCTTTAGCACTTAATACTGCAAGATAAGAATTACAGAACATTATGCATTGCAATAGATAGTGATATAAGAAGAATAGAAAAATCTATTAATGCTCTCTGAGACTCGTTTTCCTCTCTAGCTGAAGTAGTTTTACAAAATAGAAGAGGCTTAGGTCTATTATTCCTTCAACACTGTATCTTATGTGTAGCTCTAGGAAAAGAAAGCTGTATTTGGGCTTATCATTTGGAGTAGTAAAAGAAAAATGGCTCAGTTTAAGAAAAGATTAAATAACAGGCTATTAGAGAACAGTCTTGTGGCTGGTATGAGTCCATTTTTAATTGTTCCCCTTGGTTGATCACTCTTGTCTCAGCTTTGACTGGCCATCTCAAGTGATGGTTCTCAAACAGGAATACAAGGCCCTAGAAACATCTCAAGTGTTCGATATGGCCTCGCATACAAAAAAGAAGCTTTTGTCCTTTTCTTTGTTCTTTTCATTACATCAGATATATTATGGTAATAATAACAGGAATAAAAATTAAGGAATTTTTTAATTTAAAATTTTTTACAGGGTTACAACATTAAAAGTTTTAAAATTACTGGCTCTTAAAAACCCATCTCCTCCTTTCAGTTTGCCTGAGCTCTGGCAAGGCTCCAGCAGCCCAAAGACAGATAAGAGTTCTCTCAGCCAAGGATCTTACCATTTCCCACCCTTCAAGCCTCTTCAATGCAGACGATGAGTGTGGAAGTCCCAAGCTGGTGAAGCCTTGCCTTTTTATCACCATTACATCATGGTAAGGGAATTTAGAACTTGGCAATTACATGATTGGTTGACATTTGAAACTTGAAGCTGGACACATTTTTATTGTCTAGTATTGATTTCAGCTTGGTATGAACAATGGTGGCTATCTTAAGCAATCTATTATAAGACATCTGGAAATTTAGGTGCTTGCTTCCTAAGAACTAATTGGCTGTCACTAGAAGTTGAGTGGCTGTTGCTAGGGAAGTCTCAGTTCTTGGAATAAGTTAGGTTTTTTATTCCAGTAAGTTCTACCTAAGGGCAAATTAAACATGAAATTGAGTCTAAAAGTAAAATAAGGTTTGGAATATTAGGCAGGGCCCAAAGTTAAGCACTAACCTTCATAGACTAAACATATTGCCAAGAGAATGGGACAAATATGTGTCAGCTGTAATTCATATGAGGGATAAATAGGGATTTATATATAGGATCCACAAAGAGCTACAGATTTTAAATACAAACACAAACACACACACACATACACACACACGCACACACACATGCACATGCATGCACACCTGCACACATGCACACATGCATGCACGCAAGCAAGCAGGCACATTGTCCAGAAAGAAGGCTAAGTGGTGAAAGTATTGGCCATGCAAATCTGATCACCTTAATTTGATTCATGTATTCCATAGTGTGAGAGAACTACTGAATATTGTCCTTTAAACTCACATGCATGCATGACACTACACTCAGTTGCACATATTACTCATGCACAAAGAAAATAATAAGAATAAATAAGAAGTAAAAGAGACCAATAAAAGTCTTTTAAAATGTTCAACATTTTTAATTGACTTAAATATAATTATATCATATTCTCTTCCTTCTCCTTTCTCTTAGCCTTCCTATATACATCCCAATTCCCTCCCAAATTCACATCCTCCCATTATTAAGCAATTGTTACATATACACATAAATAAATCTATAAATGCAACCTACTGAATCTGTGCAGTATTATTTCCTTTTATGTCTTTGGGGCTTACCGTATGTTATTGGATAAATAATCAAGGAGCTCATCCTTAATAGACAATTTGTCCCTCCCTCAACAACTGTCACTCTCTTATTGGTGTTACTTCATCTATGGATAAGGGGGCCATTTGATTTGTCTTTTCTATAGACAAATAGATGAGCTGTAAACTGTTATTGGAATTGCTTGAATCTTCATTAGCTAATCATGTTGTGATTTCAAGAATATAGCTTCTCCATCATGGCTGGAATACACAAACTCACAGCTGACTTTCTGATCCCTTGGTCCTTACAATCTTTCTGGCATCTCTTCAGAAATATTCCCAGACCCTTAGATTGAGGAGTATTGCTATAGATGTATCGAGTGTGGTAGAGTAACCCATGGTCAGCTCTCTGCATTTTTACATGCTGATTTCTATAATCTTATTGCAAGCCAAGGCTTCTTTGGTGAAGGGGGAGATCTACACCTACCTATGTGTATAAATATAACTATTTATATTGCAATTAGAAAATTAGAATAGTTTATAAAAATGGAAGTAGTATGTTCTTCTCTCAGGCATAGGACCTTTTCAACCATAGACAGTTTTCTTGTTTCACAATAAATAAAGGTGATTATCTTTCTATTCAACAAGGCTTAAATCCAATTAGACAACTGGAGGTAACTTCTAAGATAAAAGTGCCACTATTTGAACACTATGGAAATGTTTCCAGCCCATCTTGTTCTGTTTGCATGATTTACACCTGGGCAAGACTACCTAACTTTCTTCTCTCTTAAAATCTTCATGGTATCTTTCGATACTCTGAGAACTAGTATCAAACGTTCCTCCCTCAGGGACAAAGCTCGTGGATCAGTTCTATCTCTATTCTTAGCTATCAAAGAAATGTAAATTTAAACTACTTTCAGATTCTATCTCATGCTAGTCCGAATGTACACCAAACCACCAACACTACTTCAAATAAATGAGAGCAAACTTTGTCAAGAATAGGAAATATGAGGAACCACATTCAATGCTTCTTAGGAATGTAAACTGTTGCAGCTACTATGGAAATCAGTGTGAAGTTTTTTCAAAAGTAACATAGGAGTACTATAGGCAGTAGTATATACTCACACATGTAGCATTTGCCACACTCTACAAAAATGTATGTTTATCTGTTTATCTATGCTCTCTTCAAAATAGTAAGTGATTAGAATCAACCTAGATGTCTATCAAAAGAATAGACAACAAAAATATAATACATATGCAAAATGGAGTTTTATTTAAGCACAAACAAAATACAGTATTAGTTTAGAAGTAACAGGATCGATCTGAATAAATATATTTATAAGCAAGGTTATTAAATAAGAAATAAAAGTAGCACAGATTATTCTTACATGCGATTCTAAGGTATAATTTTATGAATGTTAGTATAAGTAGCTATTTAGTGTCTTTCTAGATCATATAAATAGGAAAAGGACCATGAGAAAGAAACAGAGAGAGTACTTCAAGAAAAAGAAAAGGGTTATAAAAAACATGTGAGATAGAAACCAAATATGGAACTGCTGATGGTCAAAAGAGATGAACAAGGACAGAAGAATTGAAGTAGGGGAGAAGAACAACCAACACAAATTGTATATGAAAGTTCCTTAATTAAAGCTAGGAATTCAAATTGATTAAAATATCATCACATCTGTGATTGCTTGATCTTATAAATTTGTACATTTGTCAATTTCTCCAGGCATTTGTGTCATGTTTTTAAAAGAAGCATAAGTTGTTTGGAAGCTGTAGAAAATAACACTGGAGAAAATTTCAGGCACGCTAAAAAATATTCATCATTTCCTCTGAATTAGGAAAATTGTAATTTAACCAAAACAGGAAAAAAAAAAAAGAAAAATAATGAAAGCTAATCTAGTCAATAATTATACTATTTAATGCCTCATTCAAATTGTAAGCACAAGGCAGAACCTTGCCATGTTAGCTGATAACACAATCATCTAGAGGAGAGGTTCTCAACCTGTGGGTCACAACACCATCAGTGGTCATATGACCTTTTCACAGGACTAGCATATCAAGTATCCTGCATATCAAATATTTACATTAAATTTCATGAGAGTAGAAAATTACAGTTATGAAGTAGAAATGAAACAATGTTATGGTTGGGGGTTCACCACAGTATGAGAATAAATGATTGGACCACTAGAAAAGTTGAGAAGCACTGGCTTAGAGTCATTGATAACTCAAAAACTATCTCCTACATTCATGCAGTGGCATTCTGGGAAGTCTTGGAGTTTGCCAGAGAATTTATCTGTGAAGTACTGGAGTGATGATTGTATTGATAATGCTTAAGACCCAAGTGTAGGTCAACAGGTCACAGTTTGAATGGTACTATCCCTAATAATGAATATTGAACTCTTTCCTAATTGCCACACAGTTCAATGGCCCTAAACATTTTCTACTAATATTCTATTCATATACCTCAATGCTGTCACAGGGTAGACTGATACCAGTCTTACTCTTTTTAAATTGTTCATTTAAATATTATTTAAATTGTGTTAAATTAAATATTATTATTTAAACTTTATTAAAATAAATGTTATTATAATATTGTAAGACTTTTACCCTCACTAGATAGAACAATGTATCATAAACTAGACATCTTGCTTGTATTCTGTATATCATTCCATGAATTTACCAAATAATACGAAAATTTAACGAGAATCAATTTAGCCTTTGAATTTTAGTATAAAAACACTTGAAGCCTTGAATAAGTATACTTGTTATAAAATGACTTGTGATCCCAGTATATGCACACCTACATAGAAACATCACTTATTATATATATAATATATATATATATATATTATATATATAATGTAATTATAGATAAAATCAGAAAAGAAAATGCATAGGTCATAATTATAATCTTACTGTCCAAATTATGCCATGAATGAAATATCTTAGACCTTCATCAAAGGTCTATTTTCTTTCTATGAAGTAAGATGGACATTTTTTTCTGATATGGAAATCATAGCAAAATAAATCCCAAATTAATGAATTTGACCATTTTCTTCTCTCTCCTTACAATATACACAATCTCACACACACACACTTTCTAAAAAGCAATGAAAACCAAATTTCCAGGGTTTTTGGTTTCTATGATTTCTAAAGCTAGGAGTTTATTTTATTTTAGTCAAAACAGCTAAAGTCTACTTGTGAAATATTATAAAATACTATAAAATTCACCAAACTTTAAAACTATATAAGAGAAATAGAAGAAACAAGCAGAGAAGACTTATAAAAGCAATACTCTGGTATGGAAGTTCTATTAAGATAAAGGAAAGAAAAGAAAGAAAACAAAAAGTAAAAAGAAAGGAAGGAAAGAGGGATGAAGGAGGGAGGAGGGAGGAAGTGGAAAAGGGAAGGAAGAAGAAAATAAACCATCCAGAGCAACACCATCAAATACCTGTTAAATGACTTAGTAAAAAGAGCACAGTTTTATCATTTTCAAAACTAAGGTTCTGGATACAATTATTTTTGAGAGACCATCCTTATTTATTATTCATAATTTAATGATTCTTTGAGTTCTACATTCCTTCCTTAAGGGAGACGAAATCTGGTTCCAGATGGAAAAAAATCCCTTTAAAGCAGAGCTAAACTCAGAATTCAAAATTCTAAATGATTTCTGAACTAATTTCCTAAGCAGTAGCTTAAAAAAAATTTTTTTTTCCAATCTTCAAAAACAGAAATTGCATATCATGCATTTCATGAATTTATATTTTGCTGTAGAAATCTCCTGATCCAGATCAATTCACAGTAAACTTTGAAACAAATTGATTCAGTGCCTCATCTCTTTTATCATATACTTCTCAACAGCATTGACATAAAGATTAAAGTAAAGTAATAGAAACCTCTTGCTATCTAAACTCTTCTGTGGTAAGCAGCCAGGTTTAATGTGCCTTAAAATATCTGTTTTGTCTTCAACAGTGTGAAACTCTATGCAGAACAATAGATCTCAGACTGAAAACAAGAAAATGGAGGAGGGGTTAAAATAGAAGATAAAAAGAAAAATTATGAATGGAATTGAAAATTAAACTACCTTCTGATAATTTGGCTTGATTAATATGAATGTCAAATCACATACTATTTTTCAGTTGTACATAAATATTTTATAAATATGATTTTTAGAGATTGTTGATTCAGGGACTATGCTTATTTGAAGTTTGGTACTGTCAAATAACTTTCACCAGGAAAAAATGTTAATGAAATGTTGATGTCTATTGCTATAAATGGAAAATTCATTTTGGCCTCACTCTTGGCTACTTTTCTTCCCACTTTTATGATAAATACTCTGGGAAAGAGGCTGTTTAAAGAAGAAAGGGTTTGCTTCAGCTCATAGTTAAAGCATAGAGTCCATCAGAGTAGAGAAATCAAGATGGCAGGAGTTTGATGGCAGCTGATCAAATCACATCCACAATCAGGATGCAGAATAATGGAAACTTGATGCTCAGCACATTTTCTTCTTTTTATTCAGGAAGATTCTACCACAGGAAATGGTAACACCCACCGTGGGAATGTCCTTCCTTCTCAATTAACTTAATCTCCCACAGCTGTTCCCAGAAGCATATCTCCTAGCTAATTCTAGACCTCATAAAGTTGACAACTGAATTTAGTCATCATACAGTTCACTTGTTGATCCCATCTCTGCCACCATAGTCATTATACGGAAGTGTCTGTTATGAGAGTTCTGAGACATTTGGTCATAAACAATGATTAACCTAGCTGAATGTCATTTTGTTATCATGGTTTCTCATTAATTATTTAATTGTAAAATTTCTGTATATACTTTCTCACAGGTGGCATGAAATTTTGCACTAGATTTACCCCTAGATTAAAAAATAGGCTTATCAGCTTGTTAAACATTTGAGTTCTGTAGACTGTGTCTTAGGTATTCTGCAATTTTTTTTTTTTTGCTAATATCTACTTATTAGTGAGTACATATCAGGCATGTCTTTTTAGGTCTGAGTTTCCACACTCAGGATGATATTTTCTAGTTCCATCCATTTGCCTGCAAAACTCAGGATGTTCTTGTTCTTAATAGCTAAGTAATATTCCATTGTGGAACTGAACCACACTTTCTGTATCCATTCTTCTGTGGTGGGACATCTGGGTTGTTTCTAGCTTCTGGCAATCACAAATATGGCTGCTACGAACATAGTGGAACATGAGCCCCTGTGGCATTGTGGGGTATCTTTTGGATATATTCTCAAGAGTGGTATTGCTGGGTCTTCACATAGATCTATTTCCAATTCTCTGAGGAACCTGCAGATTGATTTCCACAGTGGTTGTACCACTTTGCAATAGCATCTGCAATGGAGAAGTGTTCCTCTTTCTCCACATCCTCACCCACACGTCAAACCTGTGGTTTTGATCTTAGATATTCTGATTGATGTAAGGTGGAATCCCAGGGTCATTTTGATTTGCAATTCTCTGATTACTAAGGACTTTGAACATTTCTTTAGGTGCTTTTCAGCCATTTGAGATGCCTCTGTTGTGAATTCTCAGTTTAGTTCTATACCCCAGTTTTTGATTTGGTTGTTTGGTTTTTTGGTGGTTAGCTTCTTAAGCTCTTTATATATTTTGAATATTAGCCCTCTATCAGATGTGGGGTTAGTGAAGATTTTTTTCCCAATCTGTAGGTTGCAGATTTGTCTTATTGACTCTGTCCTTTGCCTTACAGAAGCTTTCCAGTTTCATGAGGTCTCATTTATAAATTCTTGATCTTAAAGACTGAGTCAGTGGAGTTTTGTTTAGGAAATTTCCCCCTGTGTCATGATTTCAAGGCTCTTTCCCAGTTTCTCTTCTATTAGATTCAGCGTATCTGGTTTTATGTTGAGGTCCTTGATCCACATGGACTTGAACATTGTGCAAGGTGATAAATATGAGTCTGTTTTCATTTTTTTACAGACAGACAGCCAGTTAGACCAGCACCATTTATTGAAGATGCTTTCTTTTTTCCATTGTATATTTTTGGCTTATTTGTCAAATCAGTTGTGCAAAGCATGTGGTTTTATTTCTTCCCAAGTGAGGACACCTCAGTCCAACATGGGAGGGAGAAGAAAGCAACCACAAGGAGGGAGGGAGAGATCTGGGAAGGAAAAGGGAAGGGGGCGTGAAGAGGGGAACATGATCTGGCATTGAGTGGGGAAAAAAGACTGAAGCCCTGAGGGCCAGCAGAAAGAACAGAAACAGGCAACCTCGGAAGGTAGGAGGTTGGGGGACTTTCCAGAATGTATCAGATACCTGGAAAATGAGAGACTCTCAGGACTGAAAGGGAGGGACCTTAGATGAAATGTCCTACAGTGGGGAGAGGGAACTTGTAGAGTTCACCTCCAGCCGAAAGGCAGGACATTGAGGGAGGGAGGGGGTTGCTATTCCGAAGTCAAAACTCTGACTTGTAATTGTTCCAGTCTGAAAGAACTACAGGGTTGGAAATGGAGAGAAGCCTGAGAAAAAGAAGGTCCAGTGACAGGCCCAAAGTGGGATCCAGCTCAAGGGGAGGCCCCAAGGCCTGACACTATTACTGAAGCTATGAGTACTCACAAGGGACCTATCATGTCTGCCCTCTGAAAGACCCAACAAGCAGCTCAAAGAGTCAGATGCAGATATTTGCACCCAACCAATAGACAGAAGCTGCTGACCCCTGTGTTTGAATTAGGGAAAAGCTGGAAAAAGCTTAGGAAGAGGGAGACCCTGTAGGAAGACCAGCAGTCTCAAATAATCTGGACCCCTGAGATCTCTCAGACACCTGATCACCAACCAGGCTGCATACATCAGCTGATATGAAGCCCTCAACACAGCAGAGGACTGCTGGATCTGGGTTCAGTCAGACAAAATGCACCTAAGCCTCAAGAGACTGGAGGTCCCAGGATGTTTAGAGGTCTAGTGGGGTGGAGGTGGTGTCTAGACATCCTCATGGAGACAGGGGGCAGGGAGGAGGCATGGGATGTCGTACAGTGTGAGGGTAGACCAGGAAGGGAATAAAACCTAGAGTGTAAAAAAAAGTAAAAATAATAATAAAATACAAAATAAATACATAAATAGACTTACCTTTAGATTCCTTATTCTTGTACCACTAGGCCTTTGAGAAGATAGCCAACCACTCATCACTGCTGATATATCAATATCCCTCCCATTAACTATGTAAGTAGCTGACAAAGTTCAACACGGATATCTTTTCCATTAATCATTAGCTTCTATACACATACCTGCTGCTGTGCTTGTAAAACAAACTTGGACTTTTCTTATTTCAGAGTCAGGTGGGGATTTAGATGATTACTAAATTCATTCCTTGAAACAGCACCACTTAGCTGTCCCGAAAAGATGATCAAAATGTAGAGAAAGAACAAAAGAAACCATTCTATTAAAACAAGCTAAGAGCTTCTTTAAAGATAGGAGAGGAGCTGGATTTGGTAGAATATCAGAAAAGTTCTATGCTGACTTCTCTTTCCCATGTCATCTTGCTCAAGTGTTCATCCCTTTCTGCCATTCTTCCATAAGAAAGGAAGTATCTTCTTAGGAAGCCAGTGTCTGCTCACCCTATCTGTTTTATAGCTTTCTAATACTCAAGAGAGAGGCATGACCACCATATTCCCATAATAGTTGTATAGTTGTGGTCAAGAGAAATGACACAAATACAATTGCTGAGTGACATGTGGTTGCATTCACATATTCATACAACTGACCTCTGAGTTTCCTTCTTCTCTTGATATAATCCTGGTTGTTTTGTTTGAAATACACAATGTATTGCTACAGGATGTTTCTAAATAAGAAAATCTTGGGGCTCACGAAACCCAGAACTTGAAAATAAGCTCTGAGTACATAGTTAGGTGATGCCTTATGTCATGAGCTGAGCCTCTACCACTATCATTCTAAGAAATATTTTATATGACATGAAATACAGTATTTGGCATGAATTTGTTCTTGAATCCCAGTCTTTTTTTTTTTTCCTCTTTGAAATCTTTCCTTGAGTCTTTTAAAGTTGCTTCCAGTAATTTTTTTTTGATACTTTATTTACATTTCAAATGTTTCCTCCTTTCTAGATCTCCACTTTGGAAGCCCCCTATCCCCTCTCCTCTTCCCCTGCCTCTATGAGGGTATTCCCCCACCCACCCACACAACCAAACTCGTCTACCCTCCTTGGCATTCCCTTATACTGGGGCATCTGTCACATTCAAACCCAAGGGCCTCTCCTCCCACTAAGGGTCAACAAGGCACTCTTCTGCCACATATGTGGCCAGCACCATGGGTCCCTCCATGTGTATTCTTTGGTTGGTGATTCAGTCTCTGGGAGCATCGGGAGGTCAGGCCAGTTGAAACTGTTGCTCCCTCCATGGGGCTACAAACTCCCTCAGCTCCTTCAGTTCCTTCTCCAACTCCTCCACCTGGGACCTCATGGTCAGCCCAGTGGTTGCTGTAAAGTTAATCTTGGGTATTCCGAAATTTTGGGCTAATAATCACTTAGTGAGTACATACCATGCATATTCATTTGTGACTGAGTTACCTTGCTCAAGATGATATTTTCAAGTTCCATCCATTTACCAGCAAATTTCATGAAGTCATTGTTTTTAATAGCTCAGTAGTATTCCATTGTGTACCACAACTTCTGTATCCAGTTGAGGGACATCTGGGTTGTTTCTAGTTTCTGACTATTATAAATATGGCTGCTATGAACATAGTGCAACATGTATCTTTATTACATGTTGGAGCATCTTCTGGGTATATGCCCGGGAGTGGAATAGCTGGGTCCTCAAGTAATATTATGTTCATTTTTCTGAGGGTCCACCAAACTGATTTCCAGAGAGGTTGTATGAGCTTGCATTCCCACCAGCAATTGAGGAGTGTTCCTCTTTCAGATCCTCGCCAGCATCTACTGTCACCTGAGTTTTTGATCTTAGCCATTCTTACTGGTGTGAGTTGGAAACTCAGGGTTGTTTTGATTTGCATTTCCCTGATGACTAAGGATGTTGAACTTTTCTTTAAGTGCTTCTCAGACCTACAAGTTTACGCAGTTGAGAATTCTCTGTTTAGCTCTGTTCCACATTTTTTGATAGGATTATTTGGATCTCTGGAGTCTAACTTCTTGAGTTCTTTGTATATATTAGATATTAGCCCTCTATACAAAGTAGGATTCGTAAGGATCTTTTCCCAATCTGTTGGTTGCCGTTTTGTCCTATTTATAGTGTCCTTTGCCTTACAGAAGCTTTGTAATTCAATGAGGTCCTATTTGTCAATTCTTGATCTTAGAGCATAAGATATTTGTTCAGGAACTTTACCCTTGTGACCATGGATTCAAGACTTTTCCCCACTTTCTCTTCTATTAGATTCAGTGTCTGGTTTTATGTGGAGGTCCTTGATCCACTTGGACTTGAGCTTTGTACAGGGAGATAGGAATGGATCAATTCACATTCTTCTACATATAGACGATCAGTTGAACCAGCACCATTTGTTGAAAATGCTGTCTTTTTTCCAATGGATGGTTTTAGCTCCTTTGTCAAAGATCAAGTGACTGTAAGTGTGTGGGTTCATTTCTGGGTCTTCAGTTCTATTCAATTGATCTACCTGCCTGTCACTGTACCAATACCATGCAGTTTTTATCACTACTGCTCTGTAGTATAGCTTGAGGTCAGGGATGCTGATTCCCCCAGAAGTCCTTTTATTGTTGAGAGTAGATTTTGCTATCTTAGGTTTTTTGTTATTCCATGTGAATTTGAGAATTTCTCTTTCTAAGTCTATGAAGGATTGAGTTGGAATTTTGATAGGGATTGCATTGAATCTTTAGATTGCTTTAAGCAGGATGGCTATTTTAACTATATTAATCCTGCCAATCGAAGAGCATGGGAGATCTTTCCATCTTCTAAGATCTTCTTCGAATTCTTTCTTCAGAGACTTGAAGATCTTGTCATACAGATCATTCACTTGTTTTGTTAAAGTAAATACACCAAGATATTTTATATTGTTTGTAACAATGGTGAAGGGTGTCATTTCCCTAATTTCTTTCTCAGCTTGTTTACCCTTTGAGCATCAGAAGGCTACTGATTTGCTTGAGTTAATTTTGTATCCAGCCACTTTGCTGAAGTTGTTTATTAGCTGTAGCAGATCTCTGGGGGAGTTTTTCAGGTCACTTAAGTATACCATCACATCTTCTGAAAATAGTGATATTTTGATTTCTTCCTTTCCAATTTGTACCCCTTTTAGCTCCTTTTTTTTTAAATTGCTCTAGCTAGAACTTCAAGTATTATATTGAATAGATAGGGAGAGAAAGGGCAACCTTGTCTAGTCCCAGATTTCAGTGGGATTGCTTCAAGTTTCTCTCCATTTAGTTTGATATTGGCCACTGGTTTGCTGTATATTGCTTTTATTATGTTTAGGGATGGTCCTTGAATTCCTGATCTTTCCAAGACTTTTATCATGAAGGTGTAGTGCCAGACTCGCGAGACCCCTCAGAAAGACCACCAGGAGTTGACTCGATGCACAAGCAAGAGGGCTATAATCAAATCAAGCTAGCTTGGATGGCCACAAGATGGCCATCCTGTGCTCCAGGGGAAGGGGAATTTTAAAGGCAGTAATCACAAGTGGGCGGTTGGGAGGTTTCCATAGTAGCGAAAAGCTGATTGGCTGTAGGCAGGAATGCACCCTCCGAGGCTTGGCCCCTGCCAGTGGACAGGGTGGGGATCTTAACATTCTGCTCGGTGGGCAGGTGGGTCATTCTGTTCAGAGGGAAGGAAGGGGACCTCCCTGGGACATTCTGCTCCTGTGCAGGTCAGAAGTTTAGTTTCCCAGGCCCTTTGTTTGTCTCAAATGGCATCTGGAAAACAAAATGGAGTTAGCAGTGTTGTTTTTAGCTCCACAAAAGGATGTTGAATTTTGTCAAATGCTTTTTCAGCATGTAATGAAATGATCATGTCTTTTTTTTTTTTCTTTTGAGTTTGTTTGTGTAGTGGATTATATTGATGGATTTCCAAGTATTGAAACATCCCTGCATCCCTGGGATGAAGCCTACTTTATCATAGTGAATGATCATTTTGATGTGTTCTTGGGTTCGGTTTGTGAGAATTTTATTGAGTATTTTTTGCATTGATATTCATAAGGGAAAATGGTGTGGACTTTTCTTTTATGTTTGGGTCTTTGTGACATTTTGTTATCAGTGTAACTCTGGACTCAAAATGAGTTGGGTAGTGTACCTTCTGTTCCTATTTTGTATAATAGATTTAAGAGTATTGGTATTAGGTCTTCTTTGAAGGTCTGATAGAATTCTGCCCTGAACCCATCTGATCCTGGGATATTTTGGTTGGGAGACATTTAAAGACTGCTTCTATTTCTTTATGGGTTATGGGACTGTTTAGACAGTTTGTCTGATCCTGACTTAACTTTGGTATTTGGTATCTGTCTAGAAACTTGTCCATTTATTCCAGATTTTTCCAATTTTGTTGATTATAGGCTTTTGTAGTAGAATATGATAAGTTTTTTTTTTTAATTTCCTCGGAATCTCTTGTTATATCTCCCTTTTCATTTATAATTTTATTAATTTGGATACTATCTCTGTGCCCTCTAGTTAGTCTGGCTAAGGGTTTATCTATCTTGTTGATTTTCTCAAAGAACGAGCTCCTGGTTTTGTTGATTCTTTGTATAGTTCTTTTAGTTTCTACTTGGTTGATTTCAGCCCTTAATTTGATTATTTCCTGCCTTCTACTCCTCTTTGGTGTATTAGCTTCTTTTTGTTCTAGAGCTTTCAGGTGTGCTGTTAAGCTGCTAGTATATGCTCTTTCCAGTTTCTTTTTAGAGGCACTCAGAGCTAGGAGATTTTCTCTTAACACTGCTTTCATTGTGTCCCATTGTTTTGGGTATGTTATACTTTCCTTTTCATTAAATTCTAGGAAGTTTTTAATCTCTTTCTTTATTTCTTCCTTGACCAAGTTATCATTGAGTTGAGCATTGTTCAGCTTCCATGTGTATGTTGGCTGTCTGTTGTTGTTGTTGCCATTGAAGGACACACTTAATCCGTTGTGATCTGATAGGAGGCATGGGATTATTTTAATCTTCTTATATCTGTTGAGGTTTGTTTTGTGACCAATTATATGATCAGTTTTGGAGAAGGTACCATGAGGTTCTGAGAAGAAGGTATATTCTTTTGATTTAGGATGAAATGTTCTATAGATATCTGTTAAATCCATTTGGTTCATAACATCTGTTATTTTCACTGTGACTCTGTTTAGTTTGTGTTTCCAAGATCTGTCCATTGATGAGAGTGGAGTGTTGAAGTCTCCCACTATTATTGTGTGAGGTGCCATATGTGCTTTGAGCTTTAGTAAAGTTTCTTTTATGAATGTGGCTGCCCTTCCATTCAGAGCATAGATGTTCAGAATTGAGAGTTCTTGGTAGATTTTTCCTTTGATGAGTATTCTTATTTTATATTTTTTTTTTGATGGCTTTTGGTTGAAAGTTGATTTTATCCTATATTAGAATGGCTACTCCACCCTGTTTCTTGGGACCATTTGCCAGGAAAAAAATGTTTTCCAACCCTTTACTCTGAGGTAGTCTTTGTATTTTACACAGAGGTGTGTTTCCTGGATGCAACAAATAGCTGGGTCCTGTTTATGGATCCAGTCTGTCAGTCTATGTCTTTTTAGTGGGAAATCGAGTCCATTAATGTTAAGAGATATTAAGGAATAGTGATTGTTGCTTCTTGTTATTTTTTTTATGTTATTTTTATGTTTGTGTGGCTATTTTCTTTTGAGTTTGTTAAAATATTACTTTCTTGCTTTTTCTAGGGTGTAGTTTCCCTCCTTGAGTTGGAGTTTTCCATCTATTATTTTTTGTAGGACTGGGTTTGTGAAAACATACTGTTCAAATTTGGTTTTGTCATAGAATATTTTGGTTTCACCATCTGTGATAACTGAGAGTTTTGTTGGGTATAGCAGCCTGTGCTGGCATTTGTGTTCTCTTAGAGTCTGTATGAGATCTGCCCAGGATCTTCTAGCTTTCATAGTCTCTGGTGAGAAGTGTAATTCTGATAGGTCTGCCTTTATCTGTTACTTGACCTTTTTCCCTTACTGTTTTTAATACTCTTTCCTTATTTTATGTATTTGGTGTTCGGACTGTAATGTGATGGGAGGAATTTCTTTTCTGGTCCAATCTATTCAGAGTTCTGTAGGCTTCTTATATATTTATATTCATCCTTTTCTTTAGGTTAGGGATGTTTTCTTCTATAATTTTATTGAAGATATTTACTGGTCCTTTAAGTTGGGAATCTTCACTCTCTTCTCTACCTATTATCCTCAGGTTCTGTCTTTTCATTGTATCTTTTTTGCATTTTGCTTTTTCTTTAACAGTTGTGTCAATGTTTTCTAAGGTATCTTCGGCACCTGAGATTCTCTCTTCTATCTCTTGTATTCTGTTGGTGATGCTTGCTTCTATGACTCCTGATCTCTTTCCTAGGTTTTCTAACTCCAGGGTTGTCTCCCCTTGTGATTTCTTTATTGTTTCTATTTCTATCTTTAGTTCCTGGATGGTTTTTTACATTTCCTTCATCTGTTTGATTGTGTTTTACTGTAATTCTGCCCATTTGATTGTGTTTTCATGTAATTCTTTAAGGGATTTTTGTGCTTCCTCTTTAAGGGCTTCTAGTTGTTTGCCTGTGTTCTCTTGTATTTCTTTAAGGGAGATTTTTATTTCCTTCTTAAAATTTTCTATCATCATCATGAGATGTGATTTTAAATCTGAGGATTGCTTTTCTGTTGTGTTGAGGTATCCAGGGCTTGCTGTGGTGGGAGAGCTGGATTTTGATGATGCCAAGTATCCTTGATTTCTGTTCCTTATGTTCTTGCCCTTGCCTTTCACCATCTGGTTATCTCTGGTGTTAGTTGGTCTTACTCTCTCTGACTGCGGCTTGTCCTTCCTGGAAGCCTCTGTGTCAATACTCCTTGAAGACCAGTTCCCTCTGAGAGGAATTTGGGTTTGGAGAGCTGTCATACAGGACCATCTCTGGGGTACAGACAGAAACCTGAAATATATAGTCCTCAGCTGTCGTTTGGTTCCTGGGTCCTGATGGCTCTGTAAGTGTCTTTCTTGATCCAGTGGATTTGAACAGAAGTGGTGGTCTGGCCTGTGCCTGAAGGTGTGTCCACACTCCTGGAATACCAGCTCTCCTCTGGCACTATTTGAGTATGGAGCCCAGTGTCACAGGATCTGCTCCCTGGCCACTGAAAGAAACCAGAAGACCACTCCTCAGTCCCCGTGTCCTGGGGATTCCAAGTGGGTCCCTCTGAGCAGACAGGCTTGCCCACACTCCTGGGAGGCTAGCTTTCTCCCGACACTATTTGGCTATGGAGCCCTGGTGGCCCAGGTAGATGTCTCCAGACACAGATGGAAACCGAAAGGCTCCTTCCCCTGGCTGTTCCTCAGACCCTGTGTCCCAAGGATTCTGGCCGAGTTCCACTGAACAATGTTGTTCCTCTTACCCCCTCTCACGGGATTTTTCACACTCTTGGGAGGCTAGCTTTCTCTCAGTGCTATTTGGTTATGGTGCCCTGGTGGCCTAGCAGAGGTCTTCTTGAATCCCAGTCTTACACCATGAATAAAACACCAGGCTTTTCCAAAATCTTAACAAAACATATTTTGATCACCAACTTTTTAAGTTCAATAGACTTCTCTAGAGTATATGATTTTTAGAATGCTATGTATCTGTTAAACAACATATATACTATATGCCCACACTTCCACCATATAAAAGAAGTTTCATGTTACCAATAACTCAAGTACACTAGTCACCTCTGTCTCATTCTCTTGGACCAGAATCCTGTTTTCAATATGAAAATTATAGAATGAAAAACATTTCATGCCACTTTTTAGACAATATTTATGGATTTTATTGTCTAAATAAAACCAGTTAGTGAATGATTTATCTCCATTTCACATGAAAATAAAGTTTGTGATCCCTTTTATGCTTCAGACAAAAACACTTTACTTACTAAAGGAATGAACAAATATACCATATAGTGGAGAACATCCTGTTCTTTTCTTGCAGTGGTACCACATTTTATATGAGACAGAAATTGGGCCTACTACTTAGTTAGGTCTGTGTTCTATATATTACTTATGTTATCTAAAAATCATCTCTTTCATTTCTTCAGAACCTGTACAGAATTTTTGAGAGATGTGTTGATATACACTACTGATTCATCTTACAGGACTTTACTGAAACCACTATTTCTACTTTTCATGGAACATAAAGTTTAATACTGTTTGTGGTTTCTCTCCTGTTTGGTAGAGAAAAGTTTTAAGATTTCCATTTGGTACTGATTATCATGTATCATAATAATTCTTACACTGTACACTTAAGAACATATTAATGTCCATGCTCTTATTAACATTATTTAACAGCTCTCCCAAATTTACATCACAGATTATAAAATTCTCCAGCTTTACAGATCTCAGAAAAAGCAATTGTTGCTATAAAAACATGGAATCTTTTTCGTGCTTTAAAGCCATACGTCAGAAGATTTTGGCAGCCAGTGTGGCAGCAGCTAACAGGTGTTTATTGTATGTGTTTTTTAACCATACTTGTAATTATTCTTTGGCTCTGTCAACTGCCCTCTGTCTGGTTATGTCATCTTGAGCCCTAATACAGCTAATTACACATTCCTGACATCATTCTAAGCCTCGCCTAAATTGCTCTGACATATGACTCTAGCTATTGCTTTGAGGAATTCATGCATTTCATTTTGAATCTTTTGTCTGAGATGATGTATTTGCTTAGTGTTCAGGAAACAAGCCTTGTATCATCATCATCTAGGAATGGAAGCTGCTGGCTGGTTACATATGAGAACTTGAGACTGTTATATCACTTTCCCCAGATGCCTCTATCACAAGTCTTACGTTTGTTCTTTTTTTCCTTTCAAGGGTCTAACTAAACTCAGGTATAGAATACATTAGAGAGGTCAGGAAGAAGCAAGTCAATTTCACAGAGATAGATAACATTTATAGAATTGCAAATCTTAGAGTCTTTTTCAGAAGTATTGAACATAACCAGTAGATAGTACATGAAGCCATCAAAATCTTATTTTTTTCTTAGTAATTGTTTTATTCCTAAGGAGAGACAAGATGACAAAGGTAACTCAAATAAAATAAGCATTTGCTTGGAGACTTCAGTATAGTTTTAGAGGGTTAATCCATGACCATCAAGGTGGGAAGCAGACAGGCATGGTGATGAAGCAGTAGCTGAAACTTTTACATGCTCTGAAGGCATCAGGCAGAGATTCATTCTATTTTAATACTATTTCCTGTGAATGGATATATTATCTCCTGGAGGGAGCAAGATGTCTCATAAGACTCAGAAAGTTAATGAAACAAAACTCAGAAAGTTCAAGAGACCTAAAAGGTTAAGGAATCTCAAAAAGTTACAAGCATCATAAGGTACTTTCCCAAGGTTATGAAACCAGTTGCATCTGCTGAAGAAGACTGTCCAGCAGACTGTGCATCCTGCCAGCTGTGTAAGGGTCTCAGAACATGCTCCTTTTGCAATTCATTCCCCATGCTAGACTGAATTTTTAATGATACAACTGCCTTTGTGTACACTGAGAAACCCACATGTAATCCCTCATTTATGTTTCTGTAGCCCAGTAAACCCATTGGTTCCCTGTACTGGCTGGTTTTGTGTCAACTTGACACAAGCTGGAGTTATCACAGAGAAAGGAGTTTCAGTTCAGAAAATGCCTCCATGAGATCCAGCTGTAAGGCATTTTCTCAATTAGTGATCAAGGGGGAAGGGCCCCCTTGTGGGTGGTACCATGTGTGGGCTGCTAGTCTTGGGCTCTATAAAAAAGCCACCTGAGCAAGCCAGGAGAAGCAACCCAGTAAGAAACATCCCTCCATGGCCTCTGCTTCAGCTCCTGCTTCTTGACCTGCTTGAGTTTCAGTCCTGACTTCCATTAGTGATGAACAGCAGTGTGAAAACGTAAGCTGAATAAACCCTCTCCTCCCCAACTTGTTTCTTGGTCATAATATTTATGTAGGTAGAGTAACCCTGACTAAGACATTTATTATACTAGATTTGGGTGTAGTTGCTTCTTTGTTATGTCATTTGTTCCCTGTCTGGAGTTCTATCTTGTTCATATCTCCATATAAAATATCAACCAGTAATATCTTACCTCTAAAGTTTTTAATTGGTTTTCTGTGAGTCTGTAATGTATTCTGTCACTCTGAAACACTAATATTTTGTAACCAAAATGCAGTAAAAGGGTAGGAATTTAGCTACCAGGAGGATTCTTGTCTTCTGAATGATGATAGACTCTACTCTAAATTTTCTCCCTAAAGCATCAGCTCACTCATTCCGGCTTGTTTTGTTGATATTTCTCTAAGAGGCTCTGAGAATTTAGTGTATGTGCTGCTTAAGCAACCGCAGGCTCTGAGAATTTAATAGGCCCCTAGACCTTAGCACAACTGATTCTATGGTTGAAGAACCATTCAGGCCATGAAACTCAGTATGTAATCAACACCAGCAGCCAAAACAAAACCAAAGACTTAATCCATAAAAATTCTTTGTCTGGTGAAGTTCCTAAATGTACTAACCTTTCATTTTTACTTATGTTGATATGCTTCTGACTGATTGTTCTGATTAACTGAGATGTGTCAACCCAGGATGTGTATGAGTGAGTGCATGAGTATGTTTGTGTGTGTGTGTGTGTGTGTGTGTGTGAGTGTGTGTGTGTGAGTGTGTGTGTATGTCAGTGTGTGTGTGTCAGTGTGTGTCAGTGTGTGTGTGTGTGTTTAAATGCTCATCCTGCCGAAGGATTGGGCCTACACTGGGATTCTGAATCTGCAGTGTATTCACTGGCCAGTTCATGAAGACTTTTTATTTTCTTAAACCCATGTCTGAGTAGTCTTTTGTGGTGAATAATACTCTATTAGAGAAGGAAGCTGATAAGATTCATACATGAAAGAAATTTTAACAATACTTAAGGAGCCCAGAAAATTTGTAAAACTCAGGGAAGCTGAGAGAGATACAAAACTCATGAGGACCTTTTCTGGGTTGTAAAAAGAAAAAGAACGGTTTCTGGAGAAGGAGGGACTGTGAGGAGAGCTAAGTGTAATTTGGATAAGGAGCTCAAAGTGTATTTGTGAATCAGCCCTTATGTTGGGTCCATTTTTCAGTGATGCAGCTGCCTTTGAGCTATCCATCGTTCTGACCCTTCACTGAGGGTCCTATAAATAACCCTCATACACTAATTTGTTCACCCAGGTAAACCTCAGTAATTTCTTGCATCTGTCATTGTTTGCCTAATTAGAAAGAACAGGCATTTGTTCATATCTACAAGGAAATTCAATCAATGCCTTGAAAAATGTTGTAATCTTGTAGCTAATTAAGGACAGGTCCACACAATGAATGTGCAAAATGAATAAAGGAAGAAGGAAAGGCAAGGTTTTAAGAAAAGAAAATAGTAGTGATAAACAGATAGTTAGCACATCTTCACTTAAATGGGAACTTCTGAGCCAGTAATTAGAACACCTTTTAGACTAATTAAATTGAAGACTCATGGAGTGAAAAGTAGCTCGAACATTCAACTACTAAATTCTATCACTGACTTTCAGTGGTGGAAGATTACTTCAGCATATGCATAACTTCTGCCCCGAGCCCTCCAGAAGCCTTCCAAACTAATGGTTACTTCTTAATGAAAAGAACATTTTCAAATGGGGAGGGTCCAGACACTGAATGACTACGTAGAAATTGTCTGCTGGTAACAAGGTGAAGCTAATACGATTTATTAACATGATCTCTAGTAGTCATTTTTAAATTGCATTATTTAGGAAAACCATGCATCTAGATACATAGGAAACCTAGTCAAGATTTCAATTCTTTCTAAAAGCCACCAGGGAAACGTCAAATATGCACCTGAGCACATTGGGTTTGCTGGTAATTTAAGCATTTCAAAGTTGATATAATGGACAAAATATGATCTATTTCAAAAATTACTATAAAGAACTTATGGTAAGATTGGAGCTTAATAAATATGTCTAAAAGTAGAATATTAGACATCAGCTAAAACTGTAATTTTGTAGAGTAACATCAGTCATATACACTAGAAAAAGGACAGTTTGTGCATGAAACAGTATTCAGGTATAATCCATGTTTAAATTTCATTTTTTTACTTTTTATTAATTCTTCAGGTACATGGTGTGTTTATCTGATCCTGGTGTTATTTGAAAACCTTTGTCTTTAATAGAAAGTGAAAACTTATCTTCAAATGTCAGGCTAGCTCACACTGATACCACAAGCCAAATCACATTAAGATAGAAGATCCTGAACATCAGAGGATGTACTTTACTTTCTTGAAATTACAAACATGGTGGGCTGCAAAATACAAAATGCTAGATGTATGTCTTGCCATTGAATTCCATATTTATATGTCATTTATAAATGTTCATAATTGGTAAATTTAAATATGGTATAGTATTTAAATATAAAAATTGGCATATAATATCATGGTTATGTCTACTTTCCTAAATAATTTTAATTTGAAGTATGATTATTTTATATTTAAAAACAATGTTCTAAGTAATTCTTATATTTACTTAATTTATGTTAGTTGACTAATATACTACATATATTTGTATTATGTAGATTTGTTTCAAATGCAATTTTTAAAGTACTAATTCACTACTATCTACATATCCATTTATTAGCTAACCAAAAATATTATTAGAAAAATACTTTATTCAGAACTTTTCATAAGTGAGACACTCTAGATAAGTATTTCTATCAACTTAAGATGAAAGGGCACTTCAGAATTTTAATTTTATTTTAAAATACTATTTAAGTGCACATAACACATTGAACATATTCCATCCATACTATGAAATTTTTGCAAGTAATGTTATCTGGTGTCTATTAGGCTCACTTGATCTCAAAAACTGGTTTTTTGTTTATTTGTTTTGTTTAATTTTGTTTCAAAGACCTTTCTATTTAGTCAGAAATGGATATTAAAATCACCTACTTTAATTGTGTCAGAGTGCTTTGACTTAGTATCTAATGACATTTGATTTATAAAATCAAGTGCACTCACGGCCATTGCACATACATTTAGCATTGTGAGGTCCTCCTTTTGATTTAGCACTTTAAATACTACATTTACTTCCTCTGACAAGTACTAACTTGAAGTTAGATATGTGAGCATTGTGTCTGCTTAATTACAATTCCATTTGTTGAGAATACAAGGGTCTTGCCTTTCAATTAAGGTGGTATCTCTCTTGATGGTGAGGTGACTTCTTAAAGATAAGATAGAAAGAGAAGGAGAGGTAGGGAGGAGGAAGGAGGGAGGAAAGGAGGAAAGGAGGGAGGGGAGGGAGGGAGGGAGAGAGAGAGAGAGAGAGAGAGAGAGAGAGAGAGAGAGAACCAGTTATTTTCAATTGATGTGTCGGTTTGTATCTTTTGTTTGGGAATTTGAGACCATTAAATTTTAGTTATCTTTAAACAGTGTCGTTCTAGTTTGATTCTCTGTGGCTGTAATAAAAATATAAACTAGAAGCAACTTAGAGGACAAAAAGATTTGATTAGCTCACACCTCCAGGTTGCAGTCCACAACAGAGGAAAGTCGGGATAGAAGCACAAGCAAGAGCTGAAGGAGAAGCCATAGAGAAAAGCTAGTTTTCTCACACAAATCAGAACCACCTGCTATGGATGGCACTGCCCACAGTCAGATGGACGCCTGAATATCATTTCACAGCCACGAATATAAGTCATAGAAGTGCCTACAAGCAAATATTATTCAGGCAATTCTTCAAATGATTTTTTTCTTACCAGGTGATACCATTGTTCTTGCAAGTTGAAAATAAAAACCAACCAGGATGAGTACATAATGATTTATGTCATGTTATTGATTTTAAAATGGTTGGTGTTTTTCTAGCTCTCAATGGTTAACTACTGGTTGGGGAATTTATTTTTTCTGGCTAATTCATACATATGGATATCTTAAGAACTATGTTATGGAAGAATAGACAGGATTATGGAGAATTTGACCATATACAGGCGATCACAACTTACTGATGCCAACTTTCAATACACTGAAATGAGTTTGCTTGCCATATCTACACACAGATAGAAGAATATGGTGAGCAAAGTGAACCACCAGACTGGAATTTACAGTATCTTTGACTGTTTTGTGACTTAATTCAGAGCTTACACAAACTCACTGTTCAAAATGCTGATTGCCTCAGAAGATTTGAAAGTAATTAAGAATCTAGTGTTTGGATTTGGGAAGTGATTAAGAATCAGTTCCCAGTTGATTTTATAAAAATTTGCACTTCCTTTTCCTTCTCAGGATTCAGTGATATTAAAGAGTTGTTGCCTGATAATGTTTTCTGGTGAGGGTCTTTGCCCATGACAAGGATATTCTGAAATACACAGAAAGAATTATGTCCATCAGCAACTACCCCTTCTGACTTGAGCTAAGCATAACCTTAGAATAATTTTGGAAGACAGTTTTAGAATATCAGAACTGGTTCTAAAACAAAGGACTATCACTGTAATGTCCATAGACACTACTTTAACTAACTTCTGGAAAACTATTTTCTCATCTCCATACTGTGGAGTCTGGGAAGCCAATGCTATACATACATTTATTATTTGTCAGTATATACCTTTTTTGAAAAATAAATAATAAAAGTATTCACTATAGCATTTAGCTGCTAAATAGACATTTGGTATTAAACAAATGAATGTGAAGAGAAGATAGTATAATACAGCTATAGAATACGAATGCAGTCTGGCCTTCTAGTATGCCTACCGACACTTGTCTCAAATGCTTTGGAATTCTAGCCCAAGTTCTAAGACACCTGTCACTACACTAAGTCTTCTTTTATAAAGCTGAGTCTCTGTTGCTGGTTATGCTTCTGATTAGTCCTCCTCTAGTCGAGTTCTTATTCCTCTTTATGCCTTCTAGTTGTCATTTGGGAGATCATGTTATTTATGGTTCTCTGACCAGTAAGAAGTTCTTGACATTGATACAGGAACTTTTGAATAGGATGGAACCTTTCTATAACCACTCGTATTTGGCACAGATTCCTAAGGTGCCAAAAACTCAACACTCATTAATGATCAACTGAAGACAGTGGCTGGAGTTCATTGTATCATGTCAATGAAAATTAATTGTGTGGGCTCTCAGGGAAATTTGGAAAGCAGAAACATTTTTTTAAAGAATTACTGAAAGGTAAGAAATTGAAAAAAATCAAAGAAAAATGAGAGAAAGTAGTGAGAGTAGAGGGGTTTATAAGAAAAGAAACCTCATCAAACGCCTTTGTCTAGGGGTTTCCATAGGACTATGTCAAGAACTTATGAAATGGTAAAGTAATCTCTGTGCAGTTGGGTTAATTCTATGAACTGTTGTGATGAAAGCTACTGACCCACAAGCTTGGTCTCGGTCTCCTGGATACCTCTCTCTCTCTCTCTCTCTCTCTCTCTCTCTCTCTCTCTCTCTCTTTCCCTCTCTCTCTCTCTCTCTCACACACACCACACACACATATACACACATACACATCTATGTACATATAAATAAATATATACAATTACTGTGAGGTATCCTCCATATAAGACTACTTGGACATGAGTTCTAACCAACAGCACATATTTATTAGCTGATTGATGACTTTATCAAGTATTTGGGACCCACATATCTGAGTCTTTGCGACCTGAACTATTCACAGGGCAAACTTTTAAGTACAAATCCACATCTTATTGATACACATCAGTTAGAAAGAATTGTTATCAAGAAGTATAATTACAGAAACCAAAAAGCAAGATTAGTACATTTAGAAACTTTCTTAAAACTATGGCCTTTGATAGATTAGATCTTTGTTCTCATTTTGGCAGATGTTGCTGCCTATGTCCTTGTTCCCAAAGTGAGAATGGCACTTCTATCATGGTGTTAGTTGTGCTAAGGTCTAGGAAGCTATTATATTCCCTAGTAGTTCTATGAATATGAGTCAATCCATAAATTCATCTGGGGCAGGGGATTATATAAAGAGACATTTAGGATTAGTAGATTAACAGAATTTAATATTTGTTTTATATAACTAGGTAGGCAGTTGATCAAACAGGGTCCCAATTGAGAGCTAGGAACATAAGTATATTAGCTAACCAGGGAACCAGGAGAAAAAAAAGATTGGTACCACTTATTCTATTCTTGATATCTCTTTTTTCATTCCTGAAAGTTATTTCTGTCTGTGGTTCAACTTTCCCTAATTATCACTAAGTATTTGGCATAAAAGTGACAAGTTTATCCCAGTGGCATACAGAGACCAATCACCTTGTCTCATTGAAGTCCAATCCTCTTCAGTCTGAAGAAAAATTATGGCTATGGAGTCTAACCAGGTTTCCATATGGAAAGCGTAATTTTCTAGATGGCCCAGGAGGTCTTTGTCTACTTGAGCACTTCATTTCCTCACGTTTCCTACCCATATAATGTGGGCTGAAGTTCCGGTTGCAGTAAATCCCACAATTCCTGTTCCACCCACATCTCCCTCCCCACCCCACCCCCAAAAAACAGGGGAATGGGAATGTGGAGACAATACAATGCACGAACGAACCCAAAATCTAGATATAATGGCCCCAGTCTCTTCTCCGTTATTATACCTTTGGTATAACATGTATAAGTACAAAAAAGAGTGGATTCTCTTCCAGTGCAAACAATTCAGAAGATACCAACTTGTTTAAGCCATTTGTGCAAGCAAGTGCCATTCTCTGTGGAACCTTGGAAATACACCGTTCCTGGGATTAATCTTCTGTGTACGGCTATAGGAATCTGTACAAGGAGAACCATTCAAGGGGTATCTTGTTTATAGTCGACACTCTTTTGGAGGATGGTCCCATTTACAACTGTTAGGTTTGATTTACAGCTTGTGCTAGTATTGGCTTAGTTGGGTTTTTAGAGGTTAACTTCTTGATTTCTTTATATATTTTGGATATTAGCCCTCTATTTGATGTAAGGATTAGTGAAGATTTTCTGTGGGTTGCAGATTTGTCTTGTCAACAGTGTCTTTTGCCTTACAGAAGGTTTTCAGATTCATGAGGTCCCATTTGTCAATTGTTGATCCTAGAATCTGAGTCATTTGTGTTCTGTTCAGGCAATTTCCTTCTGTGCCAATGAGTTAAAGACTCCTTTCCACTTTAATTTCTATTAGACTCAGTATATATAGTTCTTGTAGAAATCCTTGATCCACTTGGTCTTGAGCTTTTTGCAAGGTGATAAATATGGATCTATTTTCATTCTTTTACATAAAGACTACCAGTTAGACAAGCACTATTTATTGAAGATGCTTTCTTTTTTCCACTGCATGTTTTTGGCTTCTTTGCCAAAGATGAAGTGTCCAGGGCTGTGTGGGTTTATTTCTCAGTCTTTGATTCTATTCCATTGATCAATCTGTCTGTCTCTGTACCAACACCATGAGGCCTTTATCACTATTGCTTTGTAGTACAGCTTGAGATCAGGGAGATTCTCCCAGAAGATCTTCTATTGTTAATAATTGTTTTCACTTATCCTGGATATTTTGTTTTTTCCATATGAAGATGAGAATTGCTCTTTCCATATCTATGAAAATTTGTGTTGGAATTTTGATGACGATTGAATTAGATCTATAGATTGATTTTGGTAGGATGACCATTTTCACTATGTTAATCCTACCAGTGGTCATTCTAATTTACTATATTGCTTACTTTTCTGTTATTGTGCTAAAATACCACAATCAAAAGCTGTTTGTATTAAAGACTTACTATGGCTTACAGTTCCAGAGGGAAAGTCCGTAGTGGTAGACATATCACAGCACTGGTTCAATGGACTGATCATGATTCCATCCACATACAGGAAGCAGAGAGGGGGAACAGGAGATGGGACCAGGTTATAAGCCCTTAAAAACCAACAAGAGTGACATACTTCTTTCAGAAATGCTTTAACTTCTAAAGGTTCTATAGCATCCCTAAAACAGCACCATACAACACTGGGTGTCAACTACCTTCTGAAACCCAGGTATAAAATGCCACAACCATATAGTATTTTAATTTTACATGCATATAAACCAGGACTAGCTCAACTATGCCACGTTTTACTTGGCCTATCAATATCACTTGGGAGGAAACACTTTACTTTCTCCTGGATAGTTTGTTATCACCCAACAGGAGTCCTATGCTTATTAGTGACTGAGATCTGAATCAAGGACCAGAGCAAACAAGCATTCGTAAAACACTAATTCTGAACTTTACATGTCTCTTTTGTTTTACTTCATTTGCCAGAATAACTTGTAAGACTCATCTTAATAGATTTTAATAGTTATAAAACAATTTCTAAAGCTAGCCAACACCCAGATATGGAAGGAGCTGTAGAATCACAGTATTTCTGAAGTATTTGGGTGAAAAATTGAACCCATTTTATAAATATACAGTGTGGTGGATTTTGTTTATCATG
This sequence comes from Rhynchomys soricoides, assembly GCA_019843965.1. NCBI lineage: Eukaryota > Metazoa > Chordata > Mammalia > Rodentia > Muridae > Rhynchomys > Rhynchomys soricoides. The sequence continues at coordinate 2,179,935 of JADRCH010000067.1, read as the reverse complement.
GTACAGCAGCACATGAATCTTACTAGGAACATAAAAAAGCCTTAGATAGTTGTTGCTGCATAGTGAATATGTTTTCACTCTATTGTTGGAATTATTGCTTATATACAAAATAAGATACATTACTTTCCAATATCCCTTTAGAATGTTTTTAAAAAAAAATGCAGAGGTTCAGAAGTTAAACCCCTTATTTCATAGATTGTTTTATTTTCTAAAACAGGCTTAGTTGTGTTGTGTAAAATATAAAAAAATAAGTAAATAAATAAGCAATCCACGCTATCACCAGCAAGGCACCAGTGGACAGGCCTGCCTGTTTCCAGCCCAGCAGACAGGCTGACCTGTTGGCTTGGCAGACTCTCTGACCCAGACCTCCATAATCTGTCCACCTGGCCTGCTAAATTCTGATGGCAGGCTGTTGCCACGCACGCCCCATGCTTCTAATTCCCGTGGCAAGCTGGGGTACCTTGCCGCTGTACCTTTCTCTGGAAATCAGTTTAGTCGCCGGGTGAAGGAAAACACTACACAATCTTACTTTAGAATTAACAGGTAACACAATCACTGGGCACAGACACTAGCATTCTAATTTTGTACGGTATTTAAGTTATAAATCCTCCTGTGGACTCTGGCTACCTACATTGTGCCTCCATCTCTCTCCTGTGGAAATAAGAATCTTTCTCCTGCCTCCACTCTTCTTCTCTCTGACTTGAAAGTCCTGCCTCCTTCTCGCCAAGTGATTACTCCCTTGTAATCTTTATTCATTAGGGGAAGGTTCTGCCACATAGTTGTACAAAAGAAAGAAAAAAAAATCAAAGAAATTTGTGAGAAGAAAAGGAATAAAATTAAGAGTACCTGGATTAGGAGCAGATAACTATCTTTCCTTTCTCCTGAGACACATTTAAAACCTCTAGTATCTAGCTCTTGTGACCAGATTGAACAGCAGAAAGTGGCTTTCTACATTTTATTCTGAATCATTTCCTTGTCACCTTTCAAATAAAAGATTAAAAATAAATTTTGAATGTTTCTTCCAATAAGTCACTCACATTTATATTTTACATTTTAAGGCAATTAAAATGCACTCTAGTTTTGTTTGCAATATTTGTTTTAAAAAATGAATCACCAGGAGTAGGTAGCAGTTAATGAGCACTGATTAATTTTACAGAACATTTGAAGAAATATGAACTTAAAGGCAGAATGTCACTAATTAGTCATATCACTTTTTTCCTTTTTTTTTTTTTTTTTGGATATTTACTTTATTTACATTTCAAATGTTTTCTTCTTTGGAAAACCCCTATCCTATTGCCCCTCCCCCTGGCTCTATGAGGGTGCCCCCCTACCCACCCACCCACTCTGTCTTACCTCCCTAGCATTCCCCTACACTGGGGCATCTAACACCCTCAGGCCCAAGGGTTTCTCCTCCCACTGATGGCCAACAAGGACCTCCAATGCCACATATGTGGCCAGCACCATGGGTCCCTCCATGTGTATTCTTTGGTTGGTGATCCAGTCTCCGGGAGCTCTGGAGGATCTGGCCAGTTGACACTGTTGCTCCCTCCATGGGGCTGCAAATCCCCTTAGCTCTGTCAGTCCCTTCTTCAATTCCTCCATCTGGGACCCCACACTCAGTACAATGCTTGGCTGTAAGCATCCCCCTCGGTATTTCTCAGGCTCTGCCTGAGCCTCTCTGGAGACAGCTTATCATGTTCCCATCAGCAAGCACTTCCCAGAATCCACAAGAACATCCAGGTTTGGTGGCTAAATATGGGATGTATATCCAAGTGGGGCAGTCTCTGGATGGCCTTTCTTTGAGTCTGTGCTCCACAGTTTGTCTCAGTATTTCTGCCAGTGCGTATTTTGATCACCCTTCTAAGAAACACTGAAGCATCAACATTTTGGACTTCCTGCTTAGGCTTCATATGGTCTGTGAATTGAATCTTGGGTATTCTTGGGTATTCTGAACTTTTGGACTAATATCCACTTATCAGAGAGTACATACCTTGTTTGTGCTTTTGTGACTGAGTTACCTCACTAGGGATGATATTTTCAACTTCCATCCATTTGCCTGTGCTTTTCAGAAGTCATTGTTTTTAATAGCTGAGTAGTATCCCAGTGTGTAAATGTACCACATTTTCTGCATCCATTCTTCTTTTGAGGGACAACTGAGTTGTTTCCAGCTTCTGCTTATTATAAATATGGCTGCTATGAACATAGTGGAACATGTGCCCTTATTACATATTGGAGCATCTTCTGAGTACATGCCCAGGAGTGGTATATCTGGGTCCTTAGGTAGTACTATGTCAAATTTGCTGAGGATCCACCAAACTGATCCAGAGTGGTTGTACCAGTTTGCAATCCTTAGTGATCTGACAGGAGGCATGGGATTATTTCAATCTTCTTATATCTGTTGAGGTTTGTTTTGTGAATGATAATATGGTCAATTTTAGAGAAGGCACCATGAAATGCTATGAAGAAGGTACATTCTTTTGATTTAGGATATCTGTTAAGTCCATTTGGTCCATAACTTCTGTTAGTTTCACTGTGTCTCTGTTTAGTTTGTGTTTTCAAGATCTGTCCATTGATGAGAGTGGGATATTGAATTCTCCCACTATTATTGTGTGAGGTGTAATGTGTGCTTTGAGTTTAGTAAAGTTTCTTTTATGAATGTGAGTGCCCTTGCATTTGGAGCCTAAATGTTCAGAATTGAGAGTTCATCTTGGGAGTTTTGTTTTGTTTTATGAACATGAAGTTTCCTTCCTTATCTTTTTTGATGACTTTTGCTCAAAAGTCTATTTTAACCGATATTAGAATTGCTACTCCAGCTTGTTTCTTGGGACCATTTGCTTGGAAAATTGTTTTCCAGCCCTTTACTCTGAGGTAGTGTTTGCTTTTAGCACTGAGGTGTGTTTCCTGTATGCAGCAAAATGCTGGGTCCTGTTTATGTATCCAGTCTTTTAGTCTGTCTTTTTATTGGGTAATTGAGTCCACTGATGTTAAGAGATATTAAGGAATAGTGATTGTTGCTTCCTGTTATTTTCGATGTTATTTTTATGTTTGTGTGGCTACTTCTTTTAGCTTTGTTGAAAGAAGATTACTTTCTTGCTTTTTCTAGGGTATAGTTTTCCTCCTTGTGTTGGTGTTTTTCATCTCTTATCCTTTGTAGGGCTGGATTTGTGGAAAGATAGTGGTAAATTTGGTTTTGTCATGGAATATCTTGTTTTCTCTATGTATAGTGATAGAGAGTTTTGCTGTGCTTGTATTTGTGTTATCTTGGGTTTTTGAATGACATCTACCCAGGATCTTCTAGCTTTCATAGCCTCTGGTGAGAAGTCTGGTGTAATATATAAAGGTCTGCCTTTATATATTCTGTGACCATTTTCTCTTACTGCTTTTAGTATTCTTTCTTAATTCAGTGCATTTTGGTGTTTTGATTATTACATGGCAGGAAGAATTTCTTTTCTGGTCCAGTCTATTTGGAGTTCTGTAAGTTTTTTGTATGCTCATGGGCATCTTTTTCTTTAGGTTAGGAAAGTTTTATTTTATAATTTTGTTGAAGATATTTACTGGCCCTTTATATTTGTAATCTTTGGTCTCTTCTATAGCTATTATTCTTAGACTTGTATCCTGGACTTGTATTATTCTTCATTGTATTCTGAATTTCCTGGATGTTTTGGTTTAGCAGCATTTTGCTTTTTGCATTTTCTTTGACTGTTGTGTCAGTGTTTTCTACAGTATCTTCTGCACCTGAGATTCTCTCTCCTATCTCTTGTATTCTGTTGGTGACACTTGCATTTATGACTCCTTATCATTTTCCTATGTTTTCTAACTCCAGAGTTGTCTCCCTTTGTGATTTCTTTATTGTTTCTTTTTCCATTTTTAGATCCTTGATGATTTTGTTCATTTCTTTTGAATGTTTGTGTTTTCCTGTAATTCTTTAAGGATTTTTTGTGCTGCAAGGGTCCCTCTTGATCGAGGAATTTGAACAGAAGTGGTGGTCTTGCCTGTGCTTGATGGTGTGTTGGTACTCCTGGGAGTACAATTCTCTCCTGGCACTATTTGAGTATGGATCCCCGTGGCACAGGATCAGCTCCCTGATCCCAGAAGTAAACAGGAAGGCCACTTCTACCTCCCTGTGTCCTGAGGGTTCTAGGCAGGTCCCTTTGAGAAGATGTGTTCTCCACACTCCTGAGAGGCTAGCTCTTTCCCTGCGCCATTTGGGTATGGAACCCTGTGGCACAGGCTGCAGGCCGAATCTGGAAGACTCCTGTCCCAGACTGCTCCTTGGTCCATTTGTCCTGAGGGGTCCCGGAGGGGTCCCTCTGAGCAGAAGTGCTGGTCTTACCTCTGCTCACAGGCTTGTCTACACTCCTGGGAGGCTAGCTCTCTCCCTGTGCTGTTTGGGTATGCAGCCCTGTGGTACAGGATTAACTCCACTCTAAGCATATCACTTTTAAAGAAATTTTTTATGCACCTTAAGGCAGAGTTATACTACTGTGTGTCCAAGCTTCATGAAGTGGTAACAAGTATGGGATTTGGCAATTTTCTCTTGTTAACAAACACTTTTAATTTTCTACAAAATGTGAGACTTTTTCATTACACAATTTTTTTTTTAATTTTTAAATTGCTTCTGAATTTTATACTTTAAATTGATATTATCCAACCCAAATTTGTAAGGTTACATAGTGGATACTCCCCATTATTGACATGACATAAGAATTCCTAATATTTTCTATCTAGTTGTTAAATGCCCTTTTAAATAAGAAGATTTACCTCTAATCTCACTCCAAACATGTCTTATAAATTTAAGTATATTACTAATGTTTATATAGGTATTAAATGATCATTTTTCAAAGGTTTGGCCTATAGAAAATATAAATCTTGTGACTCTCCTAAAATTTGCTTATACCTCAAGTTAATTTTCACATTAAATTTTTAACAATTTTTCACCTGCTGAATTTGGAAAGGCACACAAATTGTACCACTAGGAATAACATACAAAATCTGATCTTTTAATTTTTCAAATAGGTAAGAGATATAATTTAGGTACTTTTCTCCAAATTTAATTTTAAAATTAAAAATAAAATTTTATGATGGAGTTGTATCTCATTTTCCAGACCACTTACCTTTCATACATCAGGAAGTCCCTAGAATTCAAGGCAGCCTCAGGGTAGACTGTCTCAAACAAACTCATTTTACATTAATACTACATTTAAATGCAAAAATGATCATATAAAAAACCAAAATGATGCAGCTGGTGAAATGGCTCAGTGGTTAAGAGCACTGACTGCTCTTCCAGAGGTCCAGAGTTCAATTCCCAGCAACCACATGATGGCTCACAACTATGTGTAACAGGATCCGATAACCTCTTCTGGTGTGTCTGAAGATAGCTACAGTGTATTCATATACATAAAATAAATAAAATAAAATCTTTTTTTTTAAAAAAAAAAAAGACTATTGTTATAAAATACACTCTTAAGAAGGTAAGACTGGGCAGTAGTCAAAGAATGCCCTGAGGAGATTCATATTTTAGGAAGGCTTTATACTTCTTTTTCTAAAATCTCTAAAACTAACTTCTTTCCTTGCAGTAAATTTTCCTGACCTAGTGATAGAAAGGCCCACTTGGATAAGTCTTAATTTAAAAGGAGTGTCAGGCCTCTGGGTTTGTTTGTCTTGATTTGTTTTGTTTACAAGAAAGTCTCCATCAAGAGAGGAATCTTTTAACTTTCAGAACAGTACACAATGTCATAGCTTCACCAATGACCAGAGACAGATGCCTTCCTTTAGATTCAGTTCCTGATGTTATTGTTCATTATGGTGGAATAGGTCATCTCCAATGACACCCAAGCGTGATAATAGATAACTAGATAATTAACAAAAAATGTAAGGTCAACAGAAAGTTATTCATAAGCAAAGAATAAATTTACTGCACTGAATAAGGGTCAAGCTACCTTGTGCACAAATTTGTCATAATGCAGGGTAACAATAATAAAAGAAAATAAAAATTAGTAACACAATAAAACGTTGTCTAGTTTTACAAAATAATTTGTTAAAATGAATAATATTTTGATAAAAATGAATTATTGTATTTATAGATAAATTAGAGTCCTTATTTATTTTAATGGATATTTAAAGGTCATTTTTCTTAAAGCCATGTCTTTAAGGCTGTGTGTATTATGTGACTAACAAAAAATGTATTTGCACTTTACAATACTCAAATGGAAAATTAGGAACACCAGAGAAAATTATGAACCTAATGTTAATTCAGGTCAGATTCCTTACCCCTCAAAATGACAAAACACAGCATTAAGGTAGTTTTGTTTTTGCTTTAATAAATCAGTTGTATTTTATAACTACCCATTTGTTGTGCAATTTTTCTGACATACATTTGAAACCAGATATCTGAAGGTATTCTCATATTTCTGTAACTTTTAAAATGCTGATGAAAGAACCTTAAGCACATCAAAATAATGACTTTTTTCCTATCATTTTGAGAGTCAGAGAGGCTCAACTGGAAGCATTAAAGCTTCATAAAATAGTACATAACCTAGTAAAAGCAGAAAATACTAACTCTGCTAATGTCTTTTTTATGAATTATCTTCACCAAAGGCAAAGGGCACCATTCACTTACAAATTCTATTGTTTAGCTCAGAGCTCCCTCGTGTGGCTTGATTAAGAAAGTCATATATAGTCAATGTAAAAGAGTTCCTAAATTAATGAACTCATAACATTTTGACTACACATCTGAGAAATGTTGAAACACAACATCTAAGATTGATTCTGTACACATGTAAAATGTGATGATTTAAGGTTTTTAAATGATCAGCTCATGATCACAAAGTTTATATCCTCGAAATGAGATCAAAAAAAGTTTCTATACTGTCTTGAAGATAAAACTAGTTTTGAGGAATGTGAAAGCTAATATAAAATATAATAGCACACTATCTTGGTTTTCTTGCCTTTATTGATAAGAAATGTGTATTTTGGGGTCAGAATTATCAGTTCGATCCTTAAAACATATATTTGTTTATTTTGTTGGTTGGTTGGTACCTGACATCAAGTTAAATTTCTTCTGTGTTGATTTAATTATAGGAGCCACTTGCTTCTAATACTGTAATCTTGGTCCTCAGTGGAGGTACTGGTGATAAGAACTGTGTTCTAAAATGATTCAGTTATCATAGTATCATAGTTTTGTTTCATTTGTACAACATTGGTGTCTTTAATAGGACTGCAGGAGCCGGAGGTTAAGATGATCACCAGTGAAAAGAAGACAAAGGCCTGTATGCTCCACTTAATAAATGAACAAAGTTGTAAAGAATGTTGGTAGGCCCCCAAATGATATGAATCCTGTTACCTTAGTACAGATTATTGTCCCCAATCTGGGACATTTTTAGAGCCAGTTTTTTCTACTCTGATTTAAATTAACTGTCTCAGAAATAAGTTTATATCCAAGTCTCTACCCCCTTCAATGATCAATTAGCCTATCTTGTAGTTAAATTTACCCTGCCCCGAATTTAAGTGACCAATTGGCATATTTTGTATCTTAAACTATTATAGCCTGATACATTGGCTGTTATCTCATAATTTTAAAATTTAAATATTTGACAGGCATGGTAAAGGGGGGGGTAGCTTTATCTCCTCTACAATTAATGTTTCTTAATACCACTAAAAAAAAAACAAGAAGATTACACAGTTTATGAATTTAAATGCCCGTTCAGAGTAGCATAAGTATTATTATCACCATGACATAGACAGGCTGTGATGAATTATAGAATATTTAGTTCAATGGTCACGGAAATAAAATAAAAACAACACAATGAAAGCCAGGCCTATGGTATTGGTTTTGAAATTGTTAATATCCCACTACACTCTTGAATGTTCTTTCAAGAAGAAATTGGAGGATGAGACTCGCAACTGAGATGCAAGCTACTGCTCTATTGAAAGCAAGCTGCTAGTGTTATATTTATTTCCATATCATATTAAACAGTGATTTCTCATGCTCTGTTTCTCCTAAGAGACTCCAAGTTAAAGATGTGATGTTTGCTTCTTTGACACTACTTTTGGACATTGTTTTGGTTGGGTTATTCTGTTTGTTTTTGTTTTTACTTTTGTTCTGTCTCTACACTCTCCCTTGACATATTAATAAGGTTTAAATTATTGACAAGAAGTGAGGATCTCTTTTTTTCTAGAACTGATTTAGAGTCGAGCCAGGGTGACTGTAGGGAATGGTTCTCATTGCCAACCTTTCATAGGGTCAGAGCACTAAGGAATAAAGCAATAAGGAAAGGAGCAACATTTTGACAGAGGAGACAGTTATTGTAAGAGTTTGGAGATTAGGCTGAGTCTTCATTTGAAGGTTCAGTAGGTGTTACTTGTCACATAAAAGATGTCAGTATAGAGGGCAATACTTGACATGCTCAAGATGATACTATCCAGAATTTAATAGCCTGTAATCTATAAGATACAAGTCAGAGGAGAAGGTTAAATAAACACGATCCAAGACACTGAGAACATTTTTAAATGGCCTAGAGAAGCTGAGTCCAAACTCATAGCTTACTTGTACAAATAAGAGGTCATACTCAATTTTATATAGACCTTTAAGCGTTTTTCTGCCTTATTTGATCCCCAAGGGATTTTCATATACTTCTGCTGAAGAATCATCCCAGATACAATGGGTTTCCTGAAGGAGGTACCTTGTGTCTCCTACTTCTGTAATGAGATCTAGATCCTGTCTTTTCTATAAGACTACTTTTATGGTGTTGAAGCTTGGTTACTTGGCCTCTACAGGAAATACCATGGATGTTTTAGGTAGATTATAGGAGAAAATTGTTTTTGATATTGATGTTTATAGCCAAGACTCATTGGCTGAAAGAGTCTTCTGAAATTTTATTGCAGCACATAATTGTTTGTGGCTACTACGCCAAAACTGGAAATGCCAGATATTCCTGGAACTTTGTTTATATTGTGTTTAAAACAAACGTGAGAAGACGGAACCTAGATTATGAAAAGCATTAGAAAATGATGTGCTAGTCAAGATTCTTTAGGACAACAGACAAAGTATAAATCTAGAGAGAGGGAGAAACATTTATTAGAATGGTTTATATGCTGCAGTCCAGATAATGGCTGCCTATGAATGGCTGGTCCCAGAATCCGTTAGGTATTCAGTACGTAAGGCTAGATATTTCATCTTTTCTTCAGGATATGCTGGAATCCTGAAGAAGTAAAGTCTAACTTCAGTGAAGGTATGGATTTGCCATGAGGAACAAAAGCAAGCAGGAAAATAGAGTAAGCTTCCAAACTTCTTTCATGTCTTTTATATAGGCTGCCAGCAAAAGGTATGGTCCAGATTAAAGGTTGATTTTCCTACCTCAAAGGGGCAGGATTAATGGTTTATTTTGCCACTCTAAAATCCAGATTTGAAATGTATCTTCCCACTTCAAATGATTTAATTAAGAAAAATATCTCTTGTGTTATTCACAGTCATTTGGGTTTTAGGTAATTCCAGATGTAGTCAAGGATCACATGATAAAGAACTTGAGGAAAGAAAACACAAATATCTGCACAAATACATTCTTGACAAAATATGAAAACACTCAAGTCAGTTATAGTCCTCATTTCTACAACTGGTAATATAGCTTTAGCTGATATGTATAACTATCTTATTGTATTTCTGATTCTGTATTTCATCCATCCTCAGCAAATACCTCAGCAAGTCTTACTCTTTTCCTGCAGCAGTGGCCTTCATTCGGGACAGGTCTGGATCATATGTCATCCAGCCTAGAGTAGGCTATTGTAGTTTCTCATTGACTTAATCACAGGACATGGTACCACCAAGTGATGCCCTGAAGTATATCATACACTCCAGAAAAACATAATCTTTCTAACCTCCCTTGCAAATAATCAACCCAGTTTCTCCTTAGTAATCTAGATCAAACACCTCTCCTGTCACTGTTGTTCTTTTCTTAGCCTGTTGTATTAAGGACATCAGAAGCTGAAATTAGCCAGGGGAAAGTCTGAGCTTTCTGTTCAATGGAATTTCTGTTGTGCCTTATGGCAAGAGAAACCCACCACCACCACATCTGGTCCAACACTTCTAGGTCAGAAGAGCTTAAGGTTGTGGAAACAGGAAGCAAAATTTTTCCTAGTCAGTCACTTGGAGTGAAACTGAGTAGAACTAATCCCTACCCACCCTTTGATTCTTGCACTGGACCCATGGAGCCTAAATATTGGAGAAAGCACACTCTATATTGAACAATGATTTAAAATACATTTGTTGCCTCTTGCAAAACCCTGTCCCAGACCCCCAGGTTTCTGTCACTTAATTGGTACCATGACTGTGCTTTCAAATGACCATTTCATCTTTCTAACAGGCTAGCAGCTTTATGATGGCAGGGAACATAAGACCATTGGATTTCATGATTGTGGCTTTACTGTTACATTTCTCAGACTGTGAAGTGAGTTTTTTGGTCAGACACAATACTGTGTGTACTATTATGACAGTGGATAATTAATTCTATAAGTCTGTGGATGGTGGTTTTGGAAGAATCATTGTATTCAAGAAAGGCAAATCCATAACCATAAGTTTCTGGTAAGGAAATAGCATTGTTCTTTCTACAGAAAAAATTCTCCAGTGCAGTCAATCTGACACTCGGTCACTGGCTGGTCATCTTGAGGAATAGTACCATATCTGTGGCTCAGTTCTTGTCTCTGATGTTGACAGATCTGGCACTCAGCAGCAGCTATAGTCAGGTCAGTTTTGGTAAGTGGCAGTCCATATTGTCTAGCCCAAATATAACCTCTCTCTCTGCCACCAAGGCAAGATGCTATGTGATCATTGAATTCTTCCTGCTGAAGTCATCTTTTGATGAGCAAAGGACTCAAGTATCTTAAATTACTTCACACATTTGGAAAGATCTATCTACATACTTCTTCCCACGATGTCTTACCAATTTTCCAAACCTGACCATCCAGTCAATTGACTGGCCACAGCCAATCAGTGAACAATCACACATCTGCCCATTTCTTCTTCCAAACAAAATGTACAACCATCTGCACTGTTTAAAGTTCTGCCCTCTGTGAAGATTTCTCTTTTCATGTGTCCTTCAGGACAGCTACAGCTGTCCACTTCTAGGTGGTGCTGGCATAACATGCAGCTTCAGTAAACCAAATATTCATCTCCTCTTTTTCAATCAACCAATCATGAGACAAACCTTAGATAAATATAGGTGCATGATTGGTAACAAACAAAATTGTAAGAGTAGTAGAAATGTTAGGTATTCAAGCAACTTTTTCATGTAACTTGCTTGAGCATTCAGGACCTGCTCAAATAGTCTACTTCCATTTGAAATGGATTGCTGTTGTTCATGTTCACTTTTTGACGTGGTGGGTGTATTAGTCAGGGTTCTCTGGAGAAACATAACTTATAGAATGAATAATGTCTCTGCAAGTGTTACAGCCAACAGAGAAATGAACTGAAGGAGGAAAAAAAAACACTTGGTTTTGTTTGACTTATTCAGCAATTACTGTTTCAAACTTCTAGAGTCTGAAACCAGGTCATTTATTGGAGCCATATTTAAGTACAACACAACTTTGGGGAAAAGGGTTTTTAATTACAATTAACAGTCCACGTATATAACAAAGCTTAAGACATGTTCACATTGAAACTCCTTACAAAATACACATGACTTCTTCCATAAAGGGCTACTGCTGACTCAGAAATGATGTTCTCATCTAGGGAAAATGACTGAGGCAAACATAATGCCCATAAGAATTGGGATTGACCTGGACTAAGACAATGTAGGAATCATTTAAAATATTGTAAAGTACAAATAACCTCTCTAATAAGGTTAGGCTTGCTAGACTTAGAATCAGACTTAGAATCAACAAAATACCATGCCAGGTACAAGAAGTTGGATTATATCATCAACTTTATCTTTCCAAGTGCTTGGTACAAATGAAATATGAGATTTCTTTGAATGTGTAGCTGTCGATCAGGGTTGCAGTCTTACCAAGTTATATTAAAAGTCAGAGGGTGCCCTTGAAATTATCTAGTGATGATGGAGGGATACTACCTAGATGATCTTAGTTTAGATTATATTTGAGACATGTCAGATACTGAGAAAAAGACATGTACTCTTTTGCGCACAAATGTTTCTGTTAAACTTTTTTCATGTTTTGCCTGTAGGAGGAGATCGTTTTTTAAACTGCTCTGTGAGTTCATTCTATGAAGTGTCAAAGTATACGTGTGTTAGAACATACTCAGATAAGGAGCGGACCAACTGCAGTGGAGGAGAAAGGTAGGTGGATAACTAAGAGGAAGGGGGGACAGAGAAGAGGAAAAGAACAGAATTATTTAGGATTTCAGTGGCTAATGATAAAGGGGTTGAACAAGCACACATGATGGGTCGCTAAGGATTTCCTATGAAGCTGAAGTTAGAGGAAGAAGATAGTGTAAGAGATTCTGAAGAGGCACATACACAATACAGAACAGATGAGAGCCTAGCAATAGAGCCATGACAGCTTCACTATAATGAGTCTCAGAATCCTTTTCTAAATTAAGAAAAAAAAAGTTTCAAGAGCAAAAAATGCATTAGGTTCAGAGAGTTTTTAACATATGGAAAGAAGTTCAATAAATTTTTATTTGAGCAGATGCACTTTTACTAAATCAATAACAACAGGGATAGAGCAAATAATGATAGCCAAGATAATTCTCAAGACAGAAAGATCATGTCTGGTAAATACATCATAGTGTGATATCTGCAGTAACATATTATGTAATGAAGCAGAAGAAGCCCTGACAATCTAAGTCAGATATGCTTACAAAGCAAAATAAAACAATGTAAAATGTCAAAATAATTCATTGTAGTAAAATGTTTAAAGAATTGTTATTACTATATGAATTTGAAAATTTTAAATCCTATATAAAACTGGGGAGAAATTAACAATGAATATATAATTAAAATGCAAACTTTGAGAGTTTATTTAGCTGCAAATAAAAATCAAATCATGAACTTTGCAGGAAAATGAATAGAATATACCATACTGAATGGGGTAACCCAGATCTTGAAGACAAACTTAAAATGGTCTCTCTTATTGCGGACTCCAAGTGCAAATGCTTCAGATGTGTTTACTAATCCTGCATTAACTTCAGAAACTGGCAATATTTCTAGGGTAGTGTTGGGGGACCCATAAAGAGGGAAGTATCAGAGTACAAGTGATGTGATTAGGAAAATGTGAAAAGGGGGTCCTTGGGAAGAGGGAGGGAGATAAATACAGACGAGGAGTAAAGGAAAATAGAAGGCTTTGATTAATCTAGTAGATGAAATGAGATAAATGGGGTTTCTACATACGGAAGGAATAAGAGAAGTATTGAAGAAGGAAGAAGACGGGCAAAATAACAGTAAGGATGACTGAAATAAAAGAAAGGATGAAAATTTATACTATCTACTCTCCATTTAAAATTGTCCACAAGACATGTAAATGCATCATATATACATACATTTATGAATTGAATTTAATAAATTTAATTTATTAATTATAATTTAGATGAAAATTTGCCATTTTACCTGACAATGTTCCCCTTAAGATCTATAGAGCATTCACGAAATCCTAAACACAAGGCAAGAGCAGCCTGCTGGCTTGTTTTTGTGCAGTGTAAAAGTTATTGTTGTATTATTTGAATGCTGATTTCTCTGTCCACATATCTTGTTGCAATCCGGATATAGCACTATAATGCTTATTCTAAGAATTTCCCATGTCAAGTTTGTGTAAACATTGCTCCCTGTTTATTCTTCGACTTATCAGTAAAAGCTTATCAGCCAATGGCAGGGAAGAGGACAGAAAAGGGCTAGGCTTCTGCCAGCCAGGGTAGGAGAAAAAGAGAGGAGGAAGTAAAAATTATTTCAAAATCATGCTTTTATGCTAAAAGGGGAAAGAGAGTATACATAAAAATCCAGAGATTGATATTAATAATTTGAAATTGCTAAATTTAAAAAATAAGTAGTATAAAATGAGAGAGACAATAAAAGAAGTTTTGGAATTTGTATAATGCACTTTCAAATATTTTGAAGATAGGAACAAAATAAAAAATGTTAAATGACTTAAATGAGATGAGATTTCCAATTATGAATATTACCATGCTGATCACGCTTATCTTGGTAATCATGGTGGTTTTCCATACCTTCTAAAAGAAAAGGGCTTTTCAAGAGAAAGAAAAACATGAAAAACAGATACAAGCCTTAGAAGAAAACTGGAGGCAACCCTAAGAAGAAAAATTGGAAAGAAGTATAAATAAAATTGAGATAGATACTAAGATAGAAACTGAAAAAATAGAGAGCCTAATGCACCACCGTAGAAGGAAAACTAGGATAATAAGCAAAAGATTGTTAGAAAACAAAACTTAGTTTATCTGGTTAATATATAACAAGTGTCAGAAATACTGAAAATCAAGGATATGAACAATATGGGTGACAACCTGTAAATGAGCTGAAATTGAGAAAATTTAAAGTATAATAAAATATGAAATGATTTCACCATCCATGAAACAAATATTAATTTCTTTGATGATTCAAAATAAAATAATCCCCCCAAACTGGAAAGATATGACAAAAACAATCTTAAACCATGGTCCCCAATTACAATGGTATTCATGGTGGAGAGAAGAGGCTAGAGAGATAGAACAGAAAAATAAGGCCAGAAGTATCAATATTTCTCAAGGTCAGCTACTAGGTGATCAAAATACTGAGGTACAGTTGCAAATAGTATATGATGAGGCAACTTTGGGATATATCATATTGCATCTTTAAACACTTCGGACAAGGTTGAAGAAACAGGAAAAAGAATTGAGCTGTTTACTCAGATTCTGCAAGGTCCTAAAAAAAATTCACTCTCTTTATACTGAGATTAACTTCAAGTAGACATAAAAGTGTATCAAATCCACTAGTTATAATAGCATTAACTGAATCTTTAGCTTTTAAAAATGCTAATGCTGAATGAAAAAAAAATGTGATCAAGGCCTTAAAAGCAAAATCAACACCAATAGATGAATAAATTAGAAATATGGTTGGCACTGAATTTCATTCATATGATATAAATTTAATAGAAGTGATCTCTAAAGATTTCAAGAAAATCTAAAATCTCAAATGTCTTTATTGTGGTGAACAAGACCATTTCAAAAAGAATTATAAGGTGGACCAAGATAATTCCAAAAAGAGGGCCTATGCCTTCTAGAATATACAAAAGGTGTGGCAAAGGTTAATACTGGATTAATCAATGTAGATTAACAAAAGACAGATAGGGTAATCCCTTATCAAAAACACTCAGGAGGGATGCTTGTAGGCCCCAATATCACATTCAAATCAGCCAATTAAGGTCAACAATAGAGATACTCATGCCCAAAACAATTAACCTACACTGCTCTAAAGATAGACATTAAAAACTCAGATATCAAAGTCAAAGTAACTTCACTAGATAAAACCAAAAAAACAGACAAAACAGAAGGAGCCAAGAGACCAATACTTTGGCAAACTTTTACAGATAATCAGAGACCAAAACTAAAGGTGTTTATAGAAAATATTGAAACTGGAAAAATGGAAAAACTACAGGGGATTTAACAATAATTTCACCAAAATCTTGACCCCCAGATTGGCCTCATCAGGAAGTAGATATTTAATTTCAAGGAGCTGGGACTTTATCACAGTTAAAACATAATATAAAATGGCTTAAAGTATAGGACTAGAAGGTAGAATAAGAAAACTAAGGCCATATGTGACTTATATAGCTATAAATTTATGTGGAAGTGATCTGTTGCAACAAAGGAAGGCACAGATTACCATTCTTCCAACTTCAAGGACAATCTATAAAATAAGAGATTTTTCTGATAACAGTATTAAAAAGTCTTATCAAGAACAGTCACAGACTGTCCAAGTTGTCCATATACAGGAAACAACAGAAGCTGATTCTCCAAATGTATATGGGAGAAACACAGCTAACAGAACACCTAACTAATAAACCTAGAACAAGGGCCTATGAGAAAAGAAAATCCTGCAAGCAATAAAGCAACTAGTCCAAGAGCAGCTAGAGATTCAACATATAGAAGAATACGCCAGTTCTTGGAATTCTCCTGAATTCCAAATCTGACAACATAGGATATTGACAATTATAAGAGCAAATTAATAAAATAATTCAGTCAATAGGCTCTTTACAAACACAAATCCCATTGCCTTCCTTGTTATTTAAAGAATGGCTTAGTACAGTGATTCATTAAAAAGGTTGCTGTTTCAAAATTCCTTTACAAGAACAAGATAGGTTTGCGTTCTCAATAAATATTCATAATATTTGTCCAATAAAGGTATCACTGTAGAGCCTTGCCAAAAGGAATGTTGAATAGGCCTACCTTCTGCCAATATTTTGTACATTGTACATTGGCCATTTAAAATAATTCATAAACATATACATAATTTTTGTTAATTCTGAGATTGTCCCATTATGACCAGAAAAGGAAAGTTGGCAAAGAGATGGCAGTAATTTTTTGGAAAAATTAATAACCTATACTCTAAAATGACTGAAGTATATAAAAATTACAGATTTTAAAATTATAAGTAATTCCCCCTCATATAGTGAAAGAGACTCCCCTACATTTATACTGATACAAGTAAATCAGGAAAGACAGGAAAAACAAGTAAGATGGATTATAGTCTTTATGATTCAGTTCAAAAATCAGAATTATATGCAATTCTTATGGCACTATTTGAACTTTGAGAACTTCTTAATATAGTAACTGACACCCAATATGCAGAATGTGTTGTCTTATACTTGATTCAGCATGATTTACAATTAACTTCACTATTTATCTAACTACAAAAATAATCCAAAATAGAAATCACCTATTTTATATAAAACATATCAGAACCCATACAGGTCTACCAGGCTCTCTAACACAAGGTAATGGGAAATTAATCAACTATCAATAGGAAGCGTGTTAGAAGCCTCAGAATTTTATAAGAAACACCATGTTAACAGCAAATGTTTAAAAAAAGATTTCTTTCTATAACTTGACAACAAGCCAGAAAAATTTTTAAAAAGAAAATGCATCACTTGTATTTTATATAACCAAACTCCATTACCCAAAGGGAGTCAACCAAAAGGTACACAAAGAAATAAAATTTGGAAAATGAGTGAGTTTCATTTTGCAGAGTTTGCAAAATTAAAGTATGTACATCATACCGTATACACATATTAAAGATTTCAAAAGACAACTGTACTTTAAGTCCTGAAAAGACTAATTCAGTAATTACACATGTATTGGAAGTTATGGCAAGTATCACAATTCCTGAACAAATTAAGACTGACAATGCTCCAGCATATGTCTCCAGTGAAATGAAGCAATTTTTTGCATATTATAATATAGAGCATGTGACAGGTATAACACACAGTCCTACAGGACAGGTAGTTGTAGAGAGATCTAATTGTGCTTGAAAAGAGATAGTTAACAAACAGAAAAGGGTAACAAAGAACCCCAGAGATAGATTACATAATGCTTTAAAATTGACTTTAAAATTTTTTAAATTCTAACAAACAAAAATCAACAGCTGCTGTAAGACACTGGATTATGAAATACACTGCTGAACATAATCAGTCCATTTATATTAAGGTTGTCCTGACTTCATAATGGTAGGCAGGAAATGTGTAATTCTGGGAGAGAGGCTATGTATATCTATCCACAGTAAAAGAAATCTATGGATTCCTGCCAATTTGTTAAAAATCAGATATGACCAGGGAAGGCTCCCTGAAAATCTTGGTTTCAGATAGAAAGAAAGAAATCAAGAAGACAAAACAGGACAGATAATATGGCTTGCTGATCCCTCCATAAGGGAATAGCTCTGAGACTGACTGAGAAATAAAAATATCTCCAGTTAGAACCTCATGTATTTATAGCCAATAAATCTTTGGCTACAAAATCCTCACAACTTAACATGTCATCCTTTCAATTGGCATAGATAAGGAATTATATTAGAGTTTGGTTATACAATCCAAGGTAACTTATGAATAAAGACAGATATCTTTCACCAGCTCATATAAGAGCTGAAAATCAACCTTATCTGATCTGTGTGCATTGCACATTCCATACATATGTTAATATAGAAATTTATATTAACCTCTAAAAGCTTATATCTTCACAGAGAAAAACTACCTGAAAAGCAACCCTGACAAGATTCACCTATCAGGGATGCTGAAATACTGAGGCACTTTGCTACAGCATCTTGCCCGCTCTAACCTCAGACTCCCTTAATAGCAGTTTCATGGAAACTACCTTCCAAGGCAGCTTCAAAGAAAGCTGATGAACCCAGATGACCTCAATTCATCTAGGCTTACAGAATGTTCCAGCCAGGACGTCATTTAAACCTGCATTTTCACAGTGTATAGAGAATGGACAACAACTGTTACAACTAGCTTTCTTAAAACTAAACCATATTCTCAAATTTGTTGGGCCCTCAAAAAGAAAGACAATGTCCCAAATCAGAAGGAATCAATTTTAAGAGAACAAGGCTCCATTTCTAAGAGACAGGGTGGATAGTTTTTGGTCTTTCAATGAATGATGGATGTTTGTCATCACTTAAAGGGAATGGTTATAAGTAGTTATGGTTTTCTACAAGGAAGAAACAAAATACAAGGATTAGATTCAGGAAGTCTTTTTTCTCTTTCTTTTAATTTCCTATCTAATGTTTGGGGTGAACGAGAGAGAAGGAATGAAAAGAAAGAGGGGACTATAGGTATGAAATAGGAATAATACAAATAAAGGGTAGATTACTGAATCTACTTTTAAACTAAAAACATTAACAAGCGGAAACTATTACTTTGGAATAGATCTTTGCATATTGATACAAAATTGAGGTGATATTTTGCTACACCTTACAATGTTTTCAACTTTCATTTCAGTGTATTGTACCTGTATAATTCTTTAAAATGTACTTTGAAGTTCTAGTCCTTTTCAAAGCTGCTATTATAAGCTATTAATGATAAGTAAAAATTGCAACTTAATAGTCAATCAAACTCAGAGTCATGTCAGATAGTAGTCTAGTTACTTACAGTAACTTGTTTTCAAATTTAATCAGCTAGTGAAGTGCTATCTGAACAAACAAACACAGACACTTCAGATATACCAGATAGATACATGATTTTCCAAAACTCCACGGACCCACAGAATATGGCATTTAAAGATTTTTCATTAAATTAAGCCTTTTTGACAATGATACATATATGCTCTCAGCAGTATTCCTGTTCCATTTCGAAGATGATGATGAGCATCAAACCACTTCCATATACAATAAAATGATAAGTAAGATATTTTACTTACTTGATAAAAAGAGCCAGAGAAGATAGAAATGTGAGTAAAATAAATACATACAAACAAATGTGCTATGTTTAATATGTGATACATTATTTAAATGGAATATGATATCAACAGAAAATAATATTTGAAAGATACATTATAGATACTGTATAGTTTTGTGTTAAATAGTTCATTTCTTAAAAACTTAACTATATTATTATGTAGGTGTATGTCATGGGTTACATGTTAGTAAGGTAAAATTGGCTCAGAAAGAGACATGGAAAATACAAAAACAACTAACAACTTTGTGATATCAGGAATCATAAAAATACAAGATACATTGTTTTTTAAACCTGTCCTGTGACAAATATTGTGGAGCACATTCACAATCGCCAAGACAACTGAGGCAGAAAAAGATGTCATGGTGAGAACAGCTGGGACACAGAGAAATATTGTCTCTTAGCTGTTGAGGTTGAAGTATGAGTAAAAGAAAATAGAACAAGCAACAATATCAATTTAGATTTTAGGATTTATTAGATTCTTATCAGCTTATGTAAGACCAGAGTATTTTATGCCTGACTCATACTTGACATTGTATTGGTAACTTTACCCTCTGAAGGCTGCTGAAAGAGCACATCATCTTCTACAAGTCTGCCATGGTACAACTTTTGAAGTTAAGACAGATAGTGCATAAACATTTCTTAATGGTTTGTTACAGATTTGTATGACTTTCTATTGGGCATAAACATAAGATTGCAATTCTGAAACACAATTGTACAGGGCACATGTGTAACCTTATATAATGTCAGAGTTCTTGTGAAATATGTTAATTTATAGTCTCATCAGCTTACCAGTACTCATTCAATAAACTATTCCTGGTAGTTGTTTCTTAATATCTCTTAATTCATGCCATTTCAAGATATATATTAGCGATCACTAGTATTTATTTGGCTATCACAGACTCTTATTTTATTATATATATTTTTTACTTATTCACTTTATATCCTGGTCACTGACCCCTCCCAGTCATCCTTTCTCACAATCCTTCCCCCATCCCCATCCCCATCCCCTTCTCCTCTGAGTGTCTGGGGACTTTCCTGGGTGTTCCTCCATGCTGACACTTCAAGTCTTTGTGAGGTTAGGTGCTTCCTCTGAATCTTAATACTATGGATAGGTGTAGCTAATTAGACTTTTAGGAATTTAAATTCCTTCTTGTAGGGAGAATCTCTTTAATTGATACCTGACACACAATGAGAAAAGTCTAGTAATAAATTGAGTTGAGGATACGAAACATTGTGCCTTGTTTGAAAGGCTTTAAGTGATAATGTATAAATTACTTAAATCTCTCTCTCTCTCTCTCTCTCTCTCTCTCTCTCTCTCTCTCTATCTCTTTCTCTCTCTCTCTCTCCTTCCCCTCTCTTTCTTTCCCCACCAATGGTGGAGGAAAGCCTGAGAAAGAAGTGTAAGTTTTCATAAGAATGAATACAATAGAAATCACATAGACAGGGAGTATTAGAAAACATTGATAGGCTTAATGCTAAATGATTTCTGTCTTATCTGAGAGGAAACTGGTGTGTTGTTAGCTATCACTAAAGTCTGGTCAACATTTTAAGAACCCTTGCATGCAGATTTATTTTTCAACTACTATGTCTGTCAGACAAAACTTAAAATCTTCCAGATGTCTTTCTCCCAAATCTAGTTGGTCTGAGTCTTTCAGCTGCTGTGAATCTAATCCTTCCTGGATAGTCTCTTTTGTCAGCTGCTTTATATTTACCATTTCCAGATCTCTGTCAAAGGCTCCATGACCTACAAGGTCTCTGAAGTGCAAAGCTTCTGTGAACTGCAGAGTAACTCTGTCCAGGGAGGTAATCTCTTTCAACATGGATTTTATGGACATTATCCTGTCTCCCAATCACTTTCCTTGCTGATTCTGTGGAGTAAATGTCTTGCAAAATTATTGTTGCTTTAGGCAGTACATTCTTTAAAACCTTCTGCCAAAAGATAAATGGCATATTCAAATAAGCACATCTCTTTGGGAGTATGACCCTATCTGCCTTGCAATTATTTATAAGGGAATAGATTATATCAAACAACTAAAATCCAAAGATGCTTAAATTTAGACTCTCGTATACTTTTTTCACCTTTGATGTAACAAAAGGAATTGTTTTGCTCTTTCATTTATTTCTTGGGGACATTCTCTGATATGCTTAAGGTAGAGGAGAACATGTACACTTAATAAAGACAAAAATGAACAAATAAGTTGCTGTTTGGTTTGGTGAGATGGAAATATATGTGTTACTTTTTATTTTTAATATTTTATGCTATGTTAACAAACAAAATTACATTTTTTGATTTTACTTCGGGGAAACATTTTACTTCAATAATTTAAAGTCCAAGATATAATATCTGGATGACCCAAAACTCAGCCTGGGGAAGAGCCTGGCTCCAGATCCCCTTCCACACTCAGAAACAGCTTGCCTCTGAGGAGGTCCATCACAACCAGGCTTACAGGCTCACAGGAAGGACAGGATCCAGTCAGAGACAACAAGGCAAGTTAACACTGGAGATAACTAGATGACAAGAGGCAAGCACAAAAAACAATGCCACTTGGCACCATCAGAACCCAGCTTGCCCACCGCAGCAATCCCTGGATACTCTAACACATTTGAAAAGCAAGATTACAACCTAAAATCCCACCTCATGAAGATGGTAGAAGAAATTAAGAGGAACATAAATAACTCCCCTAAAGAAATACAGGTAAACAGGTAGAAACCTTTAAATAGGAAACACATATCTCTTAAAGAAATAGAAGGAAACATAATCAAATAAGTGAAAGAATTGAACAAAACAATCTAAGATCTAAATATGGAAACAGAAACAATAAAGAAATCACAAAGAGAGACAACCTGAGAGATGACAAACCTATGAAAGAGATCAGAAATTACAAATACAAGCATCACCAACAGAATATAAGAGATAGAAGAAAGGTTCTCAGGTGGAGAAGATACCATAGGAAAATAAATGAACAACAAAAAATTAAAAAGATACGATAGAAGATAGTGACACAACAGACAAAGAAAACACAAAGTGCAAACTAACCCAAAATATCTAAGAAATTTAAATGAAAAGACCTAACCTAAGAATAATAGGAAAGGAGAGAGAAAGATTCCAGATGCTAAGGACCAGGAAATATCTTCAACAAAATCATAGAAGAAAACCTAAACAAAAACCTAAAGAAAAATATGGTCATAAATATACAAGAAGCCTACAAAACACCAAATAGATTGGACCAGAAAAGAAATTCCTCCTGTCACATAATAATCAAAACACTAAATGCACAGAACAAAGAAAGAATATTAATAGCAGTAAGAAGAAAAGGCCAATTGACATATAACGATAGACCTATCAAAATTACACCAGACTTCTCAACAGAGACTCTTAAAGCCAGAAGATCTTGGACAGAGGTTATGCAGACCCTAAGAGAACACAAATGCCAGCCAGGCTACTAAACCCAGAAAAACTCACATTAACCGCAGACGGAGAAACCAAGATATTCCATGACAAAGCAAAATTTGAATAATAACTTTCCACTAATCCAACCCTACAGAGGATAATTGAAGGAAAACTCAAACATAACAGGGATACTACACCCAGAAAAAAGCAATAAATTAATCATCTCATAACAAACCCAAAAGAAGAGAACAAACAAACAATAATACTACCACTAACAACAAAATAACAGGAATAAACAATCATTGATCTTTAATATCTCTCAACATCAATGGTCTTAATTCCTCAATAAAAAGGCATAGGCTAACATACCGGATACACGAAGAGAACCCAGCTTTTTGTTGCATACATGAAACATATCAGTGAAAAAGACAGATACTACTTCAGACTAAAAGGCTAGGAAAAAATTCCAAGCAAATGATCCCAAGAAACATGCTGGAGCAGCCATTCTAATATCCAATGAAATAGACTTTCAACCAAAAATTATCAAAAGACATGGAATGACACTTCATACTCAACAAAGGAAAAATACAAAAAGATGAACTCTCTTTGCAAGGGCATCCACATGTATAAAAGAAACATTACAAAACCTTAAATCATACATTGAACATCACACAATAATAGTGGGAGACTTCAACAACCCACTCTTACCAATAGACAGATCATGGAAACAGAAACTAAACAGAGACACAGTGAAACTAACAGAAGTTATGAACCAAATGGATTAAACAGATATCTACTGAACATTTAAACCTAAAGCAAAAGAATATACCTTCTTCTCAGCACCTCAGCGTACCTTCTCAAACATTTACCATATAATTGGACACAAAACTAGCCTCAACAGATACAAGATGATTGAAATAATCCCACGCATTCTATCAGATCACCTGGGACAAAGTCTGGTCATCACTAACAATGAAAACAACAGAAAGCCCACATACTCATGGAAACTGAATATTTTTCTACTCAATGATAACTTGGTCATGAAATGAAGAAAAAAAGAAATTAAAGACTTTCTAGAATTTAACAAAAATGAAGGCATAGCATACCCAATCCTATGGGACACAATGAAAGTGGTGCTAAGAGGAAAATTCATAACAGTGAGAGCCTTAATAAAGAAACTGAAGAGGTCCTACCCTAGCAACTTTATAGCACATCTGAAAACTCTGCAACAAAAAGAATCAAACTTACCCAAGAGGAAATAACCAAACAGCAAGAAATAACCAACTCAGGGCTGAAATCAATCAATTAGAAACAAAAAGAACTATATAATAAATCACAAAAAGTAAGAGTTAGTCCTTTGATAATATCAGCAAGATAAATAAACTCTAAATAACCAAACTAACTAAAGGGCACAGAGACAGTATCCAAATTAACAAAATCAGAAATGAAACGGGAGACATAGCAACAGAAACAGGAAATTAAAAAGAAATCAGATCCTACTACAAAAGCCTATATTCAACAAAACTGGAAATTCTTGATGAAATGGATGATTTTCCAGACAGATACTAGGTACCAAAGTTAAATCAGGACCAGTAAACTATATAAACAGTCCCATAAACCTTAAGGAAATAGAATCAGCCATTAAAAGTCCACCAACTAAAAAAGACCCAGGGCTACATGGTTTTAGTGCAGAATTCTATCAAACCTTCAAAGAAGACTAAATACTAATATTTCTCAAATTATTCCACAAAATAGAAACAGAAGGAACACTACCTAATTTATTCAACGAGTCCACAATCACACTGATACTTAAGCCACAAAAAGACCCAGTAAAGAAAGAGAACTTTAGACGAATTTTGCTTATGAATATCAATGCAAATATACTCAATAAAATTTTTGCAAACAGAATCCATGAGCACATCAAAATAATCATTCACCACAATCAAGTAGGCTTCATCATAGGGATGCAGAGATGCTTCAATAACCTGAAGCCCATCAACATAATCCACTATATAAACAAACTCAGGTTAAAAAAAAACAAAAAACAAAAAAAAAAACAGGATCTGTTGAAAAAGCATTTGACAAAATTTAACACCCTTTCATGTTAAAAGTCTTGGAAAATTCAAGAATTCAAGGAGCATACCTAACCATAGTAAAATCAATATGCAGGAAACCAGTAGCCAACATCAAATGAAATGGGGAGAAACTTGAAGCAATCCCACTAAAATCAGGGACTAGGCAAAGCTGACCACTCTCTCCTTATCTATTCAATATAGTACTTGAAGTTCTAGCTAGAGGAATTAGACAACAAAAGGAGGTCAAAGGGATACAAATTGGAAAGGAAGAAGTCAAAATAACATTATTTGCAGATGACATGATAGTATACTTAAGTGACCCCAAAAATTCCATCAGGGAACTCCTAAACCTGATAAACAACTTCAACAAAATGGCTGGATTTAAATTAACTCAAACAAATCAGTAGCCTTCCTATACTTTCCTATACTTCTTATAAAAGGACTGAGAAAGAAATTAGGGAAACAACACCCTTCACAATAGTCACAAACAATATAAAATATCTTGGTGTGACTCTAACCAAACAAGTGAAAGATCTGTATGACAAGAATTTAAAGTCTCTGAAGAAAGAAATTGAAGAAGACCTCAGAAGATGGAAAGATCTCCCATGCTCATGGATTGACAGGATTAATATATTTAAAATTGCCATCCAGCTGAAAGCAATCTACAAATTCAATGCAATCCCCATCAAAATTCCAACTCAATTATTCATAGAGTTAGAAAGAGCAATTCTCAAATTTATTAAGAGTAACAAAAATCCAGGATAATGAAAACTATTTTCATCAATAAAAGAACTAAGAGGAGCTGCTCTCGTTGCATGGTATCACTTTCCAACCATGTTGGGCCTTATCCACAGACTAGACACAATTTCTTTTCTTTTTCTTTTCGAAACTTTATTTACATTTCAAATGTTTCCCCCTTTCCAGATCCCCCCTTTGAAACCTCCCTATTCCCTCCCCCCTCCACTTGCCTTTATGAGGGTATTCCCCCACCCACCCACTCATGTTTTCCCTCCTTGGCATTCTCCTATATTGGGGCATCTAACACCCTCCAGCCCAAGGGCCTCTCCTCCCTCTGATGATTTACAAGACCCTCCTCCTAGACACAATTTCATGAAAGACAGCTGGAAGGAAAGAACAAGATTTGTAATGCAACCTCTGAAGGAATCTCATTCGAGTGAGATATTGTGACCCAATCACTAAAGAACATCCCACTTACAGGACTGGCATTACTCTTGCAAAAGAACCACCTGACAGAAAAGCAGGCATCCAGAACCCTATGAAGAATACTAAGAAAGTAAAGACTGGAGCCAATTAGCAGACTCAACTAAACTCATACACTATAACTCAAGCTAGCTCTCCCTCTACAATTGTATCACCATTGTTTAGTGTCTAATATCAGGTAAGCAAGCTACTCTGTCCTGATGTGTTCCATTTCTTTTCTCTTTTCCAAATTTTTCTTCCTTTTACCCTGTATTCTAAAGTTTTGTTGTCCTTTGGCAAGACTTCTCAGAGAAGAGAATGCCCACAGCCCTTACATAATTTGCTCTATGAGGGAAATACCATTCAAGCCTTGGGACACGGTAACATAGGCTGCAATTTGTGGCAAAAGGAGAATAAGACCTAATCTATTAGGGAAAATCCCTAAATGTACTAACCATGCATTTTTCTTCTATATTCCCACTTCTGGCTCTTGCTAACTGAGGCTTGTCAGTCAAGGATGTGGTCATTATCTTAAAAGTTTACCCTGATAAAGATTTTGGCCTTCAGTTAGTTCCAAATACCCAGAGTACTCACTATTTGGCTAAAAGAAACTTCCTATCACCTTGTACTTGTGTCAAAATGGTCTTCTGTGGTAGATACCTTACAAAAATATGGTCTGTCATTATTGTAACATTTCATGTCTCAGAATCCTATGAGCTAGGACGGTTTTAGGTTATTTGTTCACACATAGAGAATTATCAGTGTTCCTTCACTTCCTAAAATGTTGCGTGTTTAAAGAAAGATTATTTACAAAATATTTATTGTTGCCTATACTTTGATGAAAAAATTTTTCAGACTACACATACACACACACACAGGGAAACATTAGGAATGACTCTGGTGTCAAAACCACCTATATAGGAGAGCTGAATGTCATCTCAACCACACTGCAAACCAGTATCAATACTATATTGGAAACACTTCCACTCAAAGAGTAAGAATTATTTAAAGAATTCTAATAGAAAAAATAAAAGAAACATGAAGCAAAGCAACATGACTTTCCTAAATTCATATTCCCTCATTAGTGCACTCAAAAAAAGACAAAATTAGATCAAATTCCACATAAACAAATCTTCAGTTCCATACCCACTGGCAAACAGTGGACAACTCCAAACATGTAGTCACACAGATAACCCTTCTATGTTCAATTCAGTGAGTCAAAAAAGCAACAGTCCCTGGCCAGGGAAGCAAATGTGCTAACTTCGGGTACTCATGGCTCCCTCTTCTCTTTCAAATCCAATCCCCTAGTCTTGCCTCCATTCTATACAAAATGCCTGCTGCTGTGCTCCCCTATTCTCTGACCAGATTTCCAGAGAACCTACTCCTAGTGGAGTAACCTGCCTTCCTCTTTCTTGTATTCTCTTTCAGCCCTACTCTACCCCATTAACATTTCTGAGTGTCATCTCCAAATATCTAGAAACACAGTTTACCAAGAATCCCCGTGGTCATAACTATCAGGATCCAGCAAAACTGGTTATCTGGCAACACATGGTCACCACACTCACCTAAGAACAAGAGATGGAAAGAGAAACCAAGGAACAAAATACCCAACCAACAAAGGCGAGACCTGAAACTAGACCTCTATTTATAATTTATCAAAAACACAGAAGCCTAATAACAACATAAAAACACAATTAATAACAGACAAAGCATTTTGACTCCATTCTACTAGATCCTAGCAATCTTACCATAACAGGCCCTGAGAATTACAGTATACCTCAAGAACAAGAAAAAAAAAACCTTTTAAACAGAATTTATGAATATGATGAGGTCTTTAAATAGGATATGAATAAATCTATTAAAGAAATCTATGGAAACACAAACAATAGAAAATAAATTATTACAACAGTTCAAGACCAGGAAGTAGAAACAGAATCAATAAGGACAACCCAAACTGTTTGAAAATCTAAAAATGAAAAACTTAGAAACTCAAAAAGAAATATCTGAGGCAAGCCTCACCAACAGAATATAAGAGATAGGAGAGATAATCTCAGGCATTAAAGATACAACAAAAGAAATAGATACCTCAATCAAAGAAAAGCTTAAATCTAAAAATATCATGGCAAAAATCATGCCAGAAATACAGCACAGTATGAAAACACCAAATCTAAGAATAATAGGATTAGAGGAGAAGGAGGAATGCAGAAAATATTTTCAATAAAATCAGAAAGAAATTTCCCTAACCAAAAGAAGGAAAAGCCTACCAATGTAGAAGAAGCATACAGAACACCAAATAGACCAGACCAGAAAAGAAATTTCCCATGGCACATAATAATCAAAACACTAAACTTCCAGAACAATGAAATGATATTAATAGCCGCAAGAGGGAAATATCAAGTAACATGTAAAGGCAGACCTACTATAATAAAATAGCACCCAATTTAGCAATTAAGTCTTTAAAAGGCAGAGATTGATCAGATCTTCTCCAGACTGTAAGAGATCACAGATAACAACCCAGACTACAATACCCAGCAAAACTTTCAATCACAATAGGTGAAGATATTCCATGATAAAACCAAATTTAAGCAGTATTTACAAATCCAGCCTTAAGAAACTCTAGAGAACTTGGAGGTAACAGATTCTCAGGACTCAAATGGAGAGACCTTAGATGAAATACACAACTGTAGGGAGAGGGAACTTGTAGAGCCCACCTCCAGCAGGAAGACAGGGCAACAAATGAGGGAGGGGTTGCCATACCACAGTCAAAACTCTGACCCATAATTGTTCCTGTCTGAAAGAATTACAGAGATGGAAATGGAGAGTAGTCTGAGGAAGAGAAGGTTCAGTGACAGACCCAAAGTATGATCCAACTCAGGGGGGGGGTCCCATGGCCTGACACTATTATTGAGGCTATGGAGCACTCACAAAAAGTGACCTAGCATGACCGTGCTCTGCAAGACCCAACAAGCAGCTGAAAGAGTCAGATGCAGATATTATCACCCAATCAATGGACAGAAACTGCTGAACCCTGTTGTTGAATTAAGAAAAGGCTGAAAGAAGCTGAGGAGGAGGGTGATCCTGTAGGAGGACAAGCAATCTCAATTAATCTGGACCTCTGAGATCTCTCAAACACTGGACCACCAAATGGGCAGCGTATAACAGCATTTATGAGGCCCCCAACACATATACAGAAGAGGACTGCAGGGTCTGTGTTCAATCAGAGATGATGAACCTAACCCTCAAGAGACTGGTGGCCCCAAGGAGTTTAGAGGCCAGATAGGGTGAGTGTGGGGGTGGGGACATCCTCATGGAGACAGGGGGTGGGGAAGAGGTATGGAATTTGTAACAGTTGGAGGGTGGATGGGGGGAATAAAATCTGGAGTGTAAAAACTAAATAAATGAATAAACTCTAGAAAGCAAACTCCAACCTAAAGAAGTTAACTAGACCCAATAACACAAAAGGAATATATCCCAGACCAGCAAATTAAAAGGTGGGAACCCAACACATACACACACACACACACACACACACACACACACACACCACAACAGCAGAATAACAGCAACCAACAAACAAGGGTTATTGATATCCTTCAACATCAGTGGTATCAATTTCACAAGGAAAAGACACTGACTAATAGAATGCATGTGAAAAAAGGATCCAGCTTTCTTCTGAGTCCAAGAAATGCACCTTAACATCATGGCCAGATAAAAGGATAGAAAAAGGTATTCCAAGCAAATAGATCTGAGAAGCAAACTGGCATAGCCATTTAATATCTAATAAAATAGATATTAAAGCAAAACTAATCAGAAAAAAATAAGGAAGGACACTGCATACTCATCAAAGAAAAATCCTTCAAGAAGATATTGCAATTTTTTTTTTGACATTTCATTTCTTACCTTATGTGTACCAAATACAGGAGCACCCAAGTTCATAAAGGAAACTATTACAGCTTAAATCGCACATTGATCCTTGCACACTGTTAGCAGGAAACTTCAATACCTGACTGTTGCCAACAGAAAAGTTATACAGACAAAATTAAACAGAAAAGTACTGAAGGTATTGGGTGTCACAAACAAAATGAACCAGTTGGGAAAGCAGGGTCCTGTGGAGAGAACTAGAAGCAAAAAGGTTAATGATACAGTCTTAGCTCTATGTTAACCAAAGGGACTGGGAGAACAAAATTATTACAACTTGTTAGATTCTGGGTATCTCCTTGTTTTACTCTAAAGGTTATTTCTGACCATGACTAAGCATTCTCTAATTATCTCTAACTGGTAGGCATAAAAGCAACAAGTTTCTCCCAGTGCCAGAGTCCTCTTGGGTTCTGAAGAGCAATCTTGGAAAAGAATTTAACTGGGCTTTCAGACAGAAAGCAGAATTTTCCCAGTGTCCCAGATCTATGTCAACTTAAACACTGGATATTTTTAAAGTTTTTATTCCCTATAAGGAGGGCTGAAGTTCCTACTTCAGTAAAGCCCATTATACCTGCCTCCACTGATAGAGGAATGAGAATGGAGGTAGCTTGCTGTGCCTTGGGGGCTCAGAATCTAGGTTTAGATGGACTCAGCACTCTGTTTTATTGTGAATAAACATCAGTGTTATAAAATGCATGAGGACAAAATAGAGTGAGTTATCATCCAGTGTAAACAATTTAGGAGATGCACATTTGGTTAAGCTGCTACTGCAAGCAAGCAATGTAGTATGAGATTGCACTGCTCACAGCCATAGACAGTTCATAATGGTTTTCCCTTTTAGAAGTTTAATGGGATCAAGAGGATTTGGTTTTGCAACCTCACTACATGCAACGATATTGATTGGAGTCTATAATCTCAGGGTAGAGATGGATAGTACTGGAAATACTAGATCCCCCATTTTTGTACAGATGAACCCATAAACCAAGCGGTATACTCCTCCCCAGAAGTAAGTAATCTATTCCGCTATAGTCTCTGGATGTAATATTTTACAGACATCTTCCTGGAAGACGCAGCTTAGTGAATAGATTGGCTATGAGCTCTCCAGCTTCTATCATTTTTAAGTTTTTATACCCAATATCCTTGATTATGTAGATTTGTGGTATTTCCCATAGCAAGACTAAAGGACAAAATAGGACAACAATAATTGCAGGGCCTATATCAGGATTATCTTTTAGGAGGTTGGAAAACCTGGTGATAACTCATTTGTCATTATTTTCTGTAGTCTACTTTATCTGAGTGTGGTAGGTGTACAAAGTGATACCGTGGATCATCATTGCTGTATGGGTGTAAGGACCACACTGTGTTGGCCTTTTTGCATTAGCTCCAGGCACTTTGTCAGGATCTGCTCTATCCATAGGAGATCACCAGGCTGAAACTTGTGGGCAGATTCAGAAAGCGGCAAGGGCACAGCTTGTTGAACAATCTGATGTTGAGTCCCCTGCATTGCTTGCAGGATCTGTAAATAAGGACAGTTTTTTTTTTTTTGCCTTGTAAATATCTTGATATGCGATGTATCTGCCATTTAGGAGGACAAAAGGTAGAAGACTGGCCGAATTTTTTTCTGGATTCAAAGACATACATAACATTTGTTTTTGTTGTTTTTTGTTTATTTATTTATTTATTTATTTATTCATTCATTCATTTATTTTAAAAAAAAAAACTGTCCTGAGCTTTGTGGTCTACAAGCACAATCTGTCAGGTTTAGGGAAACTTTGACCATGAGAGCCGAACAATTTTCAGATCAGACAGAGAGGGGTGAGGGGCAACCCAAGTAACTCTTAGAAGGGGTGTGTGTGTGTGTGTCTGTGTCTGTGTGTGTCCATGTTCACTTGGTTTCTTTCTGTGTATAGAATGGGTGCTGAGAAATTCAAGTTCAGGCAGGGTAATCAAGATCTGGAGATGCACCACTGGTTCTAGGACTGTTTTCTAGATAGCCTAGTCTACTGTCTGGTTAACTTAGGCCTCCTGAAATTTCCCATTTGATTCCTTTTGTAGTGAACAATGATCTCCACCCTTAGCAGTCATATGTCTCCTAGTAAGGCCCAGGATTTTGTTTTGTTTCTGCTAAGGAAAGGAAACCCTTCTCTCTGGAGAGAGCTCAATGGACAAATTCAAATTGACTGTTCTTATCATCACTTCATCACGTACAGTCAAGGCTTTGTTCTTTACGCAGTAAGATACCTAGGTTAACACCAAGAGCTCATCCCTTTGTGCTGAAGTCCCTTGGCTGTGAGACTGGGTTTGCATCATCCTGTCCAGTATACCTAAATTCATCTTAAACAAAACTGTCCCATCATTATACCATGCCTCTTCAGCTTCTCATAGCAGCATATTTGTTGGGTCAGCTTCCTTGGATTGAATCTCCTCAATTATGTTCAGGTGAAGCTTGGATCAGGAAGTATAGACTGATGCTAGAGGCTTCTACTCCACAGTCACAAAGAAGAGAGAAACTGAGGATGCACCAGCCCTAGCAGCAAAGGCCACAGCTTTCAAGACCTGAGCCAAGTCCAAGATAGGAGCTGAATCTATTTGAGTCCATATTTTATCATGACCATGAGCTCTTTCACAGTACAGTAATTACTTTTTAGCAATTTTTATAATTGAGGAACATATATATATATATATATATATATATATGTTTGAATATATATATGTATATATGTTTGAATATATATATATTTCAAACTCATTTGACTTTTGAAGTATTTTTTAATATCTGGGGCTGACTACATAACTAAAGTAATATTGGTTGATTTCTGGTTTCCGGGTGCATCTGGGTCTATGGAGGTAAACCTTGAGGAGCTTCACAGAGATGTTTCAGCAAGTGATTCTTGTATCACTTGTATTATCTCATCACTTTAGAGAGATTATTGAGGTTTTTAGCTGCTTCTTTCAATGCTATTTTAAAAGGAGCCTGGTGAAAATTTTCCAGAGCCTTCTTGTCTTGGTCAGTGTTGCTATTCTCATCAAGTTGAACAAAAGGGAAAATCCATTCTATCCAGACTACATACACTGTCCAACAAAGATCCTCCTTATTGGGCCCAGAGTGTTTTTTTTTTTATTTTTTCAGAGAATGGTATATTTTGACATATTTAATTATGTAGTCCATTGGTTGAAAGGGAAGCACACACTATGAATGAGGAAGAATTAGTGCTTCCTCTTTTTTTGGCCTGGCATAGCTGGGGAAATATTTATCCCTTTCTGGGTTGCAACTAACCTCTTAGAGCCAGGAGCTAGGAAGCTCACAGCTTGGAGAACTGTATTCTCCTCCATGTATACTCTACATTAAAGCATGAAGGTGACAAGAAGTTAGACTGCAGGGGACCACTGATAAGAGGATAGATGCCTCCACCCCACCCCCGTCTCTATACAACGAGATAGACTAGACTATAACTGACAAAACAGGGATAGCCAGGTGTGGGAGGAAGACAAGGCTAAGAACATGGACAGAGGTTTTTGTTTCCTCTGGGCTACCTGGTTGAGGTAAAAAGATTCAGGTCCCCACTAAGAGGTCATCGGCTTTAAGCTGGTGGTGTGGAGAGGAGTTACTCAAGAGAAAGCCAGTGGTCAATTTAGAGAAACTGATTGGAGTGGCCGAGGTCTCCAGTTACCATGTTACAAACCTACTGTAGCTGCCTGGGAACCACTGCCTCAGTATGAATCACCTCTACCCCAACAGCAGCCTCTGCAATGAGTCACCATTGTAAGGGATGTATGGTACACATGCTGGCCATTGTCACTCATGAATCTGCAGAAAGTAGGCAGCAGCAGCCACAGTCACACCTGTGACTCATTGCTTCACCCATTCTTATGCTGTTTGTTCAACAAAGGAGCCTCAGAGAAACACATAGTAAAGACACCCATGGGTGGTCATTGTCTACTTTCACTGACTGATACAGATCAGTGTTTACAAGATCTGGGATCTGAAGACATGAAAGAATGTGGCTGACTACAGTCTAATGCTGTAGACAATCTTACTTCAGTTTCAGTGTAGATATTTTCATGAATGTAACAAAGAGAGCAATGATCCAAAGAAGTTTGTTTGAGTTCAGAACAAACATCATCAGAAAAACATGTAAATAAATGCCAGTAAGCACATACTAAATATTGACAAAGCAGCCTTTTCCAGTATTTTTTCAGGACAGACCAATTTAAACACAATAGCCTGGCATGGACTATAGATTATCTGGGATAGCATAAAAGCAAAAGAGGAGGCCATATCCAGATTCACTGTACACTGACCATATTGAGTTCTATAACTATAATCTGATATCCAACAAAAATAAACATGTATAAATTGAAAGCAAATGTTTGTTATGGGATTCATGAAATGAAATCCTCGAACAATACAGTGAACAAAATGCATTGAAGAAAAAAACCTTATGCTTTTATCCTGGAACCTCTTTAAAAGATCCTCAATGCACTGTTCACCATGCATCAGTCTTTTAACTGTGTATATACAGGCTGTCATTCAATCATATACCTGAACAGACGAGGAGAGTACAATGACGTGTCACACAGCTCTCAGAAACTAGATTAGTGACAAAGGATAGCCTCTCCTTTGAGTCCTAAGCAGAAGGCACCTTACCATGACTTATCTGCAGAGTTGACAAGACAGGTAAGTTTGTTTTTTTTTCTCTCTCTTATGAGGTGAAAATGTCAGGTCTCACTAGGACATAAGGCAGTAATTGATCAGAACTTCCAGGTCTTTAGAACATCTCATGCTATACACCCTTTAGGAGTTCCTTGACCACTCTTTTCCACTCCAAGGAGCTCTAAGTATACTGATAGGTCTAGTCTCTGAGGTTCTTGCTGGGGCCCCCAGAAATGATAAAGGATATCAACCAGAGAACACTGACATAGGTTCAAGCCAATTGAAAGTCTTCATTAGCTGGCTGTCAACTACATTGGATATTTGGGAAGCAAATACAGATATGAATTCTTCTCAAAGTGAGATTTTACAGAAAGAAAATAATAAAGATCATCCTCGGCTAACTCACCTCAGTTAGTAAGAACAGTTGGCCAAAAGCAAGATTAGTACATTTAGGGACTTTACTCAAACTATGAAGATTATTTTTGTTTTGGCAGATATTGCTGCATATATTCTAGGTTCCAAGGCCTAACCATCATGACAAAAGTTGCATTAAGATCTGAGTGCCTACTACAGTAGCAGAGTACAGAATAAACTCCTAAAAATCATTAGCCTTCCTATTTTTAAATGAAAAATGAACTAAGAACGAAATTAAGGAAACACCACCTTTCCCAAGCGCCTGAAATAATATAAACTATCTTGAGGTAACTTTAACCAAGCAAGTGATATGACTGCATGATAAAACTTTAAGACATTGAAGAAAACAATGAAAAAAAAAGTTATTAGAAGATGAAAATAGCTCCCATGCTTATGAATTAATACGATTAATAAAGTAAATTGACTACCTTACCAAAAGTAATCTACAAGTTCAATGTAATCCACATCAAAATTTATCACTATTATTCACAAATTTTGGAAGGACAATTTCAAACCTTTTATATAGAAACACACACACACAAACACACTTACACATGTATATACACATAAACAACATAGCTAGAACAATCATGAAAATTAAAAGAATTGCTGGAGATATCAACAATCCCTGACCTCAAATTGTGTGATAGATCTATAGAAGTTAAAACGGTAAAGAATTGACACAAAAATACAAACACTGATCAATGAAATTAAATTAAGAACAAGAACAAAACTTCATACACCTAAGGACACCTAATTTTGTTGAACACAGAAATATACACTGAGAAAAAAACTCAAGAAATGGCTATGTTCAGAATAGATAATTGCATGTATAAGAATACAAATAGATCCAAACTTATGCCTCAGCACAAAACTCAACTCCAAATGGGATCAAAGACCTCAATGTAACTTGATAGAAGAGAAAATAGAGAATAACCTTCATCTCACTGGCACATGAATAGAATTTTTGAACCAAAAACTATTAGTACAAGAATAAAGATCAACAATAAATGAGTGGGATCTCATGAGACTAAAAATCTTCTGCATGACAAAGGATACAATCATTTGAATAAAGCTGCAGCATTCATGATGGGAAGAGGTTTTTTTGTTTCATTTTTTGTTTTTTGGTTTTACTAATTACCCATCTAGAATTGGGTAATAGCTAAATTATACATAGAGCTCAAAATACTGATTACTAAGAAAACAAACCAATAAAAATGGGGTATATATCTAAACAGATAATTCTCAAAAGAGGAAACTGAAAGGACTGAGATGAACTTTAAAAAACTGCAACATTCTTAGTTATCAAGAAAATGCAAATCAATGGAAATTCATATTTCATCTTATACACATTATGATGGTGTAAGTAACAACTCAGACTGAAAAGATGCAAAGTAAAAACACCTGTCCAGTGCTGATGGAAGCCACCATGAAATTCAGTGTTGCAGCTCTTCAGAAAGATGAGAATAGACTGACCTCAAGATGCAGCTTACCACTGTTTATCATATGCCTAAAGGATGCTTCATCCTACTACAGAGTCATTTGTTCAACTAAGTTCATTGGTACTCTAGTCATAATAGTCAGAAATTAGAAAAAACCTAGATGTCCCTTAACAGATGAATAAATAAAGATAATATGTATATTTGCACAAAGGATAGGATAGTTTAAATATGAATGGCCTCCATAGGCTCATAGTTTTGTATTGTTGTTCACTAGACAGCACCAGTATTCTGCTACCTGCAGATCTGGAGGTAGAACTTGCAGCTACCATGTCTACCTGTATGTTGCCATGCTCCCTGACATAAAGATAATATACTAAACCTCTGATACTGTAAGCAAGCCCCAATTAAATGTTTTCCTTTATAAGAGTTGTGTGGTCATAGTGACTGTTCACAGTAATAGAATGCTGACAAACAAAGTATCACTTGACTGTTAAAAAATGGAATTCACATACTCAACACTAAAGTTTCGAACTGATAAAAAGTTATATTAATGTATGATGTAACATTTATTAAAAATAAAGTGATGACAGATTTATTACTCTAATTTTTCTATTTTATAGTTTAATAATTTACTTGTACGTATATACATACATACTTTTGATGTGCAATTTATGATAAATGAATTAATTGTATACTCAAGATCTAGTAATTAAATGTGAGGTTCAAACTTTGTATAAAAATAAAATGGAATTCACAGGTAAATGGATGGAGCTAAAAATAATCAACCATGAGTGAGGTAACCAAAAAGCAGAAAAACAAATATAGTATGTATTTTCTTTTATTTGTAGATATTAGCTTTTAAGTCAATAATAACCAATCTAAAATCTATAGAACCACAGAGCTTAGGTATAGAGTAAGTGACTGGGGAGAAGGTAGATGAATCTCCCTAGGAAAGAAAAATAGGGCAGACATAGATGGGTGTATGGGTACATTTTATTTGGCTACTTTGTTTCTGTGGATTGTAGCATGGTTATCCTGTACTTTATGGCTAATATCCACTTATAAGCTTGTTTGATTTCTAATGGAATACAGAAAGGAGGTAGATCTAAATGAGAAGGGAGGTGGGAAGATCTGGAAAGAGTAGAGGAAGTGGAATCCCTAACTGTAATACATCATGAGAGTAAAAAAAGAAAAATCTATTTTTAATAAAAGGAAGATAAAACAAACCGATTTTCAGAAAGCCCTAAATAGGTAAATAAATAAGTTAAAGTGTATCACTAGCAATAACAACAAAATTAAAAAACTGAAGAGTGTTACTATTCTCAAACAAAAAAGCCTAGAAGAGGGAAGAGAATGGATCCATCAATGAATTACAGAAAGATATGAATTTAATCTCCAGAGCACAAAGTAAAATATTAGATGTAATGGTATGTGTGTAAGTCATCTCAATACTAGAGATTTAAAGGCAGATATCTCTGTAGCTAAATGACCAATCAGTCTAGGCTAATTAGAGAGATATAAGCAAGTGGGACATATCTTCCCTACTGTAGAGAGTTTCTTGAAGATGATACCTAAAATGATTCTATGCCATTCTCAGATACATATATCCATAAAAATAACTGTATAAAAATAAATTTAAAAATACAAAAACATACACTTTTTTTTCAAAAATCCAAGATGGCTTGAAACAATATATTTTACATTCTGAATGATGAAAATGTCCAAACCATACTACTATAATTTGTAAAGTTATCATCATAATTAAAGGAAAAAATAAAAACTTTTCTTGATTAAAAACATTCTAAAGAAATTTAGGATTACTGAGGAGAGTTGTAAAAACATTTGTGATGCTGCAGTTGTTAAGTACTCAAGAAACAGCAAAACATAAAATACTACAAAATCAAAATAAATAATGAGCAAATCAATACCATACTCTTAATTATAACTTTGAATATTAATGGTCTTAATTCTTCCAAGCCAAAAACACAAACCATCAGCTTAAATTGAAAGGCAACATCTATCTATTTGCTGTCTCCAAGAAATCTGCCTCACTATCAGAAATAGATTGGATCGTAGGAATAAAGAATGGGGGAAAGATACTTGTAACAAGGAAATAAAACCTGTGCCACTATCTAACATATTGCAAAAATGGTCTGGAAATCAAAATGAATTATAAAAGGTAGCTCATATAACATACAGCCACTTCATAATGATTATAAAAAAAATCCATCAAGAAAACAGCAATTTTAAAAATACATATAATGAACACAAGTACACCACATTTCATGAAATAAATACTACTAGATTTAAAGCAACAGATAAACCAAAACACAGTAACAGTGGATGACTTCAAGACGAAAATTTTACCAACAGGCAGGTCATCCTGACATCCTGACACAAAGTGAACAGAACCATCTGAGATAAATGATATCATACATCAAATGGACCTAACATCTATAGAACATTTCATTCAATGAACAAAAACATTCCATACCCCAAACCATTGAACAAATAAATATCAAAGTAGAAATAAATGAAATTTAAATGGAAGAAAATGCAAAGAATCAAAGAAAGTAAGGTGATTCTCTTAAAGATAAAAATAATCCAACAAACTTTTGGGTAAACTAAAGAAAACAAAGAGATAGAAAACGCATGTTAATAAAACTGGAGTTAAAATGGCAATGATAGATATTACAGCACATACTAAATAAATCTAGAAAATCATTAGGACATAAATCAATCTTTTATTTCACTAAACTGAAAAATCTAGAAGAAATGGATCAATTCATAGACACAGGTAACAAAATTGAACTCAAATGAGATAAACAATTTAAACAAAATAAAATAAAAAATGATGACACTGAAATAAATATATAAAAATGTCCCAAATAAAAGCTGAGTTTACCATTCCTTGCTTCAAACTAGCTAGGAAATGGAATAAACCTAGATACCTATCAACTAATGCATGGATGAAGAAAAGGTGATAAATACACATAATAAATTTTACCCAGCTACAAAGAAAAATAAAATAATGAAACTTTTATGTGAATGGATAAAACTAGAAATTATCATACTGTGAATGGAGAGGAGTTGGTAGTAGGTAGGTAAATCAAAACTAATTATTATGAAAAAGTCCAAACTTGGAGTGGAGACTGTGGGCATGACATCATGCAGAAAGCTGAAACTGTAGGACAAAGAGTTATAGAATGGAAGCTATAGGATATCTAGAAGCACTGCCCGTCAGTAGAGCTCTCAGAGACACTGAATCCTACTAACACTAGTGGCAGAGAACCAATGGCACAAACAACTCAGCTGTATGTCAAAACCCACACAACTGATGGAACCCAAAGGTTGAAGCTACTAATATCAAGAAAACGGAACTAAAAAAGAGCAAAAGAACCTTAAGCTAAGCGGTGGCAATGTTATATTTAAAAACAATGTTGGTGGTGTCACTTCTATGTTTTAAAAAGTATGGTGGCACAACTATTTAATCCCAACACTGGGGAAAAGAGCCAGGAAGATCTCTCAGAGTTCTGAATTTGCCTGGTCTACACAATGAGTTTCAGGACAGCCAGAACAACATAGTAAGTCTCTGTCTCTCTCTCTCTGTGTCTCCGTCTTTCTCGCTATCTCTGTCTCTCTGTCTCTCTGTCTCTCTCTCTCTCTCTCTCTGTCTCTCTGTGTGTGTGTGTTTCTCTCTCTCTCTTTAATACACACACACACACACACACACCCTAATTAATTGTATTTAAGCAAAAGAAATAATATATAGATGATCTGATTTCTGAATGTTCCCATGTAATTGACCAGCACACCCACTATGAAAAGCAGAGCATGTTAGCAAACAGCCACTGATTACTAAAGTGAATCAACACCATGTCAGTTACCTGACCTGGGATGGTTGATCTGCCACTGTGGTCTCTTCTTTTCTCATTTGTCCCCATTCATGGTGAAAGAATAAAATTATCTATTATCATATTGTCTGAATCCAAGGTTATATTTCATCTTTTACTCTTTCTCAAAATATAATACAAAGCAGTTGGTCAATTGGACATTTTGTCAAACCTGAACATGAACTGACAGCTATTATTTGGAGCCAAAGAACAAGAGTTACTTGGTATGCTAATGTTTGTAAGAAGGGTACCCTTAAAATATTGAGAATTAAACCATGAAACAATCAGCCCCATGATATATTAGCAAGAAGATCAAGGATGCATTGTTCTAAGGTCTACTATGAAAGCTCTTCTTAAAGAGTAAGTTGCTGTGTTTTTCCCTTTCTCCTTTAGTGAGAAACACAATGCATGCAGAATCCTTCATAGTCATGTTGGAGGTCATGTGTATTCTACATGTGGACATCTTTATTCTATGTAAGTGATGACATGGAAGATTAAAGTTTTGATTTGTATTCAGAAGACAAAGTACTGTCTAATAAGTCCAGATCTTAGAAAAACAGTTTCAATGATTGGATTCATGAGATTTAGGAGCCCTCTTCTAAGCATATTTCTAATGGGAAAATATATGTGGAGGCACAGAATAGTGTCTCCTGAGACTATAAGGTATTATCATGTCATTTTCAGCATTAAAGATCCTCCCTAGCAAGTTATTAGTCAAGACAGACTATGTGATCCTGAAACCTTAAATAACTATGAGGGAATAACTGTCATTCATGAAAAAATATCTTGTATGTCAAATAACAGATTCTGCTTCGTGGCTATACTCAGTCAAGTGCAATGACAAAGTGATGTATTGAAATTAGGTATAAGCCCAGCCAAAATTTCACATAATAACACACAAATTCACTGATAATTCTGACTCCTGTGTTATCCAATATTGTCTCTTTGGTTCACTTTGAAATTAGTTCTTGCTGTATGAGTTGAGAATACCACTCAGGATCAATAGAAAACCTGTAATGTTCTGACTTGATTCATATATAACTTGCCATAATATTCAGTCCAAGGCAAAAGAAAGCTACTACTGTTTTAGTTCAGTTTTCTCAGGATGTACTGCACAAAAAAGTGGTCAAGAAAGTTCTTTATCACTATATCAATCAATTTATTTTATAGGGAAAAATGATTTTAGGTATTCATATAAACAGACTTGTAGGCAAGGAAACAGCAATCATTATTTTCGCAGATACTGACAAATAGAAAAAAAATCATTAGGACTTATATCATAAACTAATAAAAAAGAAGAAGAAGAAAAGAAAAAGCTAAATACCATAAATAAGACTTACAGGACCACAGGGCTCTTGAATGAACCACTGTCTAGTTTCACAGAGGAATCCAAATGTGAGAGATTGTTCCTGACACCATTTCAGTGAACATGAATGAAGGTTACTGCAAAGGCTATCGAGCACCTAGGATAAATACACAGGCTTCTGAAATATTGAAGGACCCAGAGCCACAATTTGCCATACGACAACTCCCCCCTTTTCTTCTTAATCACCCATTCCTGTCAAACAACAAGAACAACACCACCTGTTTTCTTGCTTGCTATTATTGCTGCTGCTCCCGCTACTTGCTGCCTGCCTTTCAGCCCCAGGTCTTTACTTGCCCCTCCAGAGGAATAAATTCTCTTTGCGCTGAGAATTTGGTGTCTGGGTATATCCTGTACCTAATCCAAAGGGTCACAGCCTGTCTTACAAACCATGCCTCTATGACTATTTTATGATAACCTTTATGATAACCTTTTTATGCATGTCTGAATTTATATTAGGTATGCAAAGATATGTATCAAAAAACATATGAACATGCAAAGTATAGATATACATGCATGCCATTATATATA
The DNA here is from genome assembly GCA_019843965.1 of Rhynchomys soricoides. Lineage (NCBI taxonomy): Eukaryota > Metazoa > Chordata > Mammalia > Rodentia > Muridae > Rhynchomys > Rhynchomys soricoides. The sequence continues at coordinate 2,137,674 of JADRCH010000067.1, read as the reverse complement.
TGCATACACAGACATATTATAAACATAAAAGCATAGATTTACATGCATGACTTTATATTGAGTATATACAGCCATATGTAACAAACATTGAGTATAGGTAAACTGATTTTATGTTAGGCATGCATATCTAGCACAAAATAGGTAAACTGATTTTATGTTAGGCATGCATATCTAGCACAAATGTATGCAGTATCTAACTATGACTTTTGATTGGACAGTTTGCATTTCTTGCATTAGTAATTGCTATCAAAGAATTTTTTCAAAGACATTATGGAAATAAGAATTGTCACTAACTCCAAGAAAAAGAGATTATGTCTTCCTCCATTCTTTCTGGAACTTGACATAAGCCTTCTTTTTCAGTGTATGTAGATGCATCATGCTCCTGTCTCCAGGGCACTGAGTGTGCTATTATTCCTGTAGTTTAGTCTGACTTTATTACTGACTTTTGGAACATTTTGAATATTCTGGACATGTGGCTTCTGTCACTTGCATGTATTATGCACACTCATCTTTTCTTATTCTAAAGTCCTGTTTGCACAACTTTGCTAGCTATTTTTAAAGAGTTGTGTTTAACCTGTTATTTCCCTGATAGTTACTGCCCCAATCACCTGCTTGGTGAATCTTTCAGCAGAAAAGTTTTGTATTTTTTCAGGGATGTTTTTTTCTTGTATGCATTAGAAATTCAGATATTAAGTGCACATAAATTTGATTCTCAGTTTAGTATGAGAAAAGGGAGCTAAAATTCACAATTTTCCATATGCATGATCAATATACCCTGAGTATCTAGACAAAAGACTATTCACCACAGCACTACAACATCAGCCTTGTCACAGATCAAGCTCCATATCCTTCTGCTTCTCTCTCTGTCCTCTGTCTTGTTCCATTGGTCCTTTGTTGTTGCTTGTATCCGTGTCAAGTCTTCTAAGCTATTACAGTTTATGTCTTAATACTTGGCATTACAATCCCTGAACTAAAGCATACATTAACTAAAGCAAAATGTTAAACAGATGGAATTGAAGTAAAAGACATACCTCATTTAATTTTGAACTTTCAGAGACTTAACAGCAAATTAGCATTGAGGTAAAAATTCTAATCAAAAATCGAAGTGACATTCTTTAGTAATACAGATAAAAAGTAAACCACCGAATATTTTTCTCTTCGCAGGTTGATTAGAGTACTAACTGAAATAAGAACAACAGGGGTTGTTTGTGACTCTTTTGGTGGATTAGTAAATTTATAAATCACTTGAGGGGCAGAAATGACAAGGACGATGAGAGTGATCTTGCCACTGTGGTAAAACTCAGTGCATGGAAAAATATTTCTTAGTATTTCACTTATTCTTGAAGCTTTTATCCTGGAGCTTTGAACTAAAGAATGCCTTAGGGGGAATAGGACAAAACCTGGAGACTAAGAATAAAGGGCTTCTTATTACAGGTCTATTTACTTAGAACCAGTACCTAAAAGATAGTATTTCAGTTGGCCAGTTATAAAAAAGGATAAGTAAAGGGAATTCAGAAAATGGGGCTGTGTAGATATTCATCTCTGCTTTAGTGTCAAGAAAAATACACATACACACACACACACACACACACACACACACATACACACCTGAAAATATTTGATCGCAACTAAGTAGATTACCTATTGCATTATATAATATCAAAATACTTCATAAGACTCAATATTAAGCTTTTAATTTAAAAGAATACTTTTTAGTTTGGAGAGATATTCTGCTATTTTAACTTAATATTTCAATAATACCTTGTTCTTTTTTAGTATTTATTTATTTATTTATTTAATGTATTTGAGTAAATTGTTGCTGTCTTCAGACACACCAGAGAAGGGCATCTGATCCCATTACAAATGGTTGTGAACCACCATGTAGTTGCTGATAATTGAACTCAAGAACACTGGAAGAGCAGCCAGTGCTCTTAACTGCTGAGCCATCTCTCTAGCTCCCTCCATGGTACCTTCTGATACTATGTTTCATGTATGTAAGTAAAACCAACCCAGCTAAACACACACATGCACACACACACACAACACATGCATACACACATGCACAACTATACACAGGTGTCCATATATACATACAGACAGAGAGAGAGAAGGACAGAGAAAAAGAGAGAGAATTAAGTATTTGCTTTCCAGTACTGATTTACACTCATTCTTTACATTATACATACAAATTTCTTGGTATGTACCTCTATTTCAAATCTTTCTAATCTTATCAAATCAATAGCTTACATTTCAAAATAAAGTTCACTTTCTTTTAAATATAAAAGTCTATTAATATCAGTGGTTTAATTAGGGGAAAAGCTGGAAGAAGCCAAGGAGGAGGGCGACCCTGTAGGAGAACCAGCAGTCTCAATTATTCTGGACTCCTGAGATCACTCAGACACTAGCCCACCAACCAGGCAGCATACACCAGCTGATATGAGGCCCCAACACATCTAGAGCAGAGGACTGCCTGGTCTGGGTTCAGTCACAGAAGATGCACCTAACCCTCAAGAGACTGGAGGCCTGAGGGAGTTTAGAGGTCTAGTGGGTTGAGGGTTGAGGGGGAGACATCCTCATGGAGACAGGGGGAAGGCAGAAGGTGTGGGATATGGAACAGTTGGAAGGTGGACTGAGAGGGGAATAAAATCTAGTGTAAAAAAATTAAATGAAAAGAAAATATAAAAAAAGAAATATATATCATTCTTTACATTATGCATATAAATTTCTTGGTACATACCTTTATTTCAAATCTTTCTAATCTTATCAAATCAATAACTTCCATTTCATAATGAAATTCATTTCCTTGGTGATATATTTTAAATATAGAAATCTATTAATATTAATTGGTTCTGATTTATCAACTTTTGAGTATATGGGTATTTTGCTTTTATTTATCCCAAACAACAAAAAATAATTCTAACCTACTTCAAAATCACTAAAATTTTCTCCTATACATCCTAGGACTATTTATCATTTCACTAGAGGTTATGGTACCTGCTGTCGTATAGTAGTTTTCTCTGAGCTTGAAGCATTCCTTCATGCAGGGAAGCTCTTTACACAGTTCAAGTTAGCTTCAGAATTCCCTGAAAATGACCACATACACTAAATACATCCCTGGCAAACTGAACGGTAAAAGAAAATTACCCTCAGGTGAAGAAGCTGAGCTGCAAAGAAGACTCTAAGACAAGATCAACTGTCTGGAAGGATGCACAAACAGCTGAGCTGCCTGGAAGAAGTTTAGACCAACTGCAACATCTAGAAAGGACTCTCTCCAACCCATTGAGCTCCCACAGAGTGTGGAGTGTGCTTCAGTTTCTCAGTACTGTGGGCTGTTACCCATGCTGTAATGGGCCTTGGAGATCCAGCAGTCTTTGAGTCATTTCTACTCCTATAACTCCTCAACCATATTCCTGTAAATAATCCCAATAAACTTCACTGATTCACCAAGTTGGACTTGGTGGTATCCCTTTTTTGGTCTGTCATGTATTTCCTATAAGTAGTAAGTAGAAATGTATTGTTTCCTCAGGAAAAGTTTTTTCATGTAACACATGCCTGTAATCTCAAGTGCTCAGGAAGGCTTAGAGAAAAGGATGATCACAAGCTCAAAGACTGCCTGAGCAACTTAGTACGTACCTATCTCAATTAAAATAAGGTAAAGAACAAGAAAGAAATGAAAACTGGGTAGACTGGTTTCTTCCTAGTAGATCGAAGACTGCATAGCATATGCTGAGGCCCTTGGTTCAATGCTCAGCACAAAAAAACATAAAGACAGAGAGAAGGTAGGTGGAGGTGTAGGGAAAGAGGAAAGCCCCTTGAAAATAACTGTGTGGGGTTTTCTAGCAAGTTAAATGCCTGTCAGGTCAGATAAATTTGAGTATTTTTAACTATGTTGGTATTAAACATTTCCCTTCCACACAAATATGTAAAGCTGTTCTAAATCTGTTTTCATGAACATGCCATTTGAGCTAATTACTTTATAGTAAATGCAGCTCTTAAATAATTGCTAAACCTTGGGAAATGCTTTCAATAATTGACTTAGTTTTCATAAGCAAAACTTGTGTTATTAAATCTAAATTAAATGCACATTTGAGACACTTAAAGTGTTAACATACCAAGCATTCTAATAGTGTAATGGCAACAGTTCATAGAATTAATGCCAGAAATAATTCTAACAGTGCATTGTTTACCTATTTTCCCACATGCGAAAAGTCTGCAGAATTTTTAAGAATTCTTTGTAGAATCTGTAATGAATGTGTCCTTGTTTACTGATATAATATAAATTAAATGTTTTCTAAGCAATAAACTCCCAACTTATTTGACTTATGGGAAATGAGATAGAAAGCTTTACTTTAAAAATGACTTAAGTTAAAAATCAACCAAAAAAAGCACAAAGCAGAAATGAATGAACTTTGAATAATTTGTAATCACAATTTATTGATATTATGATGTGAATATAAAAGGTTCCCAAGAGTACTGTGCTTTGTAGCCAGCTAATGGTCTTTTGGACAGTGACTGCATTATGAAGGCTGTGGCCTTGTGAATGAAGTAACCCACAGATAACTGAGCAGTCTGAAGGTCTGTTGGAAGGCGGGAGAAATTGAAGAGGTATGAGCTAGAGGAAGAGAGTAAGTCTCTGGGTCTACCCTTCAGGACAGTATCGTGGTACATCAGTACCTGCCTCTCACTCCCACTTCCCAACTTTCGCGGAGTGAATTGTTTTGCTACAACGGCCCTTTCCACCATAATGTTCTGTGTCACCACAGGTCCACCATGGGGAGATACCTCTAAAACCATGAGCCAAGATTAATATTTATTCTTTATAATTTGGTCTCTTCATATCTCTTATGTCATGAGCAGAAAGTTTCACAGTTAGTAGTTTTAAATCACAGTTTGTATCTTCTGATTGCTATACATTCTAGCCAATTGGGAGGAAGAATGTACAGATTAAATCTATCAAAATAAAGAATTGTGGATTATATTCTTCCATTGTTGTGCAAATATTAAGCATTCTTTCCTTTAGATATTTTGTTGCAAAAATAACTTCAATGATGCAAGGATGACTGACAGATAACTAGCCACAATTTCCTAAGTATAATTCCCTATGATCAACCTTGATTTCTACTAAAAATAAAATATCCTGGATTGCATCTCATTTTCAAGAACATTATAATCTCTAGAGTATTATCAAGAAAATGTTCATCTTACTGAAGACAAGAAGAATGAAGGGATGTTTATAATTATGTATCTACATCCATAAACACCTGCTTCATTTACTGCATTTCTTTACAAAAGCTTTTTCTGAGACTTATATCTCTGTGTCCAGTAGACCGCAGTTACTGCATTTCTATACTCAAGCTTTTTCTGAGACTCATATCTCTGTGTCCAGTAGACCAGTAGACTGCATTTCTGCTCTTCTTAATAATAAGCCTAGAAGTCCCAGTTACTTGGTATATGTTAATTATAGCTATTGCCTCCCAGTATGTTACTACTAAAGATTTATTTCCAGTACTCAGAAAATACAAGAGTGTGGCAGAGAGGTTTCAGAATATGATTTTTCTGTAATTTACAAAAGTAGTAAATATGTATATTGTACAATATATATTCATATGTAGTTATATACACCTAGAGATGTAAACTTGCTACATAGAATAATATAGGCCTTAGATATTTCTGTCAATTACAGGCAAAATTTTCTTTTCATTTAAAAATATTAAGTACCCAGGAATATGCAAATGTGTGGGGCTCTGATTCCTGTGTCTTAGAACTCTTAATTTTGTTGGCTTGTCTTGTGCAACTTCCATATGATCATTTTTTTTATATTATATTTTATTTTGTTACATGTTATTGTTATCTCTTAAAAGTCTGTTCTTTTCTAATGAGAGATAGAAAAAGAATGGATCTGAATGGAAGAGAAGGAGTGGAGGAACTGGAGGAGTAGAGGGATGAGACACTATTCATATTATATCATATGACAACAGTATCTATGTTTTTTGAAGAGGGGAAAAGTAATATACCTCCTTTAAAAATATCCAGTCCCATGTTTGCTACTCGTTAATTCTGTGAATTTTATCTTTCTTTCAAACATGAAATATTAAACTTATAGCTCTACTAGTTGAGCTTCAGTTAATTAAACATAGATATGTACGGAAGTTTAAGATAAATGTAAACTACAGGAAATGAAAAAATAGAGATCTAGCTGTTGTTTCTTTTTTATAATGCCCAGCTGTTGGACCCACCTATGTAGTGGGAATAGATTCAAGTCTTTTTCCAGTTGGTAATTGATCAAACTTATAGAAGTTGTTTATTATTTTAACCTTATAGCTCTGGCAGTTTTATACCACGCACCTCACTCACTTCTTCTCCTAGATTTTCTTCTCCATACCATGTCTTCCCATTAAATCTTAAAAAAATCATCTTGTATAGATTTTCATCAGTGTGTTTTGTTTGCATATGTGAACATATCATCCAGAAACTCACTGATATGTGTAAATAATTCATGTTAGTGATAATAATAAGGACAAAATAGAAAAAGAAAATAATTAACAACTCTATTTATAAGTTAGAAATTGGAAACTGCCTAGATGTCCAATACCAGATGAATGGATAAAGAAAGTGTGGCACATTCTCACAATGGATTGTTACTTAGTTCTTAAAAAAAAAAAAAAATCCATGAAATTCACAGATAAATGGATGGAGCTACAAAATCTGTGTGGTAATGCAGACTCGAAAAGACAAATATGATATAGTTCACTTAAATGTGGAGGTTAGCTTTTAAGTCTTTAAAAACCCATCCATAGAACCACAGAGGTTATGTATAGAGCAACCCAGCAGTAAGGCATACGGTAAGTGACTAGAGGTGAGAGGAGGATCATTGTCTAGGAAGGGGAAATAGAGTAGGTGAAGACTAGAATGGGAGGTTTAAATCAAGAAGCAGAGGAAAGAGTAGGGTAAGCGAGGGAATATAGGGAGAGAATTTAAATCTAAGTGCCATTTGGCAGGTCCTATGAAAACCTACAAGTAGAAGCTTATTAAAACAAAATATATATATATATATGAAAGAAATCTGAGTGGAATCCCCAAATATCAGGTAAAACCCCAACCAGATATATCTCTTGTGATTAAATAAAGCCTCTGAAGTCAGAAGTGGGTTAGATCTAATTGAATTGTTGGCAAAAGGGGACCCATAGATATTCCCAAATATCTCAGGGTATTGCCAGGGCTATTGGATCCTCTTCACAAGCTGATGATAAGGCCCTGTGGCTGAAGGGAACACATGAATAACTCATTGTACACAGAAAAAGTCCTAAAATCTTTGAAGGCACAGACTAAGGTTCATGGTACTAGAAGTTACACTGCATACAACTACAGGACGAAGATAAGTACTAGCCCAGCTACAAACACTTCAATGTACAAAGGTGACCTGCCTGCATGAGACACTAGTGCATTAGTGGCACAAATGTTGTAGTTTAGTAATCACTATCTGATTGGACATAGGCTGATTCCACGAGTCAGAATCCATTCCAACACTGCACAGGTAACCAAAATCTTGCCAGATCACCTATTGACCTAAAGGAAGACCCAATTCTACTGTTTTTCTAAAGGAATGTAGCAATAAAATTACTCTGAATAAAATTATGCTATACTTGTAGATCAGTATCTTGCTCAACCATCATCAGAAAAACTCCCCCTTGCTTCTTTCAAATCTCTCCTCTCAAGGAGCAGAGAACTCTGCAGAGGAGGAGGTGGGAGGATTGTAAGAACCAGAAGACATGGAAGACACTGAGAAAATACAACATTCTAAACACAGCAGAACCTATGCATATACAAACTCATAGAGACTATGTTAGCATGAATGAGGCCTGCACAGGTCTAAACTAGATTGGGTCCCAATGCTGAGAAGGTACATGGACATAAGCCGCAGTTCCTAACTCAGAAACTATCTCCAGTTGTTATTCATTTGCAAAGGAATAATTTTGTTTTGTCCAGTGAATTCTCATTGGGTATACAAACCACTCTTAAGAGCAAGCCCCATTCCAAGTAGTAGATTGCCAACAGGAAACTAACACAATTGTGTTTTTGGAGTATTTTTGTCTCATGATATGTTTTCTGGGCTTTTTGTTGTTATTGTTGTTGTTGTTTACCTTAAAGGTCTTTTGCTTATCTTTTATGTATTATATTTTCTGATTAGCTGTTTTGATCGCATTTGTCTGTTTTGATTGTGTATGTTTTTGTGTTTGCTTGTGAGTATGTTTCTTGTGCTTCTTCTTTTCCTTATGTTTTTTCTGATTGTTTTGTCCTATTCTATTTGTTTTCTTTTAGTTGCCTGTTTGTTTTCTAATGAAAGAAAGAAAGGATGTGAGTTTGACTGGGTATAAAAATGGGAAGGACGTGGGAGGTGACTAAGAAAAAATAAACAATGAGCTTCCTTCCTCATTTCTGTTGGCTAAAGCTGTTGCTTACTGATCTTGAAAAATAAGTACTGATCAGAATAGCCAATGAAAAATCCCTCCGGGCAGTGGTGGCTCACGCCTTTAATCCCAGCACTTGGGAGGCAGAGGCAGGTGGATTTCTGAGTTCGAGGCCAGCCTGGTCTACAGAGTGAGTTCCAGGACAGCCAGGGCTACACAGAGAAACCCTGTCTCGAAAAACCAAAAAAAGAAAAACCAAGAAAAAAAAAAAAGAAAAGAAAAATCCCTTATTCCCTTTTAATATAAAAGCAGTAATTATGCCTAGAGTCACATGTACAGGTAATGTAACTGTGATCATAACATATTGATGAAGTGATACAATGTGATGTTAATATGTGGGGTTATTTCTAATTATATTTTTAAATATAATATTAATGCCTTTTTGAATGTTTCAAATTTCCCCAGTCTAAATTCTATAAATTCAACTGAAATTAAAATGGATGTTTCTGGACTTACTGTGTGGTCTTGCAGAGACTTAGAACTTTAAGTGTCCATCTCTGGATCCCTTCTCCCTGAAGATTTATTAGGATGAGATTCCAGGACCAACACACACTCCTGGAGTTGCTAAGGTGGGTCTGCTGAAGAAAGAATTTAATCAACTTGTCTCTACAGAACTTATCCACATTGGTCTTACTACTGCTATTCAAAGATCCATTCACTCCTAGATGCACTAATTTTCTCAAGGCAATAGTGCAGGCCTGGCTTTTTCCTAGATGCCCTCATGAACTGATGACCTTACAAGCTACCCCTGGCAGGCTTGATATAATAATGCCTGTACAGATTTGCCCCACAAGGTGAAAACAACACATGTTGATTTACACCGGTCAGCCTTTCTAGAATGTGTGGTTTGGAGCAACTTCTGGTGCTGAACACAGACTATCACTAAGGATTAAGCAGTGGCGAGCTACCCAGGGATGAGAGCGAAGCAAGACTTGACGATAATGATAGTCTTGTACCTCAAGGAAATAACCTTGGGTGGCCTCCTCTAGCAACTCATTAAATGAGTGGATCAGAGTAAAAAGTTGTGATATTTGTAATGTCAATGTGCTCAGTGATCCTTCCTTGCTACAGAGATAATCTTGAAAATATCAGATGTGCTGTTGGTATCTAGCAACTGAATGGATGTTCCAACAGCCATCCGTCATCTCTGTTTAACTTTGCCCTTTTCCTGGGCTCCATGAGTCACCCACATTAGCTTTCCCTCTATCACTCATTCCTACATGTGGCTCTGTTTCCTGGCTGTAACTGGAGTCAACATCTAACTCTAATTGTATCAAAGAAAGGTACTTTTCCAGAGTAGAATCAAGTCTACTTCGAGTTAGTGGCATTACAGGCCACTGATTGTGTGTAAGAGTGAAAATAAGAATAAGTACAAGAGTAAGGAAACAGTTCTTAGCCTCTGTGGGTGTGAGCAAAGCATTCACATACAGATAGTTATCTGACTTGTGCTGGCACCCGGAATACATGTAACACACACATTCACAATCAGTCTAGATTTGTAGAGTTGCTCTATACACTGCTGCCAGCAGATGTCAGTAAAACATCTAACTTTTTTAAAGGCACCATATTCTCATTAGCACAAGTTGCCCATATGACATCCCCACTGCCAAGCTCAGTACGCATCCATTGAAAATAAAATACGATGACTTCCATTAAATGAATGAGCATATTGCGTGTCTCTGAATATGACAGGAAAAATTGTCACAGATCAGATAATGTGAATGATTCTGAATTTACTATTTAAATAAAAATGTATCTGCTCAAAGCTTTTGGATCGTTGTTTCAGTCCATCTTCCTTTTCTGTGAAAGCCTGAAACCATCCTCTATCTATACCTTGTTCTATATCTATACCTTGGCAAAATATTCTAAGAAGTGAGAAACTGGCACATGTTGGCATGGATACCTAACATCCACACCGTTTTCCTCTGACAAGCTATTAACAGAAATGTTTCACTGAAACTGATGGGCTTTGCTTTACTGAAGAAGCATTTCCTGCCAAAATATTTCTTTTTTGTAACAGGGCCAACTGCAGTGGTCGACGTCAGCTCTGTGCTTCAGAGTTCTGTGCTTCCTTTATTTTACTGGAGGAAATTTTACTGTATCTGCCTTAAAAACCACTAAATATTTAATGCATTATTTTCCTTTCCTGTTGCCCATGCCCCCAACCTTATGCAGTTGTCATTGCTTTAATCATCTCCTTAAAAGGGTTCCCTACAATCTTATCCACTTTCCATAAAGTTCATCAGTTGCTCATGTGCAGTCCTTTAATGTATGTGCCTGGTAGAGATGATTCCACCTGTTAATTTAACTGGGACAAACACTGTTAAAGGAAAACAGTGTCTGCTAGTTTCACGTTTATTTAGTTATCTTGTGTATGCATGTATAGGTGGTATGTATGTGCAAGTGCTACATGCCCTAAAGAATAGGTATGTGTTCATAATAGGCCAGAGAAGAATTTCAGGAGACTCATTCTGTAGCTCACTGCCATGTTGTCTTGAGAAAACAGCTGTTATTGAGCTGGAACTCTGTTAGCTAAGCTGGCTGGCCGGTAAGCATCCATGAGCCGCCTTTCTCTGTCCCAGTCCTGAAATTACAGGCATAAGCAGATAGGCTTGCTTTATCCAGAAAACTGTGGAGAGCTCGTGACCAAGTTTTTAACCTATCGACAGTCCTTTTTAACTTAGAGAAAAGGAATGTAGAAATCAAAGTGAAGTGGAAAGATTCGAAATAAAAGCACTATACTATCACGAAGTAGCTAAATGTCAGTGCTTTCATTTATTGAAGCTTAAGAGACATTTGAATTTGGTACTTGAATTACAGGCATTTAAAGGCAAGCACCATGCTTCATGGTTTTCTTTGTTTGTTGTGTTTTTCTATGTGTTGTTTGTTTATTTTTGTTTGTTTGTTTTTTATTTTGTGCATATTTTGGGAAATGAAACACTATTCGCCATGGTTACAAATTCTGATTAAATGCGTTATCAGTGTGTTTTAGTCATTCTTTTTAAATTATTATAATCAAATAACAACACAGGTTTGTGAAGGACTGCTCAAATTTTAAAGAGAATAACAAATACAGTAAATGTGAAACCGAAAGTAATTATATCTCCCAAAGCTCCCAAGGTTGGGAGTCAAGAAACAGGTGTTGAGAAATAAAGAGGAGCACTTTTTTTTTTTTTTTTTTGGCTAGCACCACAGAGATCACACAGAAGTGCATGTTCACATCTGCAAATAATGCTCAAAAAAACAAAAACAACAACAACAAAAAAACCACAAAGTGTTCTCAGGAAAAATAACAAATGGGGAGACCAAACTAGATGGTAGAATGAATTTGATTAATTTTTCACCTCTAATGCACTAGAAATGCATATAAAATTATACAGCAGTAAAGTTAAAACTTACAACTTAAAATCTACAAAGAACTAAAACTAGAAATGATATAAAAAGGTAACACTAGACATTTGGATGAAGAAATGAGTAGCTGTATTTTTTTTTATTTTATAAAATGCTGTATTATAAAATGTCTGTGCATGTATATGCATGATTTATTTTCAGAGTGGCAAAAAGGAAAATTTGCTAGTTATTGTAAAATCTGATGCTAAATAGTATACTAAGATGTTTTATTATGAAGCTTTACCTAGCAACATCCACAGGCAGGTGGATCTTTGAAGACAAATTTTGTTTCCATTCTGATATGATCCAAATACTTTTTACTTAATTTTAATCAAATATATAAAATGAAGATACTTACTGTAAATTTAAATTAATTGAATAGTTCTTATTATATTGCTAAAAAATTAATTTGCACATTACAATTTGCAGAGAATTTGTTGACATCAAAACATAAAAACAAAATACAAAATCTAGAAAAAAAATGCCATACTATAAGTAACCCTGAAGAGCCTATAGTGAGGTGAATCTCTGTGATTCAAATGAATGAGCTTCTAACTTAATAAATGACAAATAAAAATCATCAATTTAAAAGTTGATTATTCAGAAAATATTTATTGAATTCATTGTAATTTTATCTTTCTGTAAGAATGGTGTTCCAAGACATCCATCATAATTATTTTTACCAAAATTACATTACAATTTTACAATTATAAAAGAATGTTTACTTTTCACAGTTGAACTAATGAAAGCACAAACTGAGAAAAATAATTATCAATAAAGACATCCTAAGATAAAGTATTTAGTAAATGAATGATGGAGAACAGACAGGTCTCCCACACAGAAGCATTCCAAATAATGCACAGTCATCGTCAAAACTCCCTGTAATTTTAGTCTGCACTGCATGGGTTGAGTCCCTCTCAAAGAGTGAAGTATGGGGAGATGAGAAGGGAAGAGGAGCTTAGGACATCCTACCCCTAGTGGTCAGCCCTGAACACATTACATATGAGCAGCACTAAATAGACTCTGTACATTTGTATTTGTGCATATATACAATTAAAGACAAAGGCATGATTTTTAGGGGAAGTCGGGAATGGAAAAACAAATTGGACAGGAAAGGAGGGGAGGTGTAAATGATGTAAATGTAGTACAAACACATGCAATTCTCCAACAGAACATTGTTTTAAAGAGTGAAGAAAACTAGATGTTTGAAGAGATGGATCAGAGTGCACATAACTCTTGCCATGCACTGGCTCCAAGTACCCACATTAAGCAGTTCACAACCATCTGTAGCTCCAGGTTCAGGCTATCTGACACCCTCTTCTGCCTGCCACAGGGACCTGCATGCATGAGCTAAACAGAAGCTAATGCAGGCACACACATGCACATGTTTTTTTAATGAAGAAAACTGACACTTGCTTCCAACCTAAGATATTGTTAGCAACAACACTGAGAAGTTATTTTGACAGTCTGAATCCGTGAAATGGTCAGCAATGAATTCTCTGGTTTTCTCATATTAATACACTACTCCAGTCTAACACACACACACACACACACACACACACAATCAATTAATTTTACAAGTTAGGGAATGGCAAAATTTTTGAGTAAAATTAAGCCAGGGAGAAGAGATTAATAATGAATACTATTCCACAAAAGTAAGATAAAATCAAGGAAAAACTAAAAACGCATTGATTTTATCTAATACAAGCCTTTCACTATTATTTTCAATATGTGTGCTGCAATCAAATGACTGAAAAATTGGGAGTAGAATCTGAGCACTCGTTGTTTTTTTTTTCCCACAAACCTAAAACTGTTCTGATGTAGAAGGTTTTCTTTTTTAAAGCCATTAAAAATTAAATCAGGAGGGGCACAGCGTTATGTAGGCCCTGTTATTTTTCAAAAAGTTTTTCTTCAAAAGGAATGACCTTCTCTTCGCTCAGAAGACTGCATTGCAATTTCAAACAGTCAAACCGGTTCAGTAGTCACATCTCTAAAAGCCACTAAGATGCCCACCAATAAGCGAAGTATGCCCATCTGTGTAGGCACAAACCAGGTGCACTGTTTCATGGAGAGCCAATCAGTTTAGGCATTTTGAAATCTCTGGCTGCTCAGGACAAGACGGATTGAGCGGCAGTGCTGAGTGTGTTAGGCTGCTGCTCCAACAGGATTGCATGAAAGTGCTGCAGGTTAGTTTAGCAGCACGGAAGTTATTTCAGGTAAAATCTTCAGAGGCTTTCATATTGACAATTAGATTTCAAGCAGTACAAGCCGCATTGTCATTCCCATTAGCTGCTTTAAATTATCCATTCCTTTACAAGCTTAAGGATGTGCTTGGTTAAACGCTACATGCTACCCTGGAAGAGAGAGAGAAAGAAACGAAAAACAAAAAAACAAAACAGCAGCTTTCTGTTTAGATGAAACGGTCGTTTTGACTAGAGCCCTGGCGTTTACCTGTTTAAAGCAATTACAGAAAACACACATTCTCCTGCAGATACTGTGGTCTTACTGCTCAAAGAACTGCTATGACCTTCAAGGAAGAAAAAACATGAAATAAGGAGGAAAACATAGACTTGGTGTGAGAATCCGAAGAATGGTAAATTAAAAACAATGTCCTGAACTCAATAATCTTGTTCCAACTCTCCGTCACTAAAATTAGCAGATCACTGCTCCTCACTCAGAGAGGACCTCAGACAAACTTCTCTTCCCCAGACACACAAGTGCGGGTGTGTGCACAGGGGACTTGGAGAAGTGGTCAGGATGTTGTCTTTCTTCTGCCAGAAGTCATGTTGATTCTATCCTTTTATAAGGCCAAAATCTGAGAGGAATACATAACGAAAGAACTAAAACACTTCTATTCTTCTAATAGGTAAGATGACAGAGCTTGAATTTGACCCACATACAAAAACAGTTCACAGATTATAAGAGAACATTCAAAAAAAAACATAGTAGTTTCCAAGATCAGAAAAATACTCCCGCTGTAATATATTAGATCCATTTAACTTGCCATCCTTTCTTTCATTTTCTTTTCCTTTAACTGTAGTTCCAAGTCCTGTACTGTATCACACCTACATGCAATTTCTTCTACGTCCACTAGATAGAGCCAAAGTATTAAAAATATGCCCATGAACAAGACCACTGTCCACGGATTCTTTGTAAAATTGTATTAACACAATAAAGCAATGAATCTTATAAGAAATCCGAGTTTACTTTTAAGGCTATGACTAGAATATTGAAATTTGATTAGTGGTTCATTCGCTTAAGTTTTTCTGAAAACATCTGTACATTTAAATTCATGTGACACACCTAATCAAAGTTTTCTAAAATTTTTAATGGTGAAAGTATTGATCTTTTCAAACACACATACATATTATGCTTTTAAATTATACAAGAAAATCTAGTTTACTCAATATTTTTATAATGTTAGTCTTCTTAGAAAAAATACAAATGGTAAGGGGTCATTCTAAAAGGTGATCAGGTGTGAGATCATGTCAGAGTAGCTCATAAAATAAATTTTAAGATACAGTCATGGTTATTGGGATTATCTTAAATATGCAGGTACCTGTTCTCATGGTTTTGGAGTTGTTCCAAGTCCAAATATTTCATCATCCACGTCACAATTAACTAACAAAATAATCTTGGCACACAAGTTTTGGCTACTAGATAATCAATTAAGTAAATGCAAAACACAAGGAAAGTGATAAGAAATTGAATATGCAAATGATATTACATTTAAATGGCCTCGTTAATCCCTTTTAAATCTTTTACCCTAAACACACAAGTGACAGAAGCTAACTGAAAGAAAATGCTTAATTGCTTGCGTAGCACGGATGATGCCAGAAATAGTACAGAACTATGTCTCAACATTGTATCATTCTTCATTAAATTTGATTTATGTAAATTTATGAAGACTCTGAAGATCCTTGGCCAACGTTTGAATCCTGAATGGATGTCAAAACTCAAGTTTCTCTGGCTAGAGTAAAATCATTTTTTTTTTTACAATATATAAAACAACACATTAAAAAATGTTTCAACAAACAAACTCTTTTGTCATCCTTAAAACCAAGTGCTTTAGAGCAGTGAAGGCCTAATAACACAAGTGTTCTCCTGGTTAAGAGCAAAGAATCTCTGGCCTGATTAAGGACATCAAATTCCAATAGGGTCAGTGGATCTCCGGGCCAAGGTCACCATCCCAGGAAAGCAGGCTCACCTTAAAACATGCTAATGAAAGAAATGGAATAATTGTTTTCACTAGAGGCCTAACTAATAGTTATTGAGTCAACTAATAGTAAACAGGTGCTTCCTCCATGTTACAGTATCTCACTTCTAGGTAGGACACAGACAAGAGGCAATACCCTGAGGAGTTTGAAGAAAGAATTTTCAAAATAAGGTACATTTGAAAGAAATACTAAATATATATCTTTTCTTTCAAATACTATAAGAACCATTTAGAAAAAGGGATTTAAATCTTTATATCTTGCCCGTCTTGTGAGACCTTTATTCCAATGGTTAACCCTCCCCACTTGGCAGGCATCCAGGAATTGGGCATCTGGAAGAAGTGACCCTTTTCCCTTCCTCTTCACTTCCTGTGTATCAGTTCTTTTTGAACTAGACAATTGAAAAGGACTGTAAGGCCACACCCAAGCCAATGGGGAAAAAAAAGACTCATTCACTACCTGAGTTCAGACAAAAACCAAGATCAGTTCCTGACTGTGCATACCCTCCTACCAAGAGTAAAGTTTGCTTCCTCCACACACTTAAAAAGAAACAAAACCCACCAAGTATTTCATGTTACTCAGTTCCTTTCTCTGTCGATGCTCCGGGGTGGTTTAATAGTACAGACTTCACTCTTCAGACAATAGCCAAGGCCAAGTCTTTAGTAGTTTCATAGGGAGCCTGGAACACAGGTCTGTCTGTCTTCACAAAACTGTAACTGATCAATAGTATCTGCTCAGTCAAATACCAGTTCAGATCAATGCAAAAAAAAAAAAAAAATTAATCGTACACTGCTTAACATGGTCTCCCAAAGTGTAGGGGAAAGAAGTTGATTTTTGATTCCTACTTCTTACTTGTTCAAATCAGAATCCTTTTGTGGTAAACAGTTTAAAAAATGAGTGAAAAATAAAACCTTTCCAATTTACTAAAGGATAACAGAACTGTATCATCAACAAATACCAAGCAAAGGGCTTGCTGTGGCTCTTCCAACCCCCCCTCTCCCTTTACAATACTTTTGAAAGACTTCAAAATATAAACTTGATCATAATAAATGTATATAAGATGTAGAAAAGTTCATGTATTTTTTACTTTTAATAAAATTTGTGAAAATAAACTCATGTAATAAAGCAAAAAAAGTTTTTGACAAATCCTAGGCAAATTAAAATAAGATCTGGGCTGGGTGGTGAATACTTAGAATCCCAGCACAGGTAATCCAGTGATCCTGGATGGGGACCAAGAATGTCATGGCAGCCTGGGCTTTACAGTGAGACCCTCTCGCCAAATGTTAATTCTTTCCGTTGGTAACTGGCAATTTATCAGTGTATGTAATATTACCCTGAATAGCTTTTATTCTATGGAAATTAAAATCATTTCTGTAATAATTTATTGTGCAAAATTCTTAATGATATATTACATAGATTTGTTAACAGAAATATAGTAAAGTCAGTAAATGTATAAGGTAGGATAGCTTACCAAAAATATTATCCTCTGTCAAGAATATACAATCAAACCAGTATTTTACATGGCAGAAAAAAAAAAAAAAGAGGAAACTGTAGGGACCACAAGCAGAGAGAATGAAAGGTGGAAAAAGAACAGATGCTAACAAAAATGCAAAATTTTCAGGCAAAAAAAAAAATGACTGAAGGCAAAGTTTCTTTAGCAATCAAAAAATGGCATACAAAGGAAACACAAAATACAAAACTGTAATAGGCTCTCCACAGCACACTGTTTGAGGCCTATGGCCTATCTCCTTTAAAAATAATTGGCCGTTGTCTTTTAACGGCATCCAGGACAGTAATTTTCCAACATGTGCTTTCTCCACACTGATGTTAAGCAGAGCTTGTCCTGCCATATTTGTTAGTGCTCTATTTTGTATACTGTTTCTTGAAATGTTTGCATACAACTTCAGGTAGACTTCTCTCTATGACAAATGATTTGACTAAGTGTCACTCACATATTTACTAAAAAGACTGAATGAGAATGTCTACCTGATTACAATTCAAAAGAGACCATCAGAATAAACATATTAAAAGTTATTCCCTTCAATCAAAGTTAAGGGGAAAGAATGGTGTTTGATTTTTGTGTCCTGCAGTTATTTTGCTGAGAAAATGACTAATAAACTGTGAAAGTTCCAGAAATAATGCTCCAAATACACAATGACCTTTAGTTTACTGAGAAAATAGAAACTGACTCTTCAATGTATTCATCAGCATGTAAGAGGAATCTTAGTACCAGTTTATTAGTATTGATATAGGAATATTTTAATTTTTGACATATAAACTAAACATATGTATAGGTTTCCATGGCAGCAGGTAACATCTTATTCTATTCTAAAAAGCTCCTGCTCTAAACAGTTGGAATAACCAGTGAAATGGAGGGATTGAAATGTACAAAATTTTCTGTCTTCGAGAAAAGCAATGAAGTAAAATACAATTATGAGTCATTACAAGGAAGAATGTAGAACATGCTATATCTTTATTGCACGTATCTTTTGTTCTTTTAGTTTGTTGTGTGTCAACATTAAACTGGTTAGGAGGTAGTTGTCATAAAATTAATATTGGAACAATATCGTAAATGCTACCCTGCCTTATACCTTGCCTCTTGCTGCCTGATTACATTAGACATACTAATGATATAGCTAACTGGTTAAAAATACATTTTTAAAACATGTAATGAAAAAGAATTAAAAGAAACATCATGTAATCCTAATGAGTATTCAGTGGAGCAGATATATATGCCTTTCTTTTTTACCTAGTTCAATTAACAAACACTTAAGAAGTCCAGTAACTTACTGTTAAGAAGGTTATTAGGAACCACTTAGTCTTTAGTCATTCACATCACAGAGGAAACCAAAGCAAAGTTGTCTCTCTTAAACTCAAGCCTGCAGGTTTATTCCTAGCAAAGGGAATACTAAAATCTGCCACCTTTGATTTAATTTTGGTTCTTAAAACATTTTGCCTAAATTTCTTGCAAGAATAAAAACTGAGGTACACACCCTGTGAATTCTTAGTTTTTACAAGAAATTGTGAATGTACTTTCAGGTATTTGAGGAACTACAAAACAAACACTGAGTGCTACAGAGCAACAAGAAATATGTGAAAAAATCTGACATCCATTCTTCAGTATACCAGGTATAAAAACTGAGAAAGGCAAGACTAAGAACCATGTGATAATAGTTTAGTTAGCTAGAGTTTTATGAAAATGAGAAGACCAAGATTACTTAAAAGTATACCTCTAGACCTCTAGTACAAGTTGTTATAAAGATCTGGTGGATGAGAAAATAGCAGATATTCTTAAAACTTGGCTCAGAAAAATAGAAACTCAGCCAGAATTTTTTTTCTATTTATTGAGCATGGATCTCTCTCTCTCTCTCTCTCTCTCTCTCTCTCCCTCTCTCTGACACACACACACACACACACACACACACACACACACACACACACACCTGAGGGGGGATTCATTTTGTTCTCCATGGCATCTGGTAGGGATAATATATTTAACGCTAAAAAATGATATTGCAGGTATTCTGTTATGTCCTAGGATTACAACTTTCAAGCACTGTGTAGGAGCTACACAAGCACCTTCGAACCTTACGATAAGTCTAACAGTAAAAAGATCACTTTGGAATCTCATCACTAGATGGCATTGTTACACTTGAATACAATTTAAATAATACAATGACCAAATGAGCTAGTTAAATTAGTAGACAATTATCCCTGCTCTACTCTTCCTTTCCAGTGATGAAGTTGGTTACTGATAGCCTGCAGGATAACTCGTATAGGATGCACCACTCAGCCCGGGCTGTTTTTCACAAGCTCTCTCTTCCCAGCTTTCACCTCAATCTGTCATACAGATTTGACACCACATCGTTCCAACACTACTCAGAAATGACATGTATATAATGTGGAATATTGTGCACATTTACAGCCGGGGCTTTTTCTCTTAAACATTGCCTGCTGTGCCTTGGCACCACTCTTCTGCCTAGCTGAGTACTCTTCACTTTTTACATATAAACGGATGCCTAAACCAAACTTTTGTCATCATCATTATTATAAACCAAAACCAACGGGATAACATAACTGATTTCTGTCATTTGTCTGTTAGCATTTTCAGGTTTCAAAGCAACTTCCTGTAAGCTAATGAAGGCCACGGGACATGCAGGGCAGTGCTAACACATGATATTTTTATGATTCAGCTCCATTAATGCTGCACATTATAAATCAAGTTAAGTGGCATTTCTATTGAAAGAGGTTCTCCTCTACATATTTATTTATTTTCATAAGATCAACAGACCAATTCAATAAGCTTAGCAACCATTTTTCTCCCCAGAATCGGCCTGAGCTTTGTTTCCATCTGTTATCAACATCTAGCACTTTTCCTGTTCCAAAAGAAAACTCACTGAGGAAGCCAAATAATTCCATTATGAGTGTTATCAAAAATCAATAGAGTATACTATTTTAAAACAAACACGAGTCCAAACTGCATTGTAAATTGTAGTTAGCCCACCCGTAGGTGATACCTTACAAGCCCTGTATGTGATCACTGGGTACCATATTTACATATTTCAAAAGTACAATGCATTGTGGGTGGTTTCTATTTACAAGAGTGGATGTTGGAAATACCCACATCATAGGATTATTTTTTCTGTATTAACATAATAGGGCACAGTTGTTTGGGCAGATTGCAATACAGCTGTGGTGTCTGCCTTCTCACTGAGATTGTTACTTTGTTCTTTTCAAATCTACCCTTCCACTCAGGATGCTCCCGTGAATCTGGAAGTTAACTCCTTGTATTCAATTGGGACCTTCAGGACACATTCTTTCAATTCTGATTTTAGATTTTAAAAACTATAAGCTTGAATGTGAAACAATATAGACATTTGATTCATAATAGCAATAAGGTTAATATAAACAAAGTTATTTTTAAATCTATGAAACTAAAATTGCAAGTGAAAATTTTATTTCCATATGAATATATAGAAAATTAGTATGTATGTATGTTCGTATGTATTGTATGCATGAGCGTTTGTAGTTTTGCATGCATGACTGAGGTAAAGCTAAGTCATAAATTGCTGCTGCTATAGGCAAGAAGAATCTAGATAGAACAGCTACACCCCTCAGATACCAGAAAGAAAAGCAGATTTTACTACAGTCGGAGACCCCATTCTCAACATTCAACACTAAAATTTACAGTAATGTTATTTCCTCAATTTAATCTCTCTTCGATAATCTTGACAAAATACCCAAGATCATGATGTTTAAGCTTAAATTCAAATATGACTTTCTACTTTGTTAAATAATGTTATTCATTTATTCAGCAATCTGTATTTGCATCATACAGGCTAACTTGGGTGTTAAAAGAAAAACATTCTTCCTCTGGCCAACATTCTCCTGTGAGTCTGCATTCATCTCAGATTCCTTTTGCTGAATCTGAGAGTCACAAAATAAAATGTTTCTGATTCAGAACACATGCATGTTTAAGACAATGCATTAGATTAATGAAGCCATAAATAAAAGAGGGGACCATTTTAATATTTGTTTGCAAGGTTCCATAACTTATACTGTGACCTGTGAATTTTAGTGTTGAAAATGAAACATAGTTTTAATTCCATCAGTTTTGCATAGGCTCCTTAATTTAAATTTTGTATGCAGAATTTAAAGTTTTTAATGTATTACACCAAACTCAAATACTTATTATTCATTTATCATAAATATACATTTTCTTTACAGCATAAATGATAGCATATGCTTTGAAGAATGAAATAGGTTGCATTAAAACACTGGTTTGCTGTGGGGTGTTTCCATTGTTCTTTGATCCGCATAAATCTGATATGGGCATTCATTAAGCTGCTGGAATGTATACGCTCTGTTGTGCATTTCTCATAGGTGTCTTCTGAGTTCTCCTTGTAGTGTCTTCTCTTTCCCCTCAACACACCCTCCCTCTTTGTCTGCTCTCACACAGATGCAATGACAACACATGCTATAGCATTACCTGTTTGTCTCCACAGTTCTAATTTTACATCTTACATGCAAAAGAAATGAATGTTCCATCAAAAGTTGTGAGTACGGCTATCTCTACCAGTATAACACGGAAAACAAAATGCCTTCACCCGACACAGAACTTTGTCAGAAGAATTTTAAGTGCAATGTAATTTTTAATGTATTTTAAATTGTAAGTACAATTTTCAGTATTTCTGTCAAACTGAGTAAGCTATTTTTTTCTTCACAGTGACACACATATTATTTTCAATACATTTTAAGGGAAAATTAGAAATAAGCCACATACATCATTCTTTGAAGTCTAATTAGGAACTATGCACTAACTCCTTAAAAATTTAAAGAAAAATACTCGTTAGTAATTATAGTAAATAATAACCATCTTGTTGGTATTTCTGTATGTTTACAACCCTGGTTTAAGACTTTTTTTAAAGTAAGAATGTATCAGAAAAACAAATCTAGAAAGTTGTAAATGGTTTTAGAAATATAGTCTCTGTACGATAGTAATTGATATATATGCATATATGTAATCTTGTAAGATATAGGATTTTATGTAAATAATATTCATGTTTATGTAAACTGCTTGATTTTATTCTCTCTAAAAATGTAGTTTAATATAAATAATCTTTAATTATTAAACTTATAAATTTATTTCACTAAGAAACCTACAATGCATTAATAGTGTTAATTGTTTTATAAAATTAGAGCACTCTGAGTTTAATACCAGAATATTTTAAGGGATTGACTGCTGAGAGGTAAGGAGTTATTTGATAGGTACAGATATCAGAAGGCAGATAACAGTGAAAGAACACTGAGAGCAAAATAGAGTAACCTGGTTCCTATTTATTTAGCCATTTCATTAGCTATGCCATCTTTGGTTGGCTTTCACTGTTGTATATTCCCACTTTCCTTGGCTGTAAAATGAAGCTACCAAGACTTGCTTTGATTCATCTAAAGTATAGGGGAATAATAAAGGTGTTTTTTTATAACAACGAATATGATAAATTTGAGGTGATATTATCATGTATGTTTTTCTGGTGAGTAAACATTTCCCATGAATATAAGAAGTTGGGTTTTGTATGTTTGTAAAATTTGGCAGTATTCAACAACCAGGTATACAATCTGGCAGTTTTCAAAGAGTACCTTCTCTTTCACACCAAAAATAATTTGACATTTTGGTAAAAATGGAAAGCATTTAGAATTTGAAGTTCAACTGCACAATAATTAAGGAGATTTTTACTTTCTGATACCTCACAGAGGTTCTTATAGAAACATTTGTTAATACCATACTTCTAGAGAAAATAATATTTTGTTATAATTTTATAAAGATGAGCATATAGATAAGACCTCTCCAAATCAACTTATGCATCTATAGAGATATCATAAACAAGTGCACGCAAGATTATCCTATTTCACTGAGGCAGAGAAAACTGAAGTTGACTGCTGAGCAGTCAGACACTTAGTCTTCATTTGATTTCATTTTAAATATCAGAAATGAAGCTAAATCCAAGGACCATCACAGAAGTGGAAAATGTGTGTTAACAACTTCTATGAAAACTAAGCTTGGCTAGACACAAACCATACTTTAGTTCTCAATTTGATTTGATGCAGATAACAAGACTGATTCACAGGATGAATTTCAAGATTGTCTTTATTTCTTCAAGTCTACTGACAGTATCCAGGATTTCGATTAGGGCATTTGATCACTTTTCTCAAGCCATATACAAATTGATGTTGAGGCTAAACAGAGTATGTTGCTGTTTACTGTACAGAACAATCTTCCTAGTTCAGAAATTGGAAATTCTCCAAAGTTGCTTGTATACAGATGAAAATTTACAGCACATCATTCTAACTTCTGCTATATTTGTGCAATTTACTAATTAGATATAGTATCATCTCTGAAATAATATTTTAGTAGAAGTCATAGGAAAAAATCCTACTTTTCTCAGTTTCTTTATCTTTATGAATTACATAAAATCCTGTTTTTATGATAATTACTGTATATATCAAATAGAAAATATAATCTGTAAAGTAGAATGCCTACTTTAACAGGCTATTTTCTGTGTGGTAGAGAAAAATAATCTGATGAGAGAATATTTTAATTAAGATAGGTGGTATCTGGAATAAATCAGCTTAATATTCATATATACAAATTAATTTAATCATGTGCATTATATAAAAAAAAAACCTACCAGGTCATTTAATTTGATTGGACCTCAACATGTTATGAAGAAGGAATTAATTCTTTTCAGAGCTTTACTCTCTGTTTTCAAAAGCTTATTTTCTTAGCTCACTTTTAAGATTCTTTGGGAAAGAATCCATCATTAAAACATTTAATCTATGTGTAAATTATTCCCTGATAAGACAGTAAATTCTATGGAATTATTTCTAAAAATGAGAGAAAGGAGAGAGAGAGAGAAAGAGAGAGAGAGAGAGAGGTGACAGGTACCTAAGTGTTGCCTCTGCAGTCACCAAAATTACCTTCTGTGTATAATCCACACTAAGCCCTTGTTTGACAGGGCATTTTGTTAATACTGAACATTCACTGTGCCAGCCACTTTAATAAGCACATTAGATAAACTCTTTCTCTTAATACTTCCCTAAGTCCAATGAGACCTGCTTATCCTAGAAATCCATTGTAAAGATGTTGAAAACCGTATCTTAGGGAAGTGAAATGACTTGCTCAACTCACAGAGATGTGCTAGAAATTAAATCCACTGGATCTGCTTTTAGATATACACAAACTCTTATTTTAATGTTGACAACTTCTCATTAACAGCACCAATTACTAAAAGAGGTCATACTTATGTAAATATTTGCTAATGACCACAAGTTGTTAGCACTTTTAAAGTTCAATGTGGTTGTACTGTTAGCAACCACATGCTCTTTAGTCCTTCGTTTATTCATTTATTTATTTATTCATTGCTTTCCAATGATAAACTAAATATCCCAAATGTGCAAAATTCAGACCTTTGGATTTAAGACACATTTCCCATGCCAAACTAAAGGAAAAAACACTTTATTCATTTTCAAAAAGAGATGAAAGAGAATAAATGTAATGGGTGCCTACTGTCTCCTGCAGGTTCCCATGGCAGCATAGCAGGCTCAAGAGCCATCAGATGTTGGGGGGGGTGGGAGTAGGAGAGTGAGGGACAGAAAATGGGGGGGGGTGATGCTGGTTTTCTTGCATGGAATCACATCAGAGGGTAAGCAGGAGCTGAGGAAATGTGATATGAGGGAACTGACGCAGAGGGACAGGTCAGGTGGGGGCAGGCTTTCATGGTGCATTCTGGTATTCCTTACTTCTCATCTCCTTGACCCCGTTTTGATTATCAGGGACACACCTGTCCTCTGTCACATAGTAGCTGAGATTGTTTTCAATTTCTTCCACAATTGTTTTCCTGACTTCTTTCCTTCCTTTATATCTATGCAACCACTTAGTTAATCAAATGCACATGAACCTGCCCATCCTCTCTAATCTTACTGTACCTTCTCATTGCTTCCTCTCACACAGCTGAGAATACTCTTACTATATAGTATTAATATGACATTATTATAATGGCAAAAACTCATTCAGATTTCTCAGACTATAGGTTTAGACTGAGAATGTGATCAAGTTGGGAATAAAAAGGGAGACTCTTGTTTCAAATTGTTTGAACGGATAGACAAATATATTTGTGTGCATTGATACTTCTCTATCTGATTTTCTTAGTTTACTTAGAGATCACATAAATCATAAAAAACCTGGCTATAAACAAACTGTGACAAATGACTTGATTTTTAAGTGCTGACCAAAATCATATATTGTTTAAATAGCAATCCATTTCCCATATCCTTCAGTACTCCAGCATCTTACTATAAAATGGCCAAAGAGGCATTCTATATATAGCCTTTAGATGAACTCAAAAACCCATCTTAAGGGCAAGTCTTGCTTAGTTATATATGTATGTTATCTTGGATTTGTCTTGCCCGTGTTCAGTTAATCAAGGTCTAAATAAGCTGATGATATTAGCAAACCGAAATTTACTGACTGCTTATTATTTGTATGCCTTTTGTCCATTACTCTTTTTCATTCATACAATTTTTACATACTTTGCTGTTTCATTTAATAACCAAATAGTGGCATGCTGGTAGGTACTTTAGCCATCACTCTTGAGAAACTTCTAAACGTCATTATTTGCCTGAGTAGCCTAGGTATAGTAACCTTAGGAAGCACTGTCTAAAAATAAGAATCATTTTGCCCCTCTCCAGAAAATCTGTAGTAGAACTTGGGTATCCTTACATTGTGACACAGTACTGGTTTGATAATTGATTATTTGCTAAACTAACAAAGGGCAGGAATTTTAAAAGCATATGTTAGTGTGAGAGTTGTAGATTAAACTGACTTGACCTGTCTGTCACTTGCCATTTTCAAAATATTCTAAAATGACACCAAATGCTGATTTAGATTCATGTGGAATCAAGATGCCTGAATTCTAATTCTAACTGTGAATAGTTTGGGCAGAGTGACTAAATCCATTTGGGCAGGAACAATCACTTTAGTGTTAACTACTTAATTCATTGGACAAAATATTTGAATTAATATCTTGAATGCTGGGATTAAAAGAACAATAGACATAACCATCTTCAGTATGTTTTTAAGCACTGATGAACTGTTTTAAAAATATTGTTTATGGAATCCCTTAACATTATTAGGTATTTTTCTCAGTAATTCATAATCATGAAAATATTTTAAAACCAAGCTTTTATCCAACATAAAATACAAGAACCATAAATTCCTAGACCCCCTATATTACATCCTTTAGTTATACAGACAAAAAATATTAAAGGATTTGAGGTCTTTTTATTGCTTCTCTACTCCCATTTCAGATACAAAATCAATGTAATCTTTGGGCACTGTGCCATAGTAGTCCAAGGTAAAGAAGTTAGGTCCTGACTCCCTGAACAAAACAAGATTGAATTATGAGACTATGAGAATAGCTATTACTTTTGCTGCCCATCATAATTCATATTCATTTTCATAGTATTGATGGAAAGAGGTAACTGATGGCCTCATCACCATGAGTAAACGTCGAGTGATCCACCCTCTGGGAAAAGAGTCCTGGTCATGTAAAACAATGACTAATTAATATATCTCACAGCACACACGGAAACATGTTAGGATGTTTATCCTTCTAGCAGATAATGTTTGTTTGGTGAGTCATGCACTAATAATATGTATGTTTGATATTGTAATTAGTTTTACTTCCTCTTCCTTCCCAGGATTTATCAGTAGCAACTTTGGAGACAGCCAAAAATAGTAAGTTTTTAATGGTTTGAACCAATTAACAAATTATAGTAAAATATATTTTACTTAAAAGGTACAGGTAAATCTAATTATACTCACATTTTACCGCTACTTCCACAAAGAGGGTAGTTTTAGCAAGTAATTTAAGTACTTGCTCTGTAAACTGAAAGCAATAATGAAATAAAATAAGAATTATACAGATTTACTGATGAAAATGCTTGTAGATTTGTCTTCCATTTAATTTACCATCTGAATAATTCAGAAACACACAACTGTACTCCAAGTATCACTGAAACAGTTAAGTACAAAACTCTATACATTTACTAAGTAGGGGATCCACAGCCTCATGTCAAAGATTAGAACATGGTATTTCGGAGACTATTGCAATTTGGGATGAAAGAAGGAAGAACAGCAACAGCAGCAGTACCAGCATGAGCAGTAACAACAAAAATCCTCTTGTTATTTTAGAAAACAGAAAATAAAATAACAGAGGGATGTACAAATAAACAAGTCCTGAGTCATAGAGCTGGCTGTGGCTGAGGCAGCTTGGTTTAGCATCATTAGATTGAGCCGTTAAACAAATGCAATTTGCCGTCCACATTCTTCTTCAATGCCAGCCAGTTGGGTTTCTTTAATCATCTGAATGCTCAGAGTCCTTCTGAAACCATTATCAGGATGTGAGAGGTTAATCCCCCCTCCTGACCCTATAGAGCTGTGGGCCAGACCTTTGGAATTCTAAAAAGCAGTAAGGCCTCCTTCCTTCTGATTTAGTTTCAGAGGCTCTTGGGACATCAATTTTTAAAGGTCCAGTCAACAGATTACAGAAATCATTCAAGTTAAAATTTTATTAGAAAAAAATTACTTCACAAATATCCTTCCTTGTGAAAATATAAACTTAAATATGTCTAGCCAAGGAGGAATCATAAAAAGGGTAGAATAAACAATTCAAAAGAATTTTTGAAATGTGGATATGGAGCCCTCTGGTTAAATAGCTTTCCTAGTGGTTCAGTCAAGTAATTAATATCAAATGCTACTTCCAAAGGCACCAAAAGCATTAGAGGTAATTAACTAGTGCTCTCATAAAAGGAGGGTCTGAGAGACAACTATTAACAACTCCAAACATACCAAACTACCAGAAAGCCTTTCCATTGGCTCTAAATTGTAAATTATAGATTGTTGAAGCTATAGTTCTGAAGAGGGTATTAACTTCTCTGCCAGATGTAAATAAAGTATTTATTTCAATATTATGTGTATAAAAATAGGAGCTATAGGTCTTCTAGGGTCAATGATCTCTCAAATTGTGGGTGGCTGGTTGATTTTACAGTTCCAGGCATGAATTCTCTCCTATTGAGCATCTTTTAAGTCCAATTAGATCTTGCTTATCTCGAAAATAATCATGCGATTATTGCATCATTGTGGAAATTTTACCACGATGGTTATTTTTATGGTTAGGCTTTCCAAATAGCAAAGAATGTTGATTGATTTTCATTCTCAGCAGATACCACAGCAACTTCCAATATTTTCATAGCTAGTTTTCACAATGGAGGCTTCCCGGTCAATTTCAGTTCAATTTCCCAAAGTCCTGTGTCTCAAGTGTATGCCATCTTGAACAATAACATCTTACACTCAAATTCTGAGAATGAATTGAATGCAGTAGCAATATCTGTATACCTGAGGGAGGGGTCTTTACCTTCTTTAACCAACTGGAAGAAGAATTTCCCATTCCTGGCACTGGGATTTATTGGTCTGTGTTTCTTGAGGGCAGTACCATGTCATATAATTCTATTATACTTAAATATAAATACATATATGTTGTCTCATATATATTTTTGGGACATGTTATTTGGTTCCTACTCGACTGCATATGGAGCCATAAGAGGCTAAAGACTTCTGTGAGGGATTCTCTTGATCAGATTATTTGAAGCAGAAAGACCCACTCTAAAGCTGGGCAGCAACTTTTTGCAGTAGTCTAGAATAAACAAACAAACAAACAAAAACAACCACAACAAAACAAAACCACAAAAGAATGAAACAACTTTTTGCCTGCTTTCCCTTAGTTTTGTCAGCAAGTTCATCTATCCTGCTGTTGTGATATTCCTTCACTGATATAAAAACACAACTTCTTCAGGGTTCCAATGTATATTCAATACCTGTATCTCTCCAGGAGTCTTCAGAATTTTAAGCAACAAATAGAGATTGATGAAACATCCAGATTCATCCATTGAACAACCATGGGTTCTAAGCTATTTTTATATGAGACAGACATTATTAGACTACCTATACTAATAACTAATAGACTGCATCTTGTAATCTAACAATCCAATCTGATAAATCCTATTTAAATATGTATGGACATGTATATATTCATTATACATATATTCATAGGATATATATATATCCTTAGAATAGTGTTTATGTGTGGATTTTTCAAACATCCTGTATGTTATACATATCTTCTTCCAAATACTCTCAGAATCACACTTTTTCACTCTCCTAGCTAGTACTTGTACTAGAGCTCATAGTCACTCTTTCTCTCAAGGTCCTTGCTTACTTTCTTTGCTTTCAGACACCCAACTTTACTGGAAGGAATACCAAGCTTTTATAGAGACAACCATGTTGGTAAGTTATCCATCACCAAATAGTCAGTACTAAATATGTATTAAAAAACAAGATTAAATATGCTCAATAAGTTTTATCATATATATATATATATATTCTTTAGAGAGAGAATATATAATAATAATTTATGAGGAATTCAACTTTGAATTGAAAGCAGATAGGCAGGAAAAATGAGAGGACTTGGAGGGAGAAAATGGAGAGGTGGAAATGTTATAAATATAGTACTTCAGTATGAAATTCTAAAATAAATCAAAATGTAAATTAAAAAGTACAAGGATTATTGTAATGAGAAATTTATATATCCCCACACATTTCAAAATGGAAATGTATATATGAGACTTATATACTCTAGACTTCAATAATATACAATCAAAGATATACTTTAGTGTGGAGTAAGAACGAGATTGTTATTTACAGGGGAAGCTTTTCAGTCCATCATTTCTCATTCGTGCCTATGATTCCCTAGTTTACAATTCACAGTGTCTGACAGCCCTACTTCTACAGTGAATGGTTACCGATCTTACAATCCCTGCCACTTTACTTATAGACCAATGAAGAAATTTCCCATTGGAAAAATCTTTAATTACTTGGTTACTAAAGATGCATGATAATCTAGAATTTCATTTGTGTATTTTGTTTTTCCTGGTTATGATAAACGAGTGGAAGTGTTTGATATCATGTTGTAAGATAAGTAGTTGGAGTCAGGACTTTGATTTGAACTCTGGTCCAAAATATATATATAAAAGTTATATAGATGTCAGTCATCCTCAATACATGGTGAGATTCTAAAACATAGTCATCTGGGCCAGCCTGAGGCAAACCCACACACCCTCTAAATGCCAAACTTAGTTTTTAGAATTAACCTAATCTTTGCTTACATGTTAGATTGCCTTGACAATATACTTATCATCTCTAAAATCACAGCTGGAAGAAAATGTAATCTTCCTAAAATATTATGAAAGTTCACATTTACTTGATGCTATGTAACACACTGAGCTAGAAAATTTCAAAAGGCTTCTTCAAGCTGAGTTGAACTGACAGCACTCAGCAGCAATTAAACTATTGAAATAATCTGATCAGTCTAATAATAATAACTAAACATCTCTCTCTCTCACACACACACACACACACACACACACACATGCATACACACAAATACACACAATCACTGCCAAAGGTATGAAGAATTACAGTGTAGTCACAGCAGAATTTTAAAAAATAATAATTTTGTTTTCCAGAATGATGGCTAAATTTGATCCCTTGACTGTCCCCCTACAGTCACCTGCCACTGTCCATGTAATCTATACCTATCAACACAGAGAAAAGGCATTACTAACTGAAGAGCACATAGATTGGGGTCATCCTTTTACATCTATTTATTTTACACACCTCATCCACTCTACTGGTAGATCTTAGATCCTAAGCCTAGTTAGCTCCAAGCATCTCTGTGCTGCCTGTTACCTCTTCCTTGGTAATTGCACCCTTAGCACCCTACAGTCACTCCTTAATAGAGCAATTAGAACAGCATCATTAGCACATATGCCAGAGCAAGTTGCAGATTTTGCTCAAAATGCCCCAATGTTTCTCCCTTCCTTATGAACCATGCCCAACATATTTCATGTAACTTAAAACAATAAGATCCTCCTTCCCATGGTGTAATATGTATTTTTCCTTCTTTCCATTAGTCTATTTCCTCCTCTGACCAGGTATACTTTAACAGTAGATTTTTTTTTTAAACTCTTTTGCCTTATGCCTAAATCTACTTCCAGATAAGTCATGGACTTATCTCTTCTTTTTTTCCCATCTTCTCTGCACTAATGTTATCATATCTAAGAACATTTTTGTAACCATATTAGTTTATTGTAACCACCCAACATCCAACACAATATGGCATATTAAACATCAATTTCTCTACTTCTTTTCTGTCTCTCACCATTGGAAATTTACTTTATTGACACAATAACCTAATATCTATAAGGTACAAGAATCAGAAAATTTCAATTGCTTATACTGAAAGCATAAAGAATTACATGAATAAATAAATAAGAATGCAAAGAAAAATGAATTTCTGGATTATAATACTAACATTTAGGAATGTTACATAGTATCTAATTTTTCTGTCATAATAATCCATCGAAGAATTCACCTTAAACATTCTTTATAAATTAAAATAATAAAATAATTTAGATTTAAAAGATTAAATGAAATTCCTACTACTGTTAGTTGGTTTTTGTTATACATTTTGTTCGATCAATTTTTTCACAAATGACATTGATCATTTGCTGTCTGCTTATCCTAGAGATAACAGTTACCAACATAGAACATATCTCTGCCTTGATGAAACTTAAATTTTACTGGGATAGCTTGTCAACATATTAAATAATATATAGTGAAATATTAAAATATTAAATAAGAATATATAGTGGGATATATATGCATGTCTTTAGTATTATCAAAAGAACTAGGTTAGGTGTTGAGAGAATTGACCTGCTCCATATGAGATACCCACAGAACTGGATCTTAAGTTAAAAGAATCCAGAAAAATGAAGCAGAGCCCAAGAGTGAGTATAAGAGTGCTAAGACCATTCTAAAACCAAACCAAACCAAAACAAAACAAACTAAACAGAACCAAAATAAAACAAAACATTACAAAACTCCATTCCTAATAACTAATAGAAAGATTAATTTTGTGAGGCTAGAAAGACAAACTGAATCAAGATAAATTTTTAGGAAGTGTAATATGTGGGTCAAGATTGGGTGCATGGGAAGTTCCACTTTCTGCAGGGCTCTGGAAACATGTTTGCATTTTCTATCATGAATAACGACTTAGTTTTTTTAATCAAGATGTTGTGGTGAGGAAGAGTCAGTGACCCATAACAATGGCTGGTATATAAAGAATCAACTTAAAAGAAATCAGGAGTGATAGTGGTTTTGAAAAATAAGTTTTTCCTTATAAAAATTCTCCCAGTTTTACTAAAAACACTATATACCACTGGCTGGTTTTGTGTTTCAACTTGACACAAGCTGGAGTTATCACAGAGAAAGGAGCTTCAGTTACAGAAATGCCTCCATGAGATACAGCTGTAAGGCAGTTTTTCAGTTAGTGAACAAGGGGGGAGGACCCATTGTAGGTGGTGCCATCCCTAGGCTGATAGTCTTCAGTGCTATAGGAAATCAAGCTGAGCAAGCCAGGGGAAGCAAGCCAGTAAGTAACATCCCTCCATGGCCTCTGCATCAGCTCCTGCCTCCTGACCTGCTTGAGTTACAGTCCTGACTTCCTTTGGTGATGAACAGCAATGTGGTAGTGTAAGCTGAATGAACCTTTTCCTCCCCAACTTGCTTATTGGACATGATGTTTGTGCAGGAATAGAAACCCTGACTAAGACAATGCTGATACTGTAATTGATGCATTACAAGGATAACTTGGTAGGAGATATCTTGGACTTAATTAAGTAATATAGATTTACACTTATTTTTGTCATAGATTTGTGAAATCACTCTGAAATTTTCCAATTATTTGTAATAGATATGAAAATTCTACTGTTGGCTCATATACCAAAGTTCAATATGAGTTATGTTCCAAAGCTATAATAATAAATTAAAAGTAATCCTGATGTTCTCACTAACACCAGAGAAATGTGACAGTGCATAAGTCTCATCTCAAGCTTAGTAAGTAGCGAGCTCCCAACACCAGGCTCATTATAACTCAATTGCAGTTGTGCATTGTTAAGAGATGAAGCACAGTGAGGAAGAGGATGTTCTGATTGTCTCTATTGGTATTCAAAGAGGAGAGTTGGGTACTGTAACTGGCTATTTTCTAAAGGAGATGATATGTTGGAGTTGTCCCACAAAGAATCATTTTTTCCAGGTAAAGAATGTCGAAGAATTTCCTGTATAAATAATGTGGATCAGATTTGGATCCTTCTAAACCTGGTGAAGTTGTTCATTTTATTTGATAATTGGTAGGATGCTCACTCCTACCAGTTGTGATAAGGTCACCCCAAAACCAAACAGAAAGTATACACTATTTCTAAGAATTTCAAAGTACAATAGTCAGCAGATTTTCCTTTTGTTATATGAAATTATAGAAGTTTACAGTGTTTACTGCATTCTCTCATGCTCATATACACACACATATATGAAAGATATTTGGTAAATAGTAATTATTTCTCTCTAGGTCCAGAATCCACGGTGACAGAAAGGTAGTATAACTGTATTACATTCTATGACATATGAAGTTGCTCTTAGTCTCTAAAAACATTGAACACATAGAAATTGAAAAATCGTTCCTACTAAAGTAACATTGTATTGGCTACATTCTGTTTTATTTTATTTTAGTTTGGTTTCACTGCTTATCATATTGGTTCATAAACAATTTTCTAGACAGCTTAAAGTATTACTTCTGCATTTCAGAGCCTTCTTTATATAAATTAGGAAAGTAATATAGGCATTTGTCTACTTAACTTCTAATTTGACAGCAATGGTTAAAACAGACATAAATGTGTTTGTTCACACGTTTGTAGACATATGTTTTTGTACATGAGCCTACCCTCTATGAATCATGATAAAACTCCCTTTTTAGCCAACTACTGAACTTGATATTTCTATTCCACAATCACTGTCTGGCTCTCCAGAAATTAGAAGCTGCACAAAGCCAGAAGTCATGAGTGTTTCCTGGCTTCTGTTCTGCTAACTAATAAATTGTCACATATACCCTTTAGAAGGCTGAAGAAAAGTTCACAGGACATAGCTGATGTCATTTCTAATCCTTCACCTAGCCTCACCTTCATTTAAGGTACTCATGATGTGACTCAATTCTTAGACATCTCAACACTATAACTGGTAGATTCAGATGTCTTCAAAGACCAGCAAGTCTTGATCTCACGTACAGATGGTTTATTTTAAACCTTTATAAAACTAATCTTATTTCTAATTAGTGTATTTTTCAAGGACTCTATATTTTAAGAAAACAAAACAAAATACCAGTTGTGTGTCCTTTTGTCATTTGTAATAGATGACTGATTAAAATAATGAGAATTGATTAAATTATTCCAATTTCCTTAATTTTTTATTTCTTTTCAATTTGTTGAGAATCTTGAATGGATTTCAAGCTCATTTATTATAAATCACTACAGAGATTATATAAGTTTCAATAAATTGATCAGATATTTAGAACCTCCTACAGCTACTCAAACGAAGTTATTGAATATAGGATATGCCATGTTGGTCTAACCCTAGTGCATACACATAAATTTTAATTTTTCCTAGGTTAAGTAAACTAGCTCTTAATTCTTCTCCTTTGAGTTTTGCATCATAAATTGTCTTATATAGTTTTAATGGATTTCAATGTAGTTTTAACTCTTTGAAATAGAATTAGCACTGGCCTGATACAAAGTAATTTCAGCTCAAACCCTGAACCAATAATTGTAAACAGCTCTTAAAGACAATTGTCAAGGACTGCATCTATAGGGAGTCATGCTCATTTGGTTATTAAGTTTAGCTTGTTAAGAAAACTGCTAATCTTCTTAACACACACCCTCTCTAATAATGATTAGCATTCTATAACCTAAGACCTGGGTTTTAATTAGCAAAATGTATATTTAAGCTTCCCCTTCTATCAGTGACTATTTCACTGTTGAAATATGAGGAATTTTGGTTTTCAAACTAGTCATAGAAAATCTGTAGCTTCAATCTGTGCTTTAAACTGGGTATTTGCCTCTAACATCTATATATTTTACCACCATGCAAAGCTTTTGCTATTTTTAAGACTTCCCTAGGGTTGTCTATTCCCGACTCACCTATTTCTATCTTCTCAACTTGTACAAGCAGGGCTCACAGAACACAAAAACTTTATTCATGCATTTATTTATATCTATTCTTTTTCAGTGCAGTAATGCAAATAAGGTTCTTTCACTCCTGCATCCTCAGAAATATTTACTAATATAAATTTTCTGTGCCAGTGTTTTTCCTTATTTATGGACAAAACTTAAAATATCTTCTAGCTGACATATTTCCTTAATGGCTAGCATCTAGTCCATGGAAAATACACAGACCAATTATATAGGTTACTCAGAGCAACTCTGTCCTTTTGTTTTATTGCTGAGAGAGCCCCCCCACTTCACTTTCCATGGGATTCCACAACCACTCTAGTTAGGAAATAAGCATGCAACTAAAGAAAAATAATGAAACAAAATACAATTAAACAAAGCAAACTGAAGGAAAAGTCAAAAAGAAAGCATTAGAAACAAATATACATGCAAAGACACACATGTTGCATACACAGGAATCTCATAAAAACACAAAACCAGAGCCATTATGTATACAACCAGTAAAGTAAAATAAACAAACAAAGAAATAGAAATCAATAATATTCCTGACCAAACCTTATGAGACAAAGAACCTCCAAAGATACCATTGAGTTTATTTGTTGTCTATTTACTGCTCAGCATGGGTTCTACCCTTAAGAATATTGTGTATCCTTAAGAGTAGGTGTCTCACCTAGTGAGACTTCATTGGAGAATATTAGTTTTTTTATTTACTAGTAGTTATCAACTGTATATAGTGTCTCAGTTAGAGAAGGAGCCTTGTGTCTACTTGCTCTCTCAGTACAAGAACCTCATCTGGCTTAGACCTATGCAGGCCCTGTGCATGTTGCCACAGTCTGTGAGTTCATATGTGTGTTGGTCCTCTGTATTTAGAATGCCTTATTTCTTCAGAGTCCTCCATCTCCTCCTGCTCTTATAATCTTTCTATTTCCCTTTCCCTAGGTTCTCTGATCCCTGGCATGAGAGATTTGATGAAGAACCTCCATTAGGACTGAGTGATCCAAACTCTCTTACTCTCTGCACATGGTCCAGTTGTGAGTCTCTGTATTCATTCTCGTATACTGTAGAAGAAAGCTTCTTTAATGACATTTGAGCAAGGAATTGATTAATTAGTGTGACATAATATTGTTAGGAGTCATTTTATTGCTATGGACTCTTTTCAGAACAGTCATATTTGTTTTTCCACTAGGTCCCTGGCCTATCTGGTCTCAGGCTCTTGACTACCTAAGTAGTGTTTAGGGGTGCATTCCATCTCATGAAATGGACATTAAATCCACTCCCCAAAGGTTCGTACCTTCTTGGGTTGCACATTAAGAGAGAGAAACACAAAATCATACAAGTCTCAAAATATCTTTACTAAAAACCTTTACCATGTAGTAGTGCCAAGGAAATTGAAAAATTCAAGAGTACTTTACCCAATTATCAAATATGTTTTTTGAAACTTTTACTTTTTACTTTTATATGTCACTTGTGTCTTGTCATTTGGACCAAAATTTCAACTTTAACATTTTTTTAGACTCTTATGTGAATGGGCATGCTGGTCAACTAACAGGGACACATTCCTGCTATTAGTAACCTCTTCTATATTTGCTAAGCATCAGTTGTCACTTTTCTTCTCTTTATAAAATTTAATTGTATTTTTACTTATTCACTTTACATCCCGTTCATTGCCCCTCCCAGTCATCCCTTCCCACAATCCTTCTCCCCTTCCACCTTCCCTCCTCCCCTTCTCCTCTGAGTTCATGAGGCTCCCCTGGGCTTGCCCCCATCCTGGCACTTCAGATCTATGCGAGGCTAGGCTCTTAGGCCAGACAAGACATCCTAGCTGGAAAAACATATCCCATATACAGGCAAAAGCTTTTGGGATAACCCCTGTCCAGTCATTTGGGACTCACAGGAAGACCAAGCTGCATATTTGCTACATATGTGCAGGGAGGCCTAGGTTCTGCCAGTGTATGTTCTTTGGTTGGTGGTTAAGACTCTGAAAACCCCAAGGGTCCAGATTAGTTGACCCTGTTGGTCTTCTTGAGGAGTTCCTATCCCCTTCAGGCCTGCAATCCTTCCTCCTATTCTTCCATAACAGTCCCCAAGCTCCATCCACTGTTTGACTATGGGTGTCTGTATCTAAGTCAGCTGCTGAGTAGAGCCTCTCAGAGGACAATGCACTCCTGTCTGTAAGCATAAAGCATAACACAGTATCATTAATAGTGTCTGGGACTGTTGCTTGCCCATGGGATGGGTCTCATGTTAGGCTGGTTATTGGCTGGCCATTCCCTCAGTTTCTGCTCCATCTCCTATAAAGGGAAATACAATATGCCAGTTACATTTTGAACTCAGAAAAAGATGGGAGAAAAGAAATGGGCATTTGCAGAAACTATTCAAAATGAAAGATAATTCATTTATATAAGAGAAGAGATGAAATCAGAAAGCAGTCTGAGAGATAAAGCATGATTATTACTGAAATATGTCAAGTGTCCCTCGATGAAAGAATAGATCATCCTTCATCCCCATTCACTGTTGGCTTTTATTCCTATTTCCTGACAGTTTTGGGTCCTTATACCAAATAAATTAAGCATTTTTGTCCTCTCCAATATTGGTCTAGATTATCTGTAAATACAGCTCCTGTGTTCCTACTTTTAGTGTTCCCTCTTATTTTTAGTTCTTTCCTCGTGCAAAATAGACATGTACTCCTTAGCGTTTTAATTAATTTCAGAGAATAGTAACATGGAATTTTGTGAGAAAACACAGTGACAAAAGCAACTTCAGGAAGAAGTCTGGTTGGCTTTGACTTGTGGTTTGAATGTGCAGTCCATCATGGTGAGGAATAAACAGCAGCAGGAGTATGTATAGCTGGTCTCACTGTTTGTAGTTAGAAAATGGAGAGCAATGGATATTTGTATCTCAACTCTCTATCTTCTTTTTGTTCTTCTAGGATCCCAGACCATGGAGTAGTACTGCTAATGTTAGGTAGGTCTTCTCATGTCAGTTGAGCTGATCTAGGAATTCACTCATAAATATGCACAGTGGCTTCTTTTCATGGTTATTTAAAATCCCTTGGGATTGACAGTCAAGTTTAGCATCACAGAGAATATTCCATAAAAGTAAATATAAAATGATCATTATAATCCTACATAACTATATTATTCTACATTTAAACATGTGCTTTTTTTTATAGGTAAGATTCAATGTTCATTGGTGGGAAAACGAATGTGGAATAAACATGTACTATTATCTTGGAACAATTTTTCCTGGTAAATTTTTCATAGATAAATTTTATTTAATAATTTATAAACTTTTGTATATCCAACACTATCTTGGATTGACTGTAACCCAAAAAACAGGTTCTTTTTCTAAATTTACCTTCATAGTTTTCAATAAAAAACAAACTGATTAAAATTAGATTCTGCAAGTGCTATTGTCCTGTATTATTCTAACGTTAGAGAGTCCACAGGACCAGTATCAGAATGGAGTATGTGAAAACACCTTAATTATTTACAGCAAACTAAATATAATGCCTTGATTTGGCACTGCCTGCTTGATATTTCTCTTGAAAACTCTTTGACTTTCTGGCAAAATAGCAAGGTTGTTAAATATCTTTCATGTACTTCCTATTAAATGCAGGGAAGAAATCAAAGTTTATCTTACCCTAACTTTTATACATGTGACCACTGAGAACTAATTTATATGAAAAGAAATAATATACAAATAATGGAAAATATATGCTTATGACAACAAGCCTGTGAGATTATATCATGACAATTCAGAGTTATACCTGAATTAATTCTGCATACAACAATATAACTCATTTATGAATTACATGTGGGATCCAGTAAGGTTGTAATTATGTGGAGGTTGATTATCTAGATTGTCAATTATTCAAGGGTTCTGCTTCCCCTTTTCTTCCTGCTGTCCAGCTTTCGGACAGTTATCACCTTGTTAGTATTTCAACACTCTGCTTGTTAGTGAGATTGGCAGGGGAAGGAAAAAGGTGTGAAAACTTAAATCAGTAGATACTATTTGTAAGAATTTCCTATAAAAATTAGTGGCAGAGTTTGAAGCTAACAAATAAAATCTAGGCTAAAGGAGCATGTATTTCACTTATTACTTATATGAAGAGATTTCTGAGACACAATTCTTGAAAAGGTGCAGACATTATTAGTAATGAAACTATCAGAGAAAATAATTTTAGAGAGAAACTCACTGAAGGACTTTATATTTTTTCAAATTTAATAACTAATTTTTATACTTCAGATAATTAAATAATATAATTTACTTACCAAAGTAACTACTTAAGCACATACTTATGATTTAGTAAATATATGTGATGCATTAATATGAATTCAATTTGTTTTAGATAATTTCATGTATATGACATATAAATATATATAAAACATACTTGTGCAACCTTTTAATACTGATAATGAATTCAAAGTATTTCATTATTAGTATTTTTCATATATCAGCATTGTACATAAATTCAAATGTTGCAATCTTTTTTAAATTTTCTTCTTTTAATGAATGTGTATATATTTTAAAAGGTTGTACCATCCACTTTTTCTTTTTTATTAATTATTTTATTTATTTACTTTTCATATGCTGTCCTTCTTCCCATTTCCTCCTCCACGAGACTCTTGTCCCTCCTCCCCTTTGCCTCTAAAAGGATAATCTCCCATTCACCCATCCATTTCCACCTCATCCCTTTAGCATCTTATTTCTATAGGCATCAAGTCTTCACAGGATGTCCACTGAGGGCAGACAAGGCAATCCTCTGCTACATATGTAGCATATGGACCATGGATCAGCCCATGTGTGCTCATTGTTTGGTGCCTTAATCTGTTGGAGCTCTGAGGGCTCCAGTTAGTTGATATTGTTTTTCATGCTATGGCATTACAATCCCCTTTAGCTCATTCAATCTTTCCCCTAACTCTTCCCTTGAGGTACTGGGACTCAGCCCAATGGTTGGTCTTGAGTATCTGCAGCTGCCTTAGTCAGGTGCTGGTAGAGCCTCTCAGAGGACAGCCATACCAAGATCCTGTCTGTAAGCACATCTTGACATCAGCAGTAGAGTCATGATTTGGTGCCTGAGCATGGGATGGATGCCAAACTGGGGAGTCTCTGGATGACCTTTCCTTCAGTCTCTGGTCCAATTTTAAAGATAAGTACTTCATTTAATTTAGAATACAGTTTATTTTTTCTTTGTGAAATTATAAAACTTCAAGTAAATATTTACTTTTAAATTACTTGTTTGTAAAATATTTACTGTTAGTTTCAGATACTGGATAGCACTCTAGACATTGGAAATGGGTCCTTGAGATTTCAGGCCATTTCTAATCAAGTTCATTATTTTCCTCAATATTCCATAATTAACAATCAAGAACAATCAACAGCACCCATGCCTGATTTTGTATCTTATTTGTAACCTGACACCACTGCCTCTAGCAGAAAGTGCTACCATCCAAAGATGCTCACCTAAGTCTCAGAGTAGCCATTATTACTCCAAGACTTCACAAAGTTGACTGATTGTCCACACGGTTGAGTTCACTCTCAAGGTGACCTACACAATGTGGCCCATTGTTCTATCCTATGTTACATTTGTTAGTCTATGGTATACTTGAGGCTCCAAGACTAACTAGGACTACTGATGCGAATCTGAAGAAAGAGACAGACTTGCTTCAGGACAAGCATTGACTATATGTACTATTTATTTTCAAAGCCACTCTATGACTAAGAAACAGAAAATCATTAGAGTCATTTTTGGATTTTTGTTATTTTTTAAACCTATTATGTATAATTTTTATATGAAAGAAAACAGTTTTTTTTCTTTTCTTTCTCCTTCCTTCCTTCCTTCCTTCCTTTCCTTCATTCTTTCCTCCCTTCCTTCCTTCTTCCTTCCTTCTTTCTTTCTTTCTTTCTTTCAGAGGAATTTTAATAAGCAATATGGCTGCTCTGGGAAGATATCACATTAAAAGATATAATCAGTCAGAATGTAGCCATGCTCCGGATTACAGTATGATCTGGG
Source organism: Rhynchomys soricoides (assembly GCA_019843965.1). Classification (NCBI taxonomy): domain Eukaryota; kingdom Metazoa; phylum Chordata; class Mammalia; order Rodentia; family Muridae; genus Rhynchomys; species Rhynchomys soricoides. Next base: position 2,095,858 of record JADRCH010000067.1, on the reverse strand, counting down.
GGTATATAGATACCCCATCTAACAATGAAAGTAATGTTAGTCTGTAGAAGTCAGATTAGAACATTAGTTTGGGGAAGATTAGTTTATAGAAGGAAGAAGCCATGTTTGAAAGTGACATCTATTGATGGGCAGACAAAGTGACAAATCAGAGAAAGATTTGACAGAATGAGTCAGATATCTATCAGATGCCTAACTCATAGGAGAACAGCAGAGGAGGGGAGGCTACTTAAGAACAGTACAGGGAGAGAGTGGTGGTTGCATGATCATGGCAGTTTTACAGAAACAGGTTGTGGAGAGAGAACAAGCTAGACACAGTTTAAGATGGGATGAGCCAGAATATTAAAGCATAATGCTAAAGTCAGACAGTCAGTCAAACAGTGATTCAGTTAGGAGCCAAGAGAAGCTGGATTGAATCAATCATCTTGGAAGATTAGATTGCAGAGAAGCAAGAAGCTTCCTGACCTAAGCCTAGAGATAGTTACAACAGAGAAAGAAATGCTGTAGGCTCAGCCCCAGCTGGTTACTCACATGACTTGGGTACAGTATTCACCTCACTTCTTCATCTGGAAAAATAAAAGTGACATTTTCCTTCCTCCATTCCTCCTCTCTCTCTCTCTTCCTCCTTCTTCTCTCTCTCACACACATTCTCTCGCTCTCTCTCTCTCTCTCTCTCTCTCTCTCTCTCTCATTCATTCTTTCTTTCTTCTATGATGGGTATAGAATCCAAAGCTTTATACAAGAAAGGCAAGCAAGTACTTTAACATTGTGCTCCTTCTCCAAACCTGAAACTTTCTAAAAATGACTTGGAATTCTTAATCCAGCCTTAGAATTTCTACTAGTTTAAACATATTAGTACTCTTTTCCTGACAGTTTTTATCATACTCTTACCTCTAAAGTCAGTATTCACCAAAAGCTTTTGCTGTAATGAGAAGTTCTACAGTGATTCTGGTTACTTGGCTCTGTGTGTATGCCTTTTTGTTGTCAGTATCCCTGCTTATAGGTCTATAATTGAAGCCATTTGAATATCAAATCATAGTCTCTGAACAAGTGATTAATTTAGGCCACATGAATTCATTTCAAGTAATAAAAAGAAACGGTTGTGTTTAAATCAAGAAAATTGAAAATTTGAGAAACAAAAATTTTCCATGGAGCATATAGATCTAAATATCAATCCTATAACTATCCTAGCTATTTATGAAATCTCTTAGTGGACAAAATGAAAAATTTAATTTGAACCTGTTGTGAAAACCAATTCATATAAATGTAAAATAATGGCTATCATTAATACCTTATGTACATGATATGTCTATTGCTTGAATTGGTTTGGAGAACTCACCATGACAGAAAAATCATGAGAAAGATGTTAGCAAAATATCAAAAGAGCTTTTTTGTTTCTTTTTTCTTTTTCTTTTCTTTTTTGTATTTTGTTTGTTTTTTTTATTTCTTTTCTTTTCTTTTTTTCTTTTCTTTTTTGTGGTACCCACTAAGTGGTCATGTTGAGAGGAAGCTGAATATCTCCTTTTAGTCATTGGCTCTCAGAAAATTGTCAAAGAGGATATTGAACACAAACTTCATAGTTTCTGTGAGAAGCCATGTGCTTTTTATATAAGTAGCTGCCAATGCTCTGCATAAAGAGTAGAAGAGTTGGGAACAACTTTACTCATGGCAGAGTGTGCTGGCTGTTGATTAAGGAGCACTCTCGTTATAGTTCAGGAAAAACTAGAGAGAGGAAGCCAATGTCTGTTTGCAGATGTATAGTGAATGCCATCTGGGATTTTCTCAATTTGGTTATTGTAAAAATAATAAAGGAGAGAATGATATTCATAGATTAGTGGATACTACTGTGCCTCAGCAGTTGATGCCCCCAAAGCTAGGAGACTCAGAAAGCATTTCAGTTTCTTGAAAGAATATTCTATCATTCAATCATGTACTTTCAGGAAGTCCTTAAATAAAGAAGGAAAGGTGAAACAGATTGTGAAGAGATATAGGCTGTTTTCACTGGGAATGTAAACTTCAAAGTTCAAAACCAATCAATAATAAGTTTTTAAGAGTACCCCCCCAAAAAAGATGAAGACATGGGGGACAAAAAGCACCTCAAAACAAGTTATTGGATATCCATAAATTTAACATTTACAAGAAAGTAGAAAAGCAAGCAAATGGCCTTTGTTTTCTATCTGCAAAGCATTGATCTTATTATCAGCTAGTGACTATGATTTGTAAAGAAACAAAGAAATTAGCATTTTATCTGCTTAGAGGGAGAAGCAGTGAAGAGATGTTAAAGAGAAAAGTGTAATAGGCATTTAGGTAGGTTAGCCAATGGCTCAGCTTTGAAAAACCTACTTACTGTCCTCCTAAGTATCTACTGGACCTGCATCATTTTGGTTGGCTTTGTTTTTTTGACAGAATACCATTATATAATCAAGAGTAGTCTCCAATTGTTCATTTTCCTGCCTCAGTTTCTCTAATGCTGGGAACATAGGTATGTGTAAACCCCTCAAGAGTTTTGGATTTGTTTTTTTTTAAAATTAAATACCCAGGAAAAGGACAACTATAATGTTATTAATTCAACCAAAACAAAATTAATTTGAAGAGAGTAATAATATTAGGAATGTTCATCATTTATATAACTATAAAGTACACACATTTGTGAATTGTTAGAATACGACACTTTGGTAAAATGAAATGATGGAGCAAATGAATTATAAAACTTATGGCTTTATTTTTTAACTCAAATCAAGAAATAAATACAATGATTTTATACTATGTAAATGAAGTTTTTAATTAAGGACTGCAAGGGTAGAATGTAGGCCTTTTTTTTTTCTGCAACATAAACTTTTATTTGCTGTGTTGATAAAAATACTATAAAGTTTATATTATTCTTCTAATAAATAAATCTTTATCCAAATCTATTTAAATATACTTGTGCATACAGATCTTAATTGTAATATATATAATTATAATATATATGCAAAATATGTGGCTATGGATACATGCATATATATGTGTTTGTGTGTGTGTATAAAATGTACATAGATAGATAGATAGATAGATAGATAGATAGATATAGATATATAAAATCACATGGTTGTTCCAAAGTATAAGCACACACACATACACACACACACACACACACACACACACACACTTACACTCACAATTTTTTTTTTTAATCACTGCAAATGTTATGGTGGTTTTGTTTCAAAATTACTAAAAATAGATTGTCAGCTGCTTTTCTACTATGTTCAAATAAAAGGTCATGCTGGTTACAAACCTTTCTTGTCATCTGTATGACCCTTTTAGGTATGTAAATATGAGGTAAACAGAAAGCCATCATCTTGGGATTAAAGTATAACAAATCTTTCTTCTTCACATTTTTTTTCTATGTGATTTTGCAAGAATCACCTCTGTAAAAAGCTCACAGTTGAGACCAAAGCAATTTACATAATGACTCTTGGGACATTCTAGCAAAAGTACCAAGAAAGAAATTGCATTGAGTTTGTGAAATATACATTCAGTTGGTAAGGAGAAGACTCTAAACAGACGATTTACACTCAGTGCAACAATGAACGAGTCAGGTAGAGCCAATTTTGTCCCTGAGTAGCCACTTGACCCACGAAAACACGGTCTGCAATGAAATGAAGCAAACCAAAGGATGTGTAATAAAATATGCTTTAGCTTTGGTGTACAGTGTGGAGTCACAGAGAAAGTCACAAAGTGTGGGACAGTGTTATGATGCTGTGAGTTTTAAAAGTCCCCCAAGGTTGTATACAGCTTATATCTCCAAACTATTCCTTATGTGACTGCAGGATAGCACTGAGCCAAATACAATCTATCATCTCTCTTAGGCTCTTAAGAAAAGCTACAACTGCTTCCCCCCTAGGAGACTGAGCTCCTCAGACCCTAGGCTCCCTGATTTAAGTGGTAAATAGCCCTCAAACCAGGATTCGAAAATTCCTGCTAGCCACTGTGGATTTCGTAAATTACTTGTAAAAAATGCAGTTAGATTTGAGCAATGAAAAATATTGTAAAAATTATAATATATGTGTTTTATAGATATAGCTACAGATAGATATAGATATAGATAGATATAGATATAGATAGATATAGATAATGTAAGTTTCCCTGTCTACACATATGAAAGAATCTATTTGAATATTAACTATCCCTGTGCCCTCTACATCCTTTGCATTAATTTAATTCATGGACTTTAGTAACTCACATGTGCAGTCATACCCCAGGAATTGTTACCAAGTCAAAAATCCCTGTTGCATCTGTAATTAGACCACTACCTCTCTTCTTCCTGCTGATTACAATAGTGAGTCTTTGAGCCTTTCAGCTCTCTAAGGAAACAAACTGGGCTTTTATTTTTGATATAAAAAGGCAGATAATAAATATTTTATGATGTTTATCTACTAGTCTTTGTTATAACTCTCAACATGTCAATGTCCCCAAACTATAGATAGAAATACTTGTAAATGACCAGGCATGGCTGAATTCCAAAAATAGTTAATTAAATGTAATTGTTTTAGTTGGTCAGATTTTGCTGTGAGTCCTAAGACTAAGTAGGTTGCTTAAGAATTTTGTTTCAAGCTTGGAAGGAGCATATAGCACTTTTCCTAAAATGACCCTGGCCAGAACTCATACTGTGGCTCCATTGTGAGAACAGGAATGAACTGACTGAGAAAAGTTCCCAATGAGTGTCAGCAGAAGAAAATGGGATGGAAAGGCTCAGCTTCTGCCTAGGACAAGGAAAGCAGCTGAAATGTGTAGCAGTTGTTTCCACTGCTGCAACGTTGTCCAAAAATTCTAGGAGCCAATGTAGTCATGTTTTGGAGGTTACCTAAAAAGAGTTTCATTTTGCCTGATCCCTTCTCCTAAGATTCAAATCTGGATTTAAAGCATATACAATGATAGAACTCAATACCTCTAAATTATTACAAAAATAAAACAAATCAAAAATATCAAAAAAACAAACAACAACAACAACAACAAAAAAAAAAAAAAAACTTGAAAACTCTGAAACTGGATTAACGAAGCAAAAGAAATTTCCATGGTTCCATTCTTTTAGGAGAAGACACATAAAGATGGTGTTATGTTAGACTTATTTTAGAAAAGAATTTAGAAAAGGAAGACAACAATTTTGCCTCCTCGATATGCATTAAGCTATTCCAGTTGGAGACTATGCTTGGGTTACTGACAGGGAAACTGCTGTATCCCCTGGAGGACAGGCTCCCATCCTCGGTTCACCTCACACTCTCCTACACACATCTGCATGCTGCATATGTTCAATAGGATCAAAAGATGTTGCTCCTTAAGAGACTGTGAGGTGGCTGCTGAGCCTAAGCTCTAGATGGCTGAGATCTGTTCTCGCAAGGCAGCTGCCTACAAAAACAAAGCACTGACTGGAGAGCTTCTCTCCAAGCACTCATTAAAAGGTAAACTTTCTTGGGCTGGGAGTCACGTCAATCATCGTTTTCCTGCAAACCCAAAGCTGCCTTTTTCTCTGTTAGAAGCTGTTATCATCTTCAAAGCCATATCAAAAGTGTTTGTTCTGTGCTTTGATTTCACCCACATGGTGAATTCAAAGAAGACTTGAGAGTAGAAAGAAGGACCATTTCAGATGTGTGAGCATTTGTCTTTCTATGTTTGTAAATGTGATTTAAGTGCCTGGCATCTAATAAAAAAATCTCTTTAAATGTAGTAGAATTTTGTTTCCATTGAAACATAGCATCTCTATTTCAAAGTGTTGGGGGCTGAGCCATCATAATCTTAAACACAAAGCCTGGAACCTTTGGACAATGGCAGTATGATGGGGACTTTCCTCAAAGAGTCTTTTCTGTCTTTTACTCTGATGCTGTCAATAAAAACAAAGTAAGCTCTTTTCCAGTGACAATTTTGAAATTTCTGGCACAAATAGCCAATTTTTTCCTAAAGGGGGAAAAGTCATTAGTAAGACAATGTTACTTATGGTCCATTTTGCATTGAGAATATTTGACACCATTCACCGGAGATAAACAGATGCATGTGATTTACATATGAAAACCTATCAGATAATGTGAAAATTTGTATGTGAACTGCTTCATTCACGGAATTAGCCTATGGTAATCTCTCATTACATAAAAGAGAAACTGATTACTATAAAATCTCTAAATATTAATGTGCTTATATTGTTTAAGATAAATAAAATATTTAGGGAGAACAATACAAAGGATCACTTAAAAACCATGGTTGCTACATCTTCCTATTTGTGTGAAGAGCAAATAGGAAAATGTCAAATAAATTTAAACTAGATTTGGTGATGGGGTGAAACACGTGATTTTAAAGCTGCCTCTGTGGCTCAAATATTAAAAAACTGCAAAATACATGAGAGATATGTAGAGGCAGAGCCTTTGTGATTGTTAGTTAGTGAGTGTAGTCCCTCATACAACCAGAACAGAATAAAGTAGAAAGAAAGAAAGAAAGAAAGAAAGAAAGAGAGAGAGAGAGAGAGAAAGAAAGAAAGAAAGAAAGAAAGAAAGAAAGAAAGAAAGAAAGA